>JAJJWW010004062.1:0-67993 GCA_023531295.1 Papaver armeniacum
GTAGTATATAGTGAATGACAGCTAAGCTGTCCTTTATTTTCGGAAATGTCTTGCGAAGTGTCGCAGACGTACAAACATTCATACTCGCGACACTTCTTAACTTTCGCCAGATTTCATATCCTCCTATCGTCATCCAATGCGTCATTTATTTTTAACCCTCTGCGACTGACTCGCAATGTTGTTATCCGTTGTCTTCGCGAATTGTTGTTGTGGCGATATTATGATCCTACACACTCAAGAGATCAAAATAGTGCTTCTATGGTGGGAGGTTGGGCAGCTCACCATTCTGCCTGGAATTTACGTACGGTGACACACACTCTAAAAGCACAAATTTAGACAGGTACAAAGAATTGAAGGTCGATGCCTCACATTATGTAACATGGGTAGTCTCCACTATAGGGGACCACTACTCTAATACCGAATTCAGTCTGCACCTTATTTGCCACTGGCATGGTTAAATCCAACTTTAACTCTCATACAATTAAGAAACCCGATCATGTTCTCTGTCATCTCTAAGTTCAGTCACTCTTGTGAGATTCTCGATGAATCTTAGCGACATGTATACTATGTGACTCTAAACTAACCACAAGTTGGAGTTTTTTATTCACTATATACACAAAAGTTGAAAAATTCGGAAAAATTTACAACGCAAATTACTTAACCACTCCCCCACACTTAAACTTTACATTGTCCTCAATGTAAATTGAATCGTCCAAAGAAAGTCAAGGTGGGAAATCATATAACAAAATGCGACAAGAAAAAGTAAAAACAAGACAAGAAAAATTAAAAGATAAGAGATACAAAACCTATGGGTTGCCTCCCATGTAGCGCTTGGTTTAAAGTCGTCAGCCCGACTATATCCTTGCAAGATTCATTCCCCATATACCAACAATCTGAAAAGTTGGGGATCCTTCCATAGAACCTGTTTTGCAAACACTAGCTTCACACAAATATTAGTAATATAAAAACAGAAATGAAGCTATTAATCGATAAAAGCTTCCCCACACTTATTCTTGTCCACACATGGAAGTGTATAAAGAATATAGAAGTCGGGTACTTCCACGGTTTCTTGTTCCAAAACCTGCATAGTATGAGAATCAAGTATCTCTAATGGCGGAAATCGAGAAACAAAGTCATTCAACAATATTCTCGAAGCACATACATTCAAACCAATAAGAGGTAAAGGAGAAGAAACAATAGGCAACGGGTTAGACAAACCTTGCACAATCTCTTGTATCACGGAATCCTCTTCATCCTTGAAAAACTCAAGTGAATTATTCACCTCTTGTATATCATGGTCCTTTATCAAATCTTGCAACCATTCTTCGTCCGTTTCTGCCGTAACCAAAGTCTCGACATAAACATCATCATTACAATCATTTGCAAGCTCAATTAGGTCTTCCACAATATTGGTCATACCGGTCACATTCTCAACATACTCCTCTTCATTAGACTCAAACCTTGTTGCAGGGAAGTTTGGTAACACACTAGTTTCATCATACTCATGTACCTTTTGAATAGGTGGTTGATCATTATAAAGATCAAGAGTTGAGTCTACTACACTAATGTCACCAAATATTTCCAAAGGGTGGTCCTTTTCAACACAATCAACTTTACCGCAAAAAGACTCCATTGTACACTCCTCGGGGTTGCCACCATAAATTGGTTCAAACGATGTATTTTCATAATAATCATCATCACTATCATAGTCATCATAAGATCGGCTACCACTTCCCAAAGATTGGTCTTTCGCAGAATTTTGCATGTCCTCTTTGTATTCTTCAATGCCTTGTCTTAAAGTAGAAACACCTTTTTGAAGCTCTTGGAGTGATCCATCCAAATTTTGAAAATATTGTTCCATTTGTTGGTAAAGCTCATTCGACAAAGAAAAAGTATAATTACTTACTTCAGTATTGTTAGGCCAATTATATTTCCTTTGAATGGGTGGATGATCATAACTACGATCAGAAATTGGGCCAAACATACTATAAGCACATTCGGTCGATGAAAATGGTTCCATATTTGGGTTGTCTACGAATTGACTCCATGTTGTCCATAAATTGTTGCATTTCATCTACCAAACTAGAGGAAAATGAATAGGAGTACAAGTATCATCCCCTCTTTGTGGTTGCTCACTTACATACCCACCATAAGAAGGTTGGAATGTATGAGAACAACTAAAAGGGTACGTGGAGTATTGATCATAACCAAAGGATTGATTTTGATTATACTCCCCGTAAGGGTGATAGTTGTCATATTGTTGAGGTTGAAAGCCGTATTGATTGCTCCAATATGCTCCGTCCATAGAATTGGTACCTGAAACGAGATTCTCAAAACTCGGTTAAGAACCAACAAATAATAAAAATAAAAATAAAACTAAAAACAAAAATAAGAAACCAAAAACAATTAACAACCGCTGCCTCCCCGGCAGCGGCGCCAAAATTTGACCGGTTGTCAGCCGACACAAATATAAATTACACTTTCTTACTACTCAAAATATAAATATAGCAAGGACAAGAAAGGATCGTTCCCACAGAGAGGTCTAGGTTGTCAAATTGTTTCGGTTCCCTATAAATAACACCGGGGGTTTTGTGATTTTTATAAACTAAAATAAAATAAAAGCAAAACAATAAAAAGTAAACACGCAAATCAAGGATGTGAAATATTGGATAAAGATTTCATCTTCAATTGTAAACAAGTTTATGAATATATGAATAGAATTCATATTTAATCTCGCTATCATCAAAAGCCATAGAATACCTTATTGCAAGAATACTACGTAAATTTCTTAAGTCATCAACACACACATTAGAGCTGCGTATGTGAAATCTACCTAAATAATAACCTAACGCCTTGCGCTAATCAAGTTCAATTCCTAGGAGCATTAAGTTTCAGAAATAGGCTAATCAATGCAATTGTAATACATTGCGCAAACAATTCCAACAAAGGTCAATTTCTACATATGACTACGAGGATGTATCACTACAAACCATAATCATATCATGCTACTCGTATTCAAGGTTATCGCTCGATGAAAACCCTAAAATAGCTATAGATATGGATGTGAGTTCAATCAATTCTAGACTTAACTAAACAAACATTCAATCATATTGCAATACGTCAATCATGCAATTATTATAACCCGTAGAAATCAAACGATAATATTGAGAGAAAACTAATTCATAAAAATCATAATTTGGTTGCAAAATCCAACTACATCTTCAACCAATAATAAAAACTTAGTTACTTGTGTTTTTGGAAATCATCATAGAAAGCAAAGAAGAACACTATCATGTGAAACCCTAGAAAACAAGTAGAAGCCTCCCTAATGGAGATATTAGGTTTAGAGAAAAAGTTTTCTATTTATATGCTTCTCCCCAAAAGGATACTCTTTCCAAGTTTAGGTTTTCTCAAAACACATCTCCAAGTGGTCCACCAAGCCCATGTGTGGAAAATAAGTCTCTGGATTTTTTTTGGGTTCAAAACGGGTCGCCGGAAAATCGACTCCAGCCACCTGGACTTGCCTCCGGCTACTGAAGCTGTCACAAGACATTTCTACACTTCCAAAGATCTCAACTCGCTTTCCGCAATTCAAACATTCACAAAATACCATCTAAGCCAATTCCTTGTTCTTGCGAAAACGTACCCAAAAGCGTAGATTCGAACTCATATATGCCGTGGCCGAGTCATGCATCCAACACATACCCCCTTCGTGGATTCACTAAAATATTATGATCCCCACTTTCGGTTCCAAAACCTAAGCACCGGAACTAGTACCACGGGCTTGCCATTCTTGCTGCGTTTTCGCGCAGTTTCACCAGAACCACCATTGCATTCCAGACCTGCAAATTCAGTTTCATTACCATATCATCTTCAGTTCGAGCCCCTGCAACACAGCTCAGTCAGATGTTGTAGCTTCAAAACCACCAGTACTGCAACTTGTCCACTTCTTTCTTGTAATGCAGTCTTCTCGACTCATCCCATAACTCCACAGGTTCAATAACACTAGCACTTCCCAGCTTAGTCTCACCACCTGCATCTTCTTAAGCATCACTGCCTCCATTCACCTGGTTCTTTCTCGGCTGTACATCATTTCACTTCATTCCATTCCCTAGCGCAATTCCATTCATCCAAAGCTCCAGTTCAATTGCAATGCAGCCAATATACCTGCAATGCTCAAAGCAACAACACCAATAACAATCTGGCTAACTCACTGCCAGAACTAATCTCCCAGTTTCATCTTCTCTGCTTCAATGCCACCAGATTATCAACCCTGTAATCTCAGCTCACTCAAGGCTAGCTGTACTTCCCTGCAATCACCATCTCTGCACTAATTCCCTTCGCAAATTCGCTGGCCAGCACCAGCTCAATCTCCCGCTACAGCATATTCGAGCCATTCTTCGACAGCCATCTCCGCAGTTCAGCTCACTATCACCAGCTACAGCCACCACTGCGACAAACCAATATCAGCTCAGCTTTAGTGACCACAACCACCAATTACCACCTGCATCGTTCTTATTCACTGGATTGCGGCTGCGACATCTCCACCAGCTCAATGGCAACAACAACAACATTTCCTTTGAATCCAGCACCGTACGCTTCAACAATCCTCATCAGTACCACCTGCAATTTCTGTAGCCACAGCATCCACCTACATCATCAGCTTACAATTCATTCCAGCTGAACCATTGCAACACATCCTGCACTTCAACCAACACCAGCACCAAAAGAGCCATTTCCCATTTATCACTTTCCTTAAGCCACCTGCAATTCAGTTCCAGCAAACTGCCAATACTTAACTCAGCTGCAAGCAGCTAAATTCTTCACCATATCAGGCCAGCACAAAAAACCATTGCAGCTAACAAACACCAGTTGCAACTGCATCTTCTCAATCTAGTTTTCAACCTTACTGCCATGTAATTGGATCAATGCCTGCACCTGCACTTCATAGACCACCAGTTGCACATCCACTACACAAAACCATTACAGACTCCATCATCACTTCCCTGTAATCTTGCTCAGCCCATCAATTCTCATCCATTCCAGTCTCAACATAAAACCTGTAGCTTCACGGCTGCAATGCCATTACAGCACCCACAAGCTTCTCCCATTTAACTTTAAGTCACAGCTGCCAATTACCAAAGAACACCATCTCTTCTTCTTGCTGCCATAATCAGAATCGACCACAGAACCAAGCTGGTGGTTGTGCTATTCTATCGAACAATTGATATACATAACCTGATGGTGTTGTTGTCCGTCGAGCAATCATCATTTGTAGCTCTCCAATCCCCTGCAAGTTCAAACCAATACAAACCCGTAGTTCAAAAACTATTTAACCACTCAGAATCTTCACATTCAGCCCCCGACAACATCAACACATCTCCCTGTTGTCGAACAATACCCAGACTCGAGTACCGGTTCCTTCATCTTGAATAGCTGACCTAAACCTTCAACAACACCCCATCTCTTCTCTGCTTACGAACCAGTGACCAAGGAAATGAGCCTGATTCTGCTCGTGAATTTGGGTTTCAAGGGGAACCTAATTTTTCTCTCCTTCTCAGAATCCTAGATTGGGAAATGACTGAGAAATCAGTTGTCTCAAGTATTTTTAGGTTCTTGGTAATGAGTGGAAATGATATAGGCACCCATTAATAAGGGCAACCCAGTCCATATATATGGCTCGTCGGTTTTGGAGAACCGACAACCTAATTCTTTTCAGCTGTCAGTTCTAGGAGATTGACAATTGAATTTTGTGCATAACTCCTCTCGATTGATGTCGGAATGGCCTCATTCTTTCGCAGCTAGCTTCGTCTTTTCGCTCTCTTCAACATGATGAGAAAGAATCCAAGATTTTGGCGAGTTCCACTTCTTTTTGCTCCAAATGACTCCAAAGTAACTACAAAACTCAAAACATGCGTAAAATACATAATTTACAAGAAAAATAGCAAAGAAAGCATAAACTCTAGATAGTAAATACGGTGTATTCTACACCTATCATCTGTAGCGGCTTAATACAGTGTGGTGTTCAAATCTGGACTAGGTCCCGGGGTTTTTCTGAATTTGTGGTTTCCTCGTTAACAAAACTTCTGGTGTTTGTGTTATTTCTTTTCCGCATTATATTTTGTTATATAATTGAAATATCACAGGTTGTGCATTGAATCGATCAATTGGTAAATCCAACCTTTGGTTGTTGATTGAAATTGATTGATCCTTGAACATTGGTCTTTGGTACCGTTCAAGTGATCTCTCTTATATTCAATCGGGCTCGCAAATTCTTATTTGTTTGATCGCGGATTGAATTGAGAGATTGATATATAACTCTTTGATATACTTTTCTTAAGATTGAGTCCGATCGTATAGTTGATTCTCTTGAAAGTATATTGGAGTTAGTCCATACAGATTGCTAAGCGAAATATTGGGTGAGGTTGTTAGACCCCCACTTTTTCAATTGGTATCAGAGCAGGCAAACACATTTAAGACCTCATAAGTCTGTGTTTGTAGCGATCTGACTATATGGACATAAATTCTATCTCCATAAACGTACCACCAGTCTTCTAAGGCTCAAACTACTTGTGGTGGAAAATCTCTATGCGTGCTTTTCTTCAAGATCGTGATTTTCAAACATGGGTACGTGTTGTTAATGGCTATGATCCTCCGGTTAATACAGAAGGAGGTGTATCTATACCTAAGGATATTGGTAGATATAGTCCAGAAGAAATCCTTGATGCAAAGTAAAATTCTGACGGCTTAAATGCTATCATACATGCCATTACCCCATATCTTCAGCATCATGTGACTACCTGAACAAAGTCTAAAGAAGCCTGGGATATCTTAGAAACCGTATTTGAAGGGAATTATTGTGAAAAAGAAGCTAGGCTTCAAAACCTAAATTCTGATTGGGAAAACCTTCGTACGGCAGATGAAGATTCATTTGATGAGTTTAATCACAAAGTGTCTGAAATTGTTAATATTTCTTATGCATTAGATAAGACTATTCCTGAAAAGGACATTGTGATGAAGATTCTCAGATCTCTGCCATCTAGATACGATTCTAAGAAGCATGCCATCGTTGATTAAAATAATCTCGCAACTCTTTCCAGAAATACTCTAGTTGGGACTTGGGAAGTTAAAGATCTTTGATCATGAGCATACATCCAAATCCGGGAAGGATGTTGCATTCAAAGCTAAAAATAACACTAAATTACTTGACAAAAGTAAAAGTGTTTACATCTCTGAAGATGATATTTCTGAGGCTGATTCATCAGATAAAGATCTTGACAAGTCAGTCTCCCTGATCACAAGACAGTTTAGGGACCTTCTTTTGAAGAGAAGTAAACGGTTCTCCAGAGATAAACCCAGGTCATCAGATGAACCCCATAATCGTGTTCCTCCTAAAAATAGGGATAATGATGAAACTGATGACGAGGATATGCCTCAGTGCTTTAAGTGTAAAGGTTTTGGCCATTTTGCAAATGAGTGTCCAAATCGTAAGAAATACACTGGGAACAAAGGTCTAGCTGCAACTCTTCATGAAATGTCTGAAAACTATGATTCTAATGAAGACGAAAAGTCAAGTGTTGCACTTCCTTGTGAAAATATTGATTATGATAATTGTAGCAATACATACATCAATCTTGATATTCTTTTAGAAGAAGTCTCATCCGATCTGGAAGAAAAAATTGATCTACTTGTGTTTATGGGTGAAAACTATTTCTGCCGATTTTGGTAATTTGGGTGTGTGGATGAGAAATGAATCTAAACCCTAAACAAATGCACTGCACGGGAGTGCTTGTGATTCGAGAAATCAATCTGTACAACTCTGGCCTAAACCAAGAAATGGCCGTTCCAGACTTGCTTCGGTCACAAAGTGAAGGAGATGGGGTTGATCTTAGGGAGGGAAGCAAAGAAGGTGTTGAGATTGTAAAGGTGTTGGCTGTGTACGACTTGTATTAGAAAGCTGAACTGGCCTGCAGAATGTAAGCTATCAGTTCTGGTGTTGGGATACGATTGTATCAACACTTGGTTTTCTGTCTTGTCTTGTTTTTGGAAATAGGGAGGAGAACCTATTTATACAAGTCATTAAGCCTAACCCACGTCTCTCATGGGAAGTGGAGGAAGTGGAGTGATGGAGTAGTGGAGTTGTGTGTTAGTGTCACACGACCATTCTTGCCCACTTCTCCCGTCATCACTAACCGTCCATGACTTCCTGACGTTCTTGTGATTGCGCGTTGTGCGCTTGATGTAGTTTTACAAGTGATAAGTAGAGATTCGTTGCTCGGACTTTTATGAAGATTTGGTTTTGAGATTAATTAAGAAAAGTACTAAAGAAAATTTTCTAAGATGATCAGTGAGAGAAAAACCTAGGGATTTGGATTCCACCAAATCAATAATGTAAAATAATCACTCCTCTCTAAAAAAATACTCGTAACGCTACTCAAGACAGTTTTGAACCCAATCGCATGTCTCGAAAAATATTACAGTTAAAATAAAATAACAACTTATGTTGTAAACCAAAACGGTATAATCTCCTTCGCTTATAAAAGATCGATAGCTAAACTACCCAAAACAATTATTATGAAGCTAAATAAGAAGAGAGATTAATTAAAACATTTAAGCTCGAAAAGAATATTTATTCAAAGAGTACTAAATTTCTTACACGATTTATTGGCTTCCTCCTTAGCCCCAATAGAGAGAGCTAGCTTTTCATTACAAAACAGAAAATAAATATAAAAACAGTGGTGTCGGCTCTTAGCTGTCCGGAACTCCCCCTTTCTCCAAAATGTCATAGTAGTATTTATGAAACCCAATGACATGCTTCCACCAATACTCGTTTGCCAAGTCATTTGCTTTGTCTTTCTTTGGCAAAACATTCTATTTTCCCTTGCACGACGTATCACATCTTGGTTGGACTTAAGTATGGTAACTAATTAATTAGAGGTGACGACATCATGGCACCATTCATCTTTTCTTCCCTTTCTGATTGAAAAATATCCACTACAAGCCACGTGACACCACATTTCTAGCTCGTGTAGGTGCACTCCTTCCAACTTCCTAGCACATGAATTACGTGCATCACCTTGATCATATTGGATCTCGCTAATAATAACCCATGCGCACATATTTATGAACATATGGTATTTCATCATCCATTTGGTCCTGGAGTGGAGGCCTTAATCCGATTATCTTTCCTTTTTTATGTGATTATTTCTTTTCTTTATTTCTTTCTAGGAATAAAAATGTACCATCTTGAAGTAGTATCCGGTACCGGTGGACCATTAATTGTCTTGCTACTTAAACCCATTTAACAATTATCCCTTCCAAGTATTCGTTTATTCAAAAAGCCATATTTACTGTCCACACACGTCCAGTTTTAGCCGTTCTCTTCGCGGGAGTCCATTTTACCATTCTTGTTAAATTTGATATTAGAGACTTGATTGGTTTTGAGTCGACTTCCCCATTCCAAGTGATAGGTCCATGCGTGCCTTGAGACGGTCGAGAGAACAATTGGTGTTGACATTCGATTTTCACCCAATTTTCGGTAGAATTCCGTATTTTGGCCATCGAGATTTATTTCCCAAAAACTCCAAAAATAAACAAGAATTACAAAATAAAGAACTAAGAAAATGTAGTTCGAGTGGTAAATATGTAAGATTTAAGCACTCATCAACGATGCACGTTGTAAACCGCCAGACTAATACCCCAGTAAGTATCCCCCAGTTTGTGACACGTTTGATGTCTCGAATGTGTGGATCGTGGGACCCACAGAAAGTAGCATGTTGATAGGTGTCTAAAACACCTAATTTACTATCTAGTAGTTACGCTTTCTTTGCTATTTTTCTTGTGAATTATGTACTTTACGCGTGTTTTTGAGTTATTAGGTACTCTGGAGTCGCACGGAGGAAAAGAAGAAGAAACTATCCAAATCGAGTTAAAAAGGGCGAAAAGGTTATTTCATAGGCGAGTGATATTGGGAGCCTGGCCAAGGTTAAGGGATAACCCTTTTGTGTTTATAAAGAATTGTTAAAAGCACCCAAGAAGTTATTCGGGGCATCCAGCTGGGGATTGTTCTTATCTGGGGTGCAAATAGATGTCCCAGCTTTAAAACCCACCCTAGAATCGTGAAGTATCTCGTCTTCAATTTGCTCCTGAAACTGAAAACAAGAACGAGAGCTGCTGCTATAACACCTGAAACAGCAAAACACAGAGAGGATGAAATTGAGGATTCTATGGATGAATCAGATCGAGAATGAAATGGAAGAAGGCGATTTGGTGCTGCTGTTGAATCCAGAAGAAGAAATGGATCTGGGGATCGTCTCTGCGGTTGAATCTCGAGGCTGTGATGGTTTAAAGAACATGGGTATTGAATTAGGCGAAGAATGATGGTGAAATGAAGCTATTTATGTTAAACCATGAATTACAGGAAAAGGGTATGAAGAACTGATGATGTTTAGGTTGAAATTGATCTCAGATGAATGATGGTGCTGCTGGTGTTACATGAGATGATACAAGGTTCGAATTGGAGTTGAGGAATGATGAAATGCTGGGTCTGTGGTGAATTAAGACATGGGTTTGTCTCAAGATCGAGTATCTGGTGGTAAATGGTGGATGAGAAAGTGTTGGTGGTGAAGATATAACGAGAATGGCCATAATGATGAGCCTGCTGTGATGGGAATTGAAAGGTTGAGCTTCTTGTGGCTGTTGCCAGTGGAGATGACTAATGGTGGTTGTGGTTGTGTCACAGGTTGTTGCAGGAATTGTTGAATGCAATTGCAGGAGACAGTTATAGCTGAACTGAATTTAAGAGAAGACATTGATGCTGTTGCCAGTTGAAGGTGAGTTAGCAGGTGGATTGCGAAGAAGATGTGAAATTGGGTTGGTTCTGGGATACTACTGGTGATGACCTGATGATGGCATTGAACGATAGTGAAAGCAAAGATGGGCTCGTGCTTTAGACCAGATCGAGAAATGAGAGCTGAAATTTCTAGTGCCGATGAGGTGAACTGCAGATGGTTGTGTTTGAGCTCATGGGTTGGTGTTGTTGGTGTTTGAACTCAGGTGCTAGAATGAGTCTGTGAAGGGTTGGAAGTGGTTGATTGGCTGTGCCTGTGACAGAACATGGAGGAAGAATTGAGCTTCACCTGAGATTATGAAATTGAGAAGAAAGCAGACACTGAGAAGAACAACAGGATGGTGTTGGTGATGAATTAGAGATGGGATGTTTGAAAGTGCTGCTGTGCTTCAGTTTGGTTGGTGGTTTGGAGCTGAAGGCAATGTTATGTGCAGTTTGGAGCAGAGTTGCAACTATTGAGCTGATTCATGAGACCTGGTAATGAGATGAATGGCGGTTGGTCTTTGGCACCGCAATGAATGAATTTGGGTATGAGGTGCAGCTACAAATGTGCTTGTTCAAAGAAGCTACAAAGGATGAGTGGAATGTGATGCAGGTGATGCCGCAATGAAATTGAGTCGAATGAAGCAGTGGTTGCAGCTGATATTACAAGGTATATGCATATGGGGTTGTGCAGGCATGAAGTGAAGCTGGTGTTGCTGGGAAGTTGAGAATGGAACTGAATTGCAGTGCTGCTAATTAGAACTGAAGCCGAGAAACACACATAACATGGATTTGAACTGGTATTGAAAACGCAGATGCAAGTGGTGTCAGGTGGTGGTAATGGTCTTGAGGCAGAGGTGGTGTTGTTGTTGCAGCAATGGCTAGGCAGCTTCTGGTTTATTGGAGCTGAACTGTGGTGATCTCAGAGGATTTAAGAAAGCTGCAGAATATGGAAATGAGCTGGACTGACATGGGAAAGAATGAGTTTGTCTTGATTTGCAGGTTATGAAGTTTTGAAAGACTGAGAAGAGAGTTATGAGCTCAGTTTTGAACCTGAGTTGTGGCTGAAGTGAAGCATAGATGTATGCCTAGGATTATAGGGGTGTGATGATTACATGGATGAAATTGTTGCAGCTACATTTGTGATGGGATGATGCAGTGGTCTAGAGAGGAATTGAGTTACAAACCAAGAACTGAGATGGGAGTTGTCTGAGGTTGCAGGGAAGATAAATTGGTGTTGTTACAGCTCAGTTGAAGAGCTGAAACTGCAGGTGTTGATGGTGGATTTTCGTTCAAGGTTGAGCTTGTAAAAAACCAGAAAAATCATGCGCTGACATCTTGTAAAAGATAAAGCCATTTATAAGTGTTGGATACTCCCTCACTTAATTCAGCCTTGTATTTCCTGTACTCATTATCAGTGTGGCATGATGACTGAGTGTTACTCTTATAGAGTAACACGAACCTCCAAGCACTATAATGAATCATTATCAGTGTGGCATGAGACTGAGTGTTACTCATACAGAGTAACACGAACCTCCAAGCACTATAATGAAACCATGTACGAAATACCCGTATGTGCCGATTCTCGGTGTGTTATACTAGCCCGAGCCCTCTCGGTGTGTTATACTAGCCCGATTGAGACCCTCTCGGTGTGTTATACTAGCCCGATTGAGCATCCGGACTTGATCAGTATCGGTCTCAGGATATGATTCGATCGCAGTCATCCAACTCCACAAGCATGATTGGATGACCACAGATCAATTCCATCACCCCCAAGGGTATGGAATACACACGGCCTTAGCTTGCCGAGATATGATTCGATCGCAGTCATCCAACTCCACAAGCATGATTGGATGACCACAGATCAATTCCATCACCCCCAAGCAGGTATGGAATACACACGGCCGACCCCGCATGGTCGACCATTGGCCTTTGATTGCCAAGAAACCGTCCATACCAAGCATTATGGGCGGAAAACCCTAAATTAGGGTTTGCGGCATATTACATGTGCCGCAAAACGGTCTCAACCATCCATCTTCGCAGGTATAGATGGAGGGTGTAGATGCGAACTCAAAGGGCCCGGAGCATGTCGACACAATCACCATGTGACCGCCTACACACTTGACCAATCGGTCAAAACCAACCATGGTTGGTTACAACACATTTCGTCCGCTCGAAATAGCATGGTCGCGCGGCTTTGAAAGCCAAAATTAGGGTTCAAGTCATCACGCGCGTCCATCTTCTCTCTAAGCACGAATGGAGGGTCACAGATTAGATTAAGCAGTCCGGTCATACAAAGCATGACCACCGTGGGCCCATCTACCTCTTCATGCGGTCGGCCAAGGCATATCACGCCTGGCCAATCCAAAACGCCCGCTCAAACATGCGTGGATACACTTCCCAAATTGCAAATCGATCTCGACCACTCAACTTCACCGGACGAATTGGGTGGCTTAGATCACGTTTTCATGGGACGGTGAGACATGGGCGTGAACATCCTCCTACCATCTTCACGCCAAACCAACCGGCCAAGACCGACCAAGTCAGGTCGTCTTGGAAAATGCGCCGGAAAAGAGTGTGGCGCGCGGCTTCTTTGCGGTAAGAGATTTCTGCCGCAAACCGATCTCAACCACTCCTCTTTGCCGGTCAAATTGAGTGGCCCAGATCGCGCTTTCATGAGGGAACGGAATATAGGCGCCTACACCATCATGCCGTCAACACGCATGTATGGTCGGTCCTCTCCAAAATCCTTCCCATGCTTGGTTTTGGCCAAGCTGAAGAGTGATGCTTGCACACCTCTTCGAAAAACCTAGTATTCATTAACGGTCACAGATGAGTGTCTCAAACATCATCTCATCCGTTAAACTTCACCAGCTTGGTTATATAACCCTGGTCAGGAGTTATTTGGTTAGTGAGGAGTCATTACCCATCACTTTACCTCACCACAATGCGGTACCTGCATAAAATACACACGATACTTCACAAGTATCGACTTTCTGAATAACGCAGTTATTCAATTCAGCATTACATGCTATCTTTCGTGGATCCACGATCCACATTCCAGACATCAATCATGTCACAAACTGGGGGATACATACCGGGGTATTGGTCTGGCGGTTTACGCGTGCGTGCGGCGTGCAACGCGCCATCACAAGAACGTGTTAGGAAGTCATGGGCGGTTAGAGATGAACAGAGAAGTGGGCAAGACTGGTCGTGTATCACCGACACACAACTCCACTACTCCATCATTCCACTACCTCCACTTCCCACGAGAAAACGTGAATGAGGCTCAATGACTTGTATAAATAGGTTCTCCGCCCTATTTCCAACAAGAGAACAACACAAGTTCAGTCGACAGAAATCAAGTGTTAATACAAAAAACCGTATTCAAACACTCAGAGCCTGCTTGCATCAACCGTAAGCTTGCTCATCTTTCTGTTACAAGTCATAAGCAAGCCAACACCTTCACAATCTCAACACCTTCTTCGCTTCCCTCCCTAAGATCAACCCCATCTCCTTCACTTTGTGACCGAAACAAGTCTGGAACGGCCATTTCTTGGTTTAGGCCGGACTTGCACAGATTGATCTCTCGAATCTACAAGCACTCACCGCGCAGTGCATTTGTTGAAGGTTTAGATTCATTCCTCATCCACACCCCAAATTACCAAATTCTGCAGGAGTAGTTTTCACCCATCAACAATTGGCGACCACAGTGGGAGATTGATCTATCGGTTGCACAAAAAATTGAATTCTCAATTTTTCGGTTTCCATCTCACAATGTATCCGGAAACCACGGGTGGTTCAGGTATCATGGGAAGCATGGCTAGAATGCTGGAGGATGTCTTGGCAAGTCAAGCCGGTATCACCAGAAGGCAGAGCGAGACATTTCGCCTTTTGAATGATATAGCGGCACAATTACAAGAAGCGTCGACAGGCATCCACTCAAGCAGCGCAAGAAATGATGAATCTTTAACCAGGAGTCACACCTTTACCGGTGGAGAAGCAAAAAGGGCGTGTAACCGCAGGAGGCTCAGGGAAGATGAACAACATGGTCCGGTCAACAATGGAGACCGATGCAACTCCACAGGAGAGGAGACTTATCCAGAATGCTACGATGTCTGCCAGATAAAGAAGGGGAACCTGCAGCCTATGGAGCCTTGCCAGAGGATTTATACCTCAAAGCTCTTGCCGAAGCCCGGAAGACTGTCCAATCCGCGTCGGCCTTCCAACCGAAACGCTTGAGGAAGGAGAAATCAGTCAAGAAATGCCCGAATACAGAGGATGGGAGCGTTCAATCCGGTCACTCAGCAGTGACATTACGACACCTTCTACATCCCTCTACTTAGGAAGACAATCCGCAGACATGATGGCGCTCGCAAGTCTTCCAACTTCATCTCCTGTTCCATATCAAAGCCACGGGGAGACATCGCAACGCCCGCTAACGCAGGAAAAGCTGGACACAAGGTACTTACATTTCCCCTTCCCAATGAAGAAGATTCTGGAGCTACTGGAGACGTGGGTACGAAACGGAGAGATAAAGCTACCCCGATACGGCGCCCACCATCGGTCAAGAACTAATGGACCCGAGGTACTGTCATTACCACCGGTCCCTTCATCACCCCACCAGTGAGTGCAATGCTTTGAAGTGCATTGTTCAGGAGAAGCTTGGCTCAGAGGGATAGCTTTGAGAAGTTAGTGCGGAGGATTTTCTTGGAGAGGCTACTCCGGTTTGATACAAATGAGGCTTCAAAAGCAAGTAAGTTCTACTCAACAATTTTACAAGAAAGATAGTTTAGAATTCACTGGGGACTTAGCATCCCACACGTGGAGAAAGAGGCTCAGTAATCAAACACCATGCCTGTTTCATTCATGCTTTCCTTTCACACAATGTTTGCAACTTCATGTGACATGTGCAATCATTCATGACCAAGATGCAAATTTCATTTAAAATAACCTCTTTCAGAAAAAATCATTCACCAAACTATCTCAAAATGAACCAATTCAATTACCTATTAATTCAAAACCGGTAGTCGAAGGAATCCTCACTATCACTCAAAAACAAGAGCATCTAAAAAGACAAGTAGGTAGCTACGATCCTTCAAGGAAAGTCCTTCAAGAAAGAACTCGTCCTTCCGGGCAAGAGAGACTTTCATCCTTTGAAGTACAACCCGCTTCTACTTCAATTCCTTAGGCAACTTTTCAACCTCTTCTTCCCGGCGAGTAACACAAGATACACGAAGGGGCTCCGTCCTATAATTTCGGAGCTACCGTGGTCAATACACCTTATGCAGCTGTCACTTCTACCACCGGTGCCAGCGTAGCAGAGATGTTCCGGCAAGTGTAACACCTCCCGTCACCAGAGTCAGAGCAGCCGCAAATCCCGACAACTCCTCAAGCGTAACGCCTCCGGTAGTCACCAGAGCAACAACTTTCGCTCCTGCATCAGGACGAGGAGCCGGAGGGACGAGAGGAGGACCACCATCCATTACCATTTCAGACTTGATGGAGAAGCAGGAAGTTCTTGCTAAGACTCAAACGGATATGGCCGCAACTCAGAAAGAGGTATTTCAGCCGCGCGGACCTACGTGGACCTGATCAAATGAGCGACATCAGATATGAACGGTCCTGTCATGGAGATTCCTACACTGGGGACTGATCCTCACAACGATCCTCCTCAGATCAACAACTTTACTACGAACCAGAGACCAGTGGATTAGGAAGCGGCATCTCTAGTGGAAAGCTTGTGTGAACTCTTGCGCCTCTCAAAGAATCAACGTGCGAGAGATGTTTCCGTAATTAATAAAATAGCTCGGGACGTACACCGACTCCTTCACGTCCGTAAGTCTTAATCGCATCGAAAACACTCGTAAATAATGTTACATTTACGTAAGACGACATGATGATGGCAGTAAAAGATCACGACCGGCCCTACATGTTACCACACACATCAAGGGTTCAGAGTTCAGGAGGGCCCTCGTCGACACAGGAGCATCTTCCAATGTGATTTCTCTCAAGACTCTCAGGACGGCCAAGGTTAGCTCATGCAAGATTGTGCGTCATCCCACCACAATGACGGACTTCGAAGGAAACCAGACCAGCACATACGGTGAAGCTTCAACCCATACTCACACCAAAAGGGGACGCACTTTCGGAGCAAGACGTGATTAGAAGGGGAAGACAATATACCGGCGTCGCCGCTGTTAGCAATTAGCAGGAGAGACTGACACCCAGTCTCTCCGCCCAATGGAATGCTCCAAAAGCGATTCTCCTCTACTGAACATCGACATGTTAGTAGATGCAACCAGCGGACACGGCATGTTCTCCTCCATGGATGGATGTAGCGGCTACAACCCGATAAGGATGTACGAGCGTGACGCAAGGGCATATATCTCACCAACAGGCGATACAACCTTCAGCCTTCTGTAAGCAGTTCCCTGAAGCAGCAAGGGGAAAACCACCGAGATACAATATCCTGCGTGTCCGCCAGCTCCAACTCCAATGCCACATGTACGACTCCCGCAATGATGCAACAACGTTCGAGATATTCCATACCAGGCTCGACAAAAACCACTACGAACAAACCATGTAAACCACGCTTGGGGACTGAGGCTCGGCATGAAGTTCCTTCACCGTCAGTCAAGGACTTCTTCAACACGAGAAAGATGGTCTGTCAAGAATCATGGAATTCGCAAGGGTAAATCGAACTGGAGAGGAAGCCACTCCAACTCTCCCTCCCGCAGAAGCTGCTTCAATAGTCTATTCAAGAGACGCCTCAATGCTCTCTCCGGGACCCTGTTCGCTTCGGAATCCTGCTTCAACACTCTCTCCAGGATCTACCTCAACGTTCGCACTGTAAACCACTTTAACATCCTCTCGAGTCGTTTCAACACTCAAGCTACATCAATAATCTGCACTCTAAGTTATCTTTGATGTACTCATTGCTTAAACGTACGTCTCATCCATCCTTCATGAGGACCCAGCGGAGCATGAAGAACCCTAAAGTCGATATGAGGTGGGTTATCCGGTGGAACGAATATTTTCATAGTTGAAAGGGCGCGGTGAACATCTCATCATCAACGTTCGGGATATCTTTGAAGCTATCAACACTTCCTGACTTGACACCAGCATTATCTCCAGAAGACATCTCAACAGGGATTCTTTCTACCGCAATGAAATAAAAGACAGGAGTTAGAACTTGTATGAAAGCATATGAGAAGTGTCGCCACACACGGCAAGACACAACTCACACAATGGCCAGTCCAAACATCATTCAAGTCTGGTATTGATCAAGCTTCGGTATAACTCAAGTTTTCAAGTCTGGTATTGATTTCAAGTCCGGTACAAGTTTCAGTCTGGTATTGATTTCAAGTCTGGTACAATTTTTAAGTACGGTACAAGCCTCAAGTCTGGTATTGCTTAAGTCAAAAGGCTGGTATTGCTCAAGTCGCAAAGGCTGGTGTTAATCACGACATAAGGCTGGTATAATAGGCGCACACAGCAGGGCCGGTTTCAGTCGAAGCACATGGCTGACGTTTGAAGCATGTACACAGTAGACCCACTTTCAACCGGCGGACACAACAAGCCCACGTTCGATCAAGCAGCGCAGAACCCCACGAACGAACGGCGCGCAATCGATCGATTAGGCACATCCCCACGATTGAACGAAGCAGGGCGCAATAGCCCCTCGACCGAAAAAGTCATAGCAAGGTCGATCGCAGAGCAAGACCGACATCATGCTAGGGGAACACTTTTTTGGACGTCTCTTGAACGTGACATGCTCGAAGGACAGGACGACCCGTCTCTCCTGGTAACATCTAACATTGTCTCATAAGTTTTATCTTTAACTGTCACCATCTCATGCCTACCACACAATAGTGTAACCATTGTGTACTAGGCAGGGGACTTAATGTTGATGGTGGATTTTCGTTCAAGGTTGAGCTTGTAAAAAACCAGAAAAATCATGCGCTGACATCTTGTAAAAGATAAAGCCATTTATAAGTGTTGGATACTCCTCACTTAATTGACCTTGTATTTCTGTACTCATTATCGAGTGTGGCATGATGACCGAGTGTTACTCTTATAGAGTAACACGAACCTCCAAGCACTATAATGAATCATTATCAGTGTGGCATGAGGACCGAGTGTTACTCATACAGCAGTAACACGAACCTCCAAGCACTATAATGAAACCATGTACGAAATACCCGTACAGCCGATTCTCGGTGTGTTATACTAGCCCGAGCCCTCTCGGTGTGTTATACTAGCCCGATTGAGACCCTCTCGGTGTGTTATACTAGCCGATTGAGCATCCGGACTTGATCGATCGGTCTCCGGATATGATTCGATCGCAGTCATCCAACTCCACAAGCATGATTGGATGACCACAGATCAATTCCATCACCCCCAAGCGGTATGGAATACACACGGCCTTAGCTTGCCGGATATGATCGATCGCGGTCATCCAACTCCACAAGCATGATTGGATGACCACAGATCAATTCCATCACCCCCAAGCGGTATGGAATACACACGGCCGACCGCATGGTCGACCATTGGCCTTTGATTGCCAAGAAACCGTCCATACCAAGCATTATGGGCGGAAAACCCTAAATTAGGGTTTGCGGCATATTACATGTGCCGCAAAACGGTCTCAACCATCCATCTTCGCAGGTATAGATGGAGGGTGTAGATGCAGACTCAAAGGGCCCGGAGCATGTCGACACAATCACCATGTGACCGCCTACACACTTGACCAATCGGTCAAAACCAACCATGGTTGGTTACAACACATTCGTCACTTTGAAATAGCATGGTCGCGCGGCTTTGAAAGCCAAAATTAGGGTTCAAGCCATCACGCGCGTCCATCTTCTCGGCACGAATGGAGGGTCACAGATTAGATTAAGCGGGCCGGTCATACCAAAGCATGACCACCGTGGGCCCATCTACCTCTTCATGCGGTCGGCCAAGGCATATCACGCCTGGCCAATCCAACACGCCCGCTCAAACATGCGTGGATACACTTCCCAAATTGCAAATCGATCTCGACCACTCAACTTCACCGGACGAATTGGGTGGCTTAGATCACGTTTTCATGGGACGGTGAGACATGGGCGTGAACATCCTCCTACCATCTTCACGCCAAACCAACCGGCCAAGACCGACCAAGTCAGTCGTCTTGGAAAACGCGCCGGAAAAAGTGTGGCGCGCGGCTTCTTTGCGGTAAGAGATTTCTGCCGCAAACCGATCTCAACCACTCCTCCTTGCCGGTCAAATTGAGTGGCCCAGATCGCGCTTTCATGAGGGAACGGAATACGGCGCCTACACCATCATGCCGTCAACACGCATGTATGGCCTGGTCCTCTCCAAAATCCTTCCCATGCTTGGTTTTGGCCAAGCTGAAGAGTGATGCTTGCACACCTCTTCGAAAAACCTAGTATTCATTAACGGTCACAGATGAGTGTCTCAAACATCATCTCATCCGTTAAACTTCACCGACTTGGTTATATAACCACGGTCGGGAGTTATTTGGTTAGTGAGGAGTCATTACCCATCACTTTACCTCACCACAATGCGGTACTCGCATAAAATACACACGATACTTCACAAGTATCGACTTTCTCGAATAACGCAGTTATTCAATTCAGCATTACATGCTATCTTTCGTGGATCCACGATCCACATTCCAACATCAATCATGTCACAAATCGGGGGATACATATGGGGTATTGGTCTGGCGGTTTACGGCGTGCGGCGTGCAACGCGCCATCACAAGAACGTGTTAGGAAGTCATGGGCGGTTAGAGATGAACAGGAGAAGTGGGCAAGACTGGTCGTGTATCACCAACACACAACTCCACTACTCCATCATTCCACTACCTCCACTTCCCACGAGAAAACGTGAATGAGGCTCAATGACTTGTATAAATAGGTTCTCCGCCCTATTTCCAACAAGAGAACAACACAAGTTCAGTCGACAGAAATCAAGTGTTAATACAAAAAACCGTATTCAAACACTCAGAGCCTGCTTGCATCAACCGTAAGCTTGCTCATCTTCTGTTACAAGTCATAAGCAAGCCAACACCTTCACAATCTCAACACCTTCTTCGCTTCCCTCCCTAAGATCAACCCCATCTCCTTCACTTTGTGACCGAAACAAGTCTGGAACGGCCATTTCTTGGTTTAGGCCGGACTTGCACAGATTGATCTCTCGAATCTACAAGCACTCACCGCGCAGTGCATTTGTTGAAGGTTTAGATTCATTCCTCATCCACACCCCAAATTACCAAATTCTGCAGGAGTAGTTTTCACCCATCAACAGCAGGAAATAATGAGTGGAGCTGAAGGGTGTTGCAAGATTGTTGCCATTGGGATTTGGTGACTGAGCTGAGCAGCCATCATGGCTGGATGGAATTAGTGAAGCACAATGATGGTGCAACTCAGATTCTAGCAGGTGAAATGGCTCAAGCCATGGCAACTCAACTGAGTCAGACCAGTTAGCTCACCTGAATAGCTGACTCGGTTCTGACTCATGATCTTACTGAGTTGAATCATCTGACTCAGTGATTGACCCGCTCTGACTCGGTGTTTGACCGAGTTGACCCGACCGAGTTGGATCGTTGACTGTTGACCGGGCGGACTTTGCCGGTCACCTAAGATACTTTCCGGTGCCGGACTCCGTCCAATTTCCGGCCATAATCCCAGTTTTCCGGCGACGAATTTTGGACATAATTTTACATGGGTTTTTTCTCACACATGGGCTTGGTGGACCACTTGGAGATGGGTTTTGAGAAGACCTAATATTGGAAGGAGTATCCTTTATGGAAATAGAAAAACATATAAAAAGAGAAGACTTTTACCTAATGGGGGGATCTTATATTATCTATTATCTTATCTTTGGCCTCTACTTTGTTTTCTAGGGTTTAGAACCATGAAGTCTTTTCTCTTTCTTCTTGTTATGAACTCCATGAATATGAGCTAGAGTTTTCTTTTGGTTATGGATTAGTTGGATTTCCAAACATGAGTTTTTGTTCAATAAATTAGTTTTCTCTCATATTATCGTTTATGATTCACCATTAATATTATCATATGATTGAATGTTTGTTTTGTCAAGTTGCAAATTGGTAGAACTCACATGCATGTATTTTGCTAGATTAGGGTTATTATACGCAAAAGTGATAATTCCTGATTTGAAGTAGCATAATTATGATTATAGTTTGTAGTGATATATTCTTATGATCATATGTGAACCATAACCTTTGTTAAATCGGATTAGTGCTTTTACACGTTCGATTGCTTTGATTGGCCTGATTTCATAGTACTTAACGCATCTAGGGAATTAAACTTGATTAGTGCTTTTACACGTTAGGTTGTTCCTTTAGATAGAATTCATATTCGCATCTTTTAATGTGTTTGTTGATGACAAGAGGAGATTAGCGGGATATTCTTGCGATCAAGGTATTCTAGGGCCTTTGATAAAAGTTGAGATTAAAATATCAATTCTAGTTATTGTGTAGAAAACATGTTTGTGATTGAAGACGAAATCCATGACCAATACTTTCACATCCTTGATTTGCGTGTTTACTTTTTATTGTTTTGCTTTTTGTTTACTTTTATTTACACAATCAGAAAATCCCCCGTGTTACTTATAAGATACCGAAACAATTTGACAACCTCAACCTCTCTGTGGGAACGATCCTTTCTTGCCCTTGCTTCATTATATATTTTGAGTAGTAAGAAAGTGTAATTTATATTTGTGTCGGCTGACAACCGGTCAAATTTTGGCGCCGTTGCCGGGAGGCAACGGTTGTCAATTGTTTTTGGTTTCTTATTTTTGTTTTTAGTTTTTATTTTTTTGGTTTTAACATAGTTTTGAGAATCTTATTTCAGGTACTTGCTTTTCATGGAAGGAGCATACTATGAGAATGGATACGGTTTTCAACAACCTCAACAATATGACAACTACCAATTCCAGGGGTATAATCAAAACCAATTCATTGGTTATGACCAATATTCCATGGAACCTTGTGGTTTTCCTCAACAACCTTATGGCGGATATGTGTGTGAACAACCACAAGGATGGGGGGATTCTTATGCTCATGAACAAAAAGTCTCTAACTTTATAGACAAAATTTCCAACTTTTTACAAGCAGAATTTCAAAAAGCAAAAGAGACTACAGACGAGCAACTCCAAGAACTTCGTGAAGGTATTGCTATCTTGCGAAGAGGCATTGATTAATGCAAGGAAGATATGGATAATTCTAATGTGCATATGGTTTGTGATGAATATTTGATTGATGCTAATGTTGAAAAAAGGCCAAACCTTGGGCACTTTCGTTGATAATTGTGTAGCTAACTCAACTCTTGATCGTAATAATGATCATTCACCTATTCAAAAGGATGAGTTCGAGATTAGCAACACTAAATTCAGCGAGGACCAATCTTATGTTGACTATGATAGTGAAACAACTCATGGTGACATCCCCGAGGAGTGTACAATGGAGTCTTTTTGGGATCAAGATGAAGACGAAGAGGAATATGATGACACTTGTGTAGATTACTCGAGCACTGATCTTAATAATGATCAAGAGCCTATTCAAAGGGTGGAGCTTGAGGATGATGCATTTTCGAGTGTTCTAAAAAAGTTTCTTATAATAAAATTTGGATCCGCAAAAGAGTATGTGCCTTACAACAAAAAGGAGTGTGTTGAGAATGAGACCGTTATGACCACTATTGTGGAAGACCCAATTGAGCTTGCATATGATTGTAATGATGATGTTAATGTCGAAACTTTGGTTACGGCAGAAACGGACGAAGAATGGTTGCAAGGTTTGATAGAGGACATAAGAGGTGAATAATTCACTTGAGTTTTTCAAGGATGAAGAGGATTCCGTGATACAAGAGATTGTGCAAGGTTTGTCTAACCCGTTGCCTATTGTTTTTTCTCCTTTACCTCTTATTGGTTTGAATGTATGTGCTTCGAGAATATTGTTGAATAACTTTGTTTCTCGATTTCCGCCATTAGAGATACTTGATTCTCATACTATGCAGGTTTTGGAACAAGAAACCGTGGAAGTACCCGACTTCTATATTCTTTATACACTTCCAAGTGTGGACAAGAATAAGTGTGGGGGAAGCTTTTATAGGTTCATAGCTTCACTTTTGCTTTATTTTACTAATATTTGTGTGAAGCTAGTGTTTGCAAAACAGGTTCTATGGAAGGGTCCTCAACTTTTCAGATTGTTGGTATATGGACGATAACAAAAGAGTCGGGCTGACGACTTTAAACCAAGCGCTAAATGGGAGGCAGCCCATAGGTTTTGTATCTTAAACCCTTTTATTTATTTATTTTTATAGTTTTCATATGATATTTGCATCCCCATGTTTAATTTCATTGAGTCCGGAATCTATCTTAGAAGAGAATTATGACGAATACCTTTTCGTCAGAAAAATTCAGACTGCACGTAGTTCAGTCCAGAGACCATAACTGTCAGACCATTTATCGAAACACTGTGCCCTTTTGACACTTTGTAGAAAACACGTAGATGAACAACTTTTGTGAAATGGAGTTTTTCCAAATTCCTTACCAATTTGTACAGTTTTTGCGTTTTATCTGCTGTTACGTCAGAATTCAGAATTTTCGGTTTTACACATTGAGGACAATGTGAAGTTTAAGTGTGGGGGAGTCTTTTGCATATAGAGTTTTTAGCCTTTTTGAGTCAAAATTTTCAATTTTTTTGTATATATTTGAATAAAAAACTCCAACTTGTAGTTAGTTTAGAGTCACATAGTATACATGTCGCTAAGATTACATCGAGAATCTCATAAGAGTGACTGAACTTAGAGATGACAGAGAACATGATCGGGTTTCTTAATTGTATGAGAGTTAAAGTTGGATTTAACCATGCAAAGTGGAAAATAAGGTGCAGACTGAATTCGGTATTAGAGTAGTGATCCCCTATAGTGGAGACTACCCATGTTACATAATGTGAGGCACCGACCTTCAATTCTTTGTACCTGTCTAAATTTGTGCTTTTAGAGTGTGTGTCACCGTACGTAAATTCCGGGCAGAATGGTGAGCTGTCCAACCTCCCACCGTAGAAGCACTATTTTGATCTCTTGAGTGCTATTTTTATCAACCATGATGGTGACATCGAATTGCTAACTTACATACCACTTGTAATCTTGTTCGCAGTTAGCACCATCCACCTTATCTCTCTACACCAACAGGTCCATAGAAACACCATCATCATCAACAAGAGGAGCATCACAAATTTGAAGGAAAGTTGAACACGTTCGAGGTTTACAAGCAACGGTACAAAAAATTGAGCAGATTTCAGATTTAAGTAAAGCAACAAGACAAGGAGCAGAATTTTTATAAGTTGAAGACTATTGTACAAGAGTGAAAATTATCAAGGATGAGAGTTCGAGAAGTTTATGATATCGAGACATACAAGTTGTGAAGAATCAAGCGGTAAAGTACTTACACCATGGCCTTTGTACTTACGTTTTTATATCTTATTTGTATTTTATTTTTCTCTTGTCTCAAAAAAAAAAAGACAAGAGAAAATTTTTAGATCGGTATTATTATATTGCGAATAAATGTTTACAAAGCCTTGGGCGGCAACCTAGCAACAAGCTGGGCACCAACACCTTTTTGAATAGCAATACCTAGCCTATGAAAAATGAAACTACCAAAACCACTACTTGCGTCATTGTTCACTTTTTTTTTGCTAAGTCCAATGGTTTATTAAAGCAAAAAAAAACGTAATTACAAGAATTACAATGAGGGCTCAAGTCCCCCCACCCCCATAAACCAAAAGGGTGAAAAAATAACAAGAAATAGCACTAGAAGTTCATAAAAGGAACTCCTAAACACAAATAACTAACAAAATAAGAACAAAAGGAACTTAAAAACGTTTTCGCCCCTTTCCCATCTTAAAATTCCTCTTCTTAGGTTGGAGACCAGCAAGGATTTCTGCCAAAACATCAGGTTCTCCATAATACTCATTATACTCATCTTCATATATATCATCATATTCCTCTTCATCCGAAGCATAATTACCACCAGGAACAAGCTTAATAGGAGTTTGAGGTTTTTTCTTTGTTACTCTCTCCAACAGCTCCTTTTTTCCTTAAAATACTCTTTTCTATAGTCTGCGTCATTGTTCACTAAACAATTCTTCAGACGCTTGAAAAAACATAAAGTATCCTCTCCAAGTTCTCCTAAAGTAGAGAAAGCTAGAACACACAGACCATACCCATGAGAGACACACTTGTCCAGGTATTTAGTGCGTTTATGCGAAACAGCACTAGAGATAGCTTTGCCTGGAACGAAAGAGCGAATACCATCACCAATGGAAAAAAAAAATAGTTTTTATTATTTTGTATTTGTTTTATTTCTTATTTCTATAAAAAAAAAAAAAAAAAAAAAAAAAAAAAATCATTGTGTCATATTTTGGGTTTGTGTAGTTCGTTTTTAGTTTTGTATTCTTTCAATAAAGCCAATGGAAGAAGAAATATTTATAATGAAGTTTCAAGCAACAAGGAATTAGAGGAAATAATCACATTGTCGAGATTCTACGAAGTTCAAGAGTTATCATCAAGAGTTGAAGACCGAAGACGAAGATGAAGACACCGATTGAAGACCGAAGACGTTTCTATGGATGCTGTGAGAGTGGTGCTAGATGCACGCCGAACGGATAACGAGGTAAGTAAGCATATTCCCACCTTCGTTAAGTGGTTGATTTCTTTTCGTAGAGATCGTCAGAAAAATGGGTTTTCAAAATTATAAAAGATGTGGGTTTTCAAAACGATTCGGAGGGTTTTGCCTTCCTACCATTCAACGTGTCGCAGGATTCTTTATTCATTCCTACCTGGACACATGTGTGACCCATAAAAAAGCTATTTATTATTGAGAGCAACTTCATAAAACCCTTTCTTGTGAGTTTCTTTGAGATATATATGAAGTATCAGTCAAGACTTTTGATCACTCCGAACCCGAATTTCTTTCGAAAATGGATGGTTATTTCTCTCTTAACTTTTAAGAATGAGATTGTGTTCATTTATGTGTCTAACTTCTTATGACTAGTGTGCAGAATCTCTATGTCTTCTTAGCGCATTGGATGCTATCATTACGGAGAACTAGTAAGTTGGAAATATAGGTTTTGTGGGTATATCTCTAGTAAACCCTCACGAGACTATAACAAGTTAGTCGCGAAGAGAGCATTCACAAATGAGAGTATGAGATATCTCTCCTGGACACATGGTTCTCCATCTTTCACGTCAACTGCCTTGACTTTGTTTCCGAACGGATAACTAGGAAAAGGTAAGTTAAATATGTGAGCATATTCCCACCTTCATAATATGGCATTGATTCTCCCATTGTGGTTGATTTCGCATGAGTTTTTCGTAGAGATCGCACTTTAGCGTGAAGGGGGAAAAATGGGTTTTCGTTGTTCAATAAAAATTATAAAAGATGTGGGTTTTCAAAACGATTCGGAGGGTTTTGCCGGTTTCCGGATTGCCTCCTCCATCTCTTGATTTTCCATTTCTTCTCTTAGCCCATTCAACTTGTTCAATGTAGTGTCTCTCAATGTCTTCCTCAATTCTTTCTCTCCCATGTAGGATTATTCTTCCTTCCAAGGTGTGTTTGGGATTTCTTTATTCATTCCTACGATCTTCCTGGACGTTTGGACTTGTGTTTCTCCTGTGTGACCCATAGACCTTGAAAAGCTATTTATTATTGAGATTGTTTGCAATTTCTTCATTTCATAAAACCCTTTCTTGTCTTCGAATCGGATCTCCAAGTATGCACAGTAGTCAAGACTTTTGATCACTCCTTGAAGAACCCGAATCGTTGGTTGTTCTGTATGTTTTTTCGAAAATGGATGGTTATTTTCTCTTAACTTTTAAGCATAATTGAGAATGATTGATTAATTTCATGAATTCTCATTTATGTGTCTAAACTCTCTCCTAATGACTTGACTCCCAAGTGTGACCCTTTATATAGGGTAATACATAGTGGAACTAAGCTATCCTATGTCTTCTTAGCGCATTGATCTCACGATGCTATCATTATTCGGAGAACTAGTAAGTTGTCAAGAAATATAGGGGTTTTGATTGGGTATATCTCTGACTAGTGTAAACCCATTGGATCTACGAGACTAGGTTTTGTGGGTCCGACTATAACTCCCACTAGGGACACCTAGGGGTTTAAAGGCTTGTTATTCATGCTAAGAGTAACCGTAGCCTCGACGACACGGATTTGTATGTATTTTAGAATTATTTTGTTTAATTTGCTCGAGGACTAGCAAAGTCTAAGTGTGGGGGAATCTGATAGGTGTCTAAAACACCTAATTTACTATCTAGTAGTTACGCTTTCTTTGCTATTTTTCTTGTGAATTATGTACTTTACGCGTGTTTTTGAGTTATTAGGTACTCTGGAGTCGCACGGAGGAAAAGAAGAAGAAACTATCCAAATCGAGTTAAAAAGGGCGAAAAGGTTATTTCATAGGCGAGTGATATTGGGAGCCTGGCCAAGGTTAAGGGATAACCCTTTTGTGTTTATAAAGAATTGTTAAAAGCACCCAAGAAGTTATTCGGGGCATCCAGCTGGGGATTGTTCTTATCTGGGGTGCAAATAGCTGTCCCAGCTTTAAAAGCCACCCTAGAATCGTGAAGTATCTCGTCTTCAATTTGCTCCTGAAACTGAAAACAAGAACGAGAGTTGCTGCTATAACACCTGAAACAGCAAAACACAGAGAGGATGAAATTGAGGATTCTATGGATGAATCAGATCGAGAATGAAATGGAAGAAGGGATTTGGTGCTGCTGTTGAATCCAGAAGAAGAAATGAATCTGGGGATCGTCTCTGCGGTTGAATCTCGAGGCTGTGATGGTTTAAAGAACATGGGTATTGAATTAGGCGAAGAATGATGGTGAAATGAAGCTATTTATGTTAAACCATGAATTACAGGAAAAGGGTATGAAGAACTGATGATGTTTAGGTTGAAATTGATCTCAGATGAATGATGGTGTTGCTGGTGTTACATGAGATGATACAAGGTTCGAATTGGAGTTGAGGAATGATGAAATGCTGGGCCTGTGGTGAATTAAGACATGGGTTTGTCTCAAGATCGAGTCTCTGGTGGTAAATGGTGGATGAGAAAGTGATGGTGGTGAAGATATAACGAGAATGGCCATAATGATGAGCCTGCTGTGATGGGAATTGAAAGGTTGAGCTTCCTGTGGCTGTTGCCAGTGGAGATGACTAATGGTGGTTGTGGTTGTGTCACAGGTTGTTGCAGGAATTGTTGAATGCAATTGCAGGAGACAGTTATAGCTGAACTGAATTTAAGAGAAGACATTGATGCTGTTGCCAGTTGAAGGTGAGTTAGCAGGTGGATTGCGAAGAAGATGTGAAATTGGGTTGGTTCTGGGATACTAGTGGTGATGACCTGATGATGGCATTGAACTGATAGTGAAAGCAGCATGGGCTCTGGTGCTTTAGACCAGATCGAGAAATGAGAGCTGAAATTGCTAGTGCCGATGAGGTGAACTGCAGATGGTTGTGTTTGAGCTCATGGGTTGGTGTTGTTGGTGTTTGAACTCAGGTGCTAGAATGAGTCTGTGAAGGGTTGGAAGTGGTTGATTGGCTGTGCCTGTGACAGAACATGGAGGAAGAATTGAGCTTCACCTGAGATTATGAAATTGAGAAGAAAGCAGACACTGAGAAGAACAACAGGATGGTGTTGGTGATGAATTAGAGATGGGATGTTTGAAAGTGCTGCTGTGCTTCAGTTTGGTTGGTGGTTTGGAGCTGAAGGCAATGTTATGTGCAGTTTGGAGCAGAGTTGCAACTATTGAGCTGATTCATGAGACCTGGTAATGAGATGAATGGCAGTTGGTCTTTTGGCACTGCAATGAACTGAATTGCAGGTATGAGGTGTAGCTACAAATGTGCTTGTTCAAAGAAGCTACAAAGGATGAGTGGAATGTGATGCAGGTGATGCCGCAATGAAATTGAGTCGAATGAAGCAGTGGTTGCAGCTGATATTACAAGGTATATGCATATGGGATTGTGCAGGCATGAAGTGAAGCTGGTGTTGCTGGGAAGTTGAGAATGGAACTGAATTGCAGTGATGCTAATGAGAACTGAAGCCGAGAAACACACATAACATGGACTTGAACTGGTATTGAAAACGCAGATGCAGGTGGTGTCAGGTGGTGGTAATGGTCTTGAGGCAGAGGTGGTGCTGTTGTTGCAGCAATGGCTAGGCAGCTTCTGGTTTATTGGAGCTGAACTGTGGTGATCTCAGAGGATTTAAGAAAGCTGCAGAATATGGAAATGAGCTGGACTGACATGGGAAAGAATGAGTTTGTCTTGATTTGCGAGTTATGAAGTTTTGAAAGGCGAGAAGAGAGTTATGAGCTCAGTTTTGAACCTGAGTTGTGGCTGAAGTGAAGCATAGATGTATGCCTAGGATTATAGGGGTGTGATGATTACATGGATGAAATTGTTGCAGCTACATTTGTGATGGGATGATGCAGTGGTCTAGAGAGGAATTGAGTTACAAACCAAGAACTGAGATGGGAGTTGTCTGAGGTTGCAGGGAAGATAAATTGGTGTTGTTGCAGCTCAGTTGAAGAGCTGAAACTGCAGGAGATAATGAGTGGAGCTGAAGGGTGTTGCAAGATTGTTGCCATTGGGATTTGGTGACTGAGCTGAGCAGCCATCATGGCTGGATGGAATTAGTGAAGCACAATGATGGTGCAGCTCAGACTCTAGCAGGTGAAATGGCTCAAGCCATGGCAACTCAACTGAGTCAGACCAGTTAGCTCACCTGAATAGCTGACTCGGTTCTGACTCATGATCTTACTGAGTTGAATAATCTGACTCGGTGATTGACCCGCTCTGACTCGGTGTTTGACCGAGTTGACCCGGCCGAGTTGGATCGTTGACTGGTGACCGGGCGGACTTTGCCGGTCACCTGAGATACTTTCCAGTGCCGGACTCCGGGCAATTTCCGGCCATAATCCCAGTTTTCCGGCGACGAATTTTGGACATAATTTTACATGGGTTTTTTCTCACACATGGGCTTGGTGGACCACTTGGAGATGGGTTTTGAGAAGACCTAATATTGGAAGGAGTATCCTTTATGGAAATAGAAAAACATATAAAAAGAGAAGACTTTTACCTAATGGGGGGATCTCACATTATCTATTATCTTATCTTTGGCCTCTACTTTGTTTTCTAGGGTTTAGAACCATGAAGTCTTTTCTCTTTCTTCTTGTTATGAACTCCATGAATATGAGCTAGAGTTTTCTTTTGGATATGGATTAGTTGGATTTCCAAACATGAGTTTTTGTTCAATAAATTAGTTTTCTCTCATATTATCGTTTATGATTCACCATTAATATTATCATATGATTGAATGTTTGTTTTGTCAAGTTGCAAATTGGTAGAACTCACATGCATGTCTTTTGCTAGATTAGGGTTATTATACGCAAAAGTGATAATTCCTGATTTGAAGTAGCATAATTATGATTATAGTTTGTAGTGATATATTCTTATGATCATATGTGAACCATAAACTTTGTTAAATCGGATTAGTGCTTTTACACGTTCGATTGCTTTGATTGGCCTGATTTCATAGTACTTAACGCATCTAGGGAATTAAACTTGATTAGTGCTTTTACACGTTAGGTTGTTCCTTTAGATAGAATTCATATTCGCATCTTTTAATGTGTTTGTTGATGACAAGAGGAGATTAGCGGGATATTCTTGCGATCAAGGTATTCTAGGGCCTTTGATAAAAGTTGAGATTAAAATATCAATTCTAGTTATTGTGTAGAAAACATGTTTGTGATTGAAGACGAAATCCATGACCAATACTTTCACATCCTTGATTTGCGTGTTTACTTTTTATTGTTTTGCTTTTTGTTTACTTTTATTTACACAATCAGAAAATCCCCCGTGTTACTTATAAGATACCGAAACAATTTGACAACCTAAACCTCTCTGTGGGAACGATCCTTTCTTTCCCTTGCTTCATTATATATTTTGAGTAGTAAGAAAGTGTAATTTATATTTGTGTCGGCTGACAACCGGTCACATGTGATGCTGGATTAAATAACTAAGTTATTTAGGAAGTCGATATTTATGAAATATCGTGTGTATTCTATGCAGGTAATGCATCGAATATATTCAGCATGTGTGAAGCATCGCTGTTTTAAGGCTTAACGGAGTAAGTCACGAATTTAAGCGTCTTAAAATAGCATCACGTCCAGCCATCTTCGAGTGATCGTTTGGAGGCTATACAGGCAAGCCCTGATTTGGCCGATCACCTCATGTGGAAGAGTGGTGGACGGTGATCGTGGTGATGCCTTGCTGGTCTCCTAACTCCTGACCAGGGCTGCCTAACCAAGCTGGCGAAGTTGGACTGAGAGATGACTTGCGAACCACATCTGCGACTGTTGGATTAGGGTTTAGGAGGTTCGCAAGCACCCACTTCCAGCTCAATCCAATTCGAGCTTAGAGGGAGATTTTGGAGGGACCGATTGGTCCTGTATGGAGGTGGGCCACCGGTGTTCATGTCCGTGCTAGCTCATCTCGTAGGGGTGCGATCTAAACCACTTGATTCGTCCGGCGAAGAGGAGTGGTCGAGATTGGTTTGCAATTGGAAACCGCGCGACCATGCCTAGTTTGGGCGCACAAATCGAGGCGCCCGGCCATGGCCGGCCTTGGTGATAGGTGTTATAAACACCTTGATATTTATCTATTGTTTATGCTTTCTTTACTAGTTTTCTTGTAAATTATGTATCTTATGTTTGCTTTTGAGTGTTATTAGGTGTTTTGGAGTCATTGGAGCAAAAGGAAGTGGAACTCGCTTAATTCGAAGATTTATTCTCAATCATCTTGTAGAGAACGAAAAGACGAAGCCATTGGCGAAAGAAAGAAGTCATTCTGACTTTGTATGTGAAAGTTATTAGCCAAATTGCCACTGGGTGACCCATATCCATCATCCGGGGTGCCTAAATACCTGCCGTACCTGCTACCTTATCAACTTGGTCGTGAAGAAGAAAATCATTTTCTTTCCCAATTTCAGTTTGTTGTTTCTGTGAGAGAAGAAGAACTTGAATTAGTTTCTGAAGCAACAAGGTCAAGAAGTGGTTGTTGAGAATCGGCTATGGGTTGGATCGGTGTTTGTCAGGGATCTAGGATTCTTCTGAAGCCAACAAGGAAAGAGCTGCCTGGATCATTCATTTTGGGGCTGTCTTGAACAGATTTAAGATGCCGAGAAAGAAGAAGGTAACCAAATGTTTTAGCCTAATGTTTGCTGTGGGTTTTGAGAAACAACTGAAGCTTGAAAGAATACAACAGAGATGGTGATTTTTGGTGGTTTAATGGTCGAGTTTTGGTGGAATTTTGAGGACTGGATTGAAGTGTATATGAACGATTGAATGATTATATTTATCTTGAATGTGAAATTGTTACAGGGAAAGTCTCTCTCCATCATATGTGGAGCTTAGAAATCACTGGCAAAGATGTTTCTTCATTAACAGATTTCAGGGCACATCAGGTGTTCGATAGATGGCCTCAGTGACCAAATACTTTTGCTATAGTCTGTGATGTGCCGAGAATTGCAGAGATGGTGCCATAGATTGTGACTGTTGGTCGAGCAAGGAATGATGAAATGATGGGTTTGTGGTGAATTGAATTACAGGCGAATGGCTAGGTCAATGGGCGTGTTGCAGCTATATTTTGTAATGTGCAGGGATGTTGGTCACTATAGCTTATAGCTGAAGTTGGTGCTGCTGGGATTAGTGATGGAGTGGTGGATTGAACTCGCAAATTGAGAAGATGGTAATGCACTGGAATTGAGTTTAGATTGTGGAATTTTGAAGCTAAGAACAACACTAAAGATGGGTTTCTTGAACTGAGTTGAAGTTAGTATGATTAAGGGTTAGAATATGGATTTGGGGATTCTCAGAAATTGTAAAGAAGGTGATGATGTTGCTGTGTTGATGGGATTTCAGAGCTAATGTGTGTGTGCAGATTAATACTGCAGCGGGAGAAAGTGTTGTCTTACTGGCATTGTTGAGCAGAGAACTGAGAATGATTAGATGATGATGAAGTCTGTTTCGGTGATTTCTGTGGTTGAATAAAGGAGCAGCTGTAGTGGATTGGAGAGAACAAGAAGAGATGCTGGTTTGCAAGTCTGCTCTGGTGGTGCTTTGAGATGTCATTGATGTTGAGTTGAATGAAGGAAGTGGTATTGTTGGTTCAGATTTGCAGGTACAGGCAAAGAATGAATGGGCGCAGTCTGAATTAGGGAGGCAGTGGAGCAGCTGTGATGCTGTGCAATGGAATTGAAAGTGCTGCAGGAGGGAGACTTCTACTTGTTTTCTAGGGTTTCACATGATAGTTTTCTTCTTTGCTTTCTATGATGATTTCCAAAAACACAAGTAACTAAGTTTTTATTATTGGTTGAAGATGTAGTTGGATTTTGAAAACAAGTTATGATTTTTATGAATTAGTTTTCTCTCAATATTATCGTTTGATTTCTACGGGTTATAATAATTGCATGATTGATGTATTGCAATATGATTGAATGTTTTTTTAGTTAAGTCTAGAATTGATTGAACTCACATCCATATCTATAGCTATTTTAGGGTTCATCATCGAGCGATAACCTTGAATACGAGTAGCATGATATGATTATGGTTTGTAGTGATACATCCTTGTAATCATATGTAGAAATTGACCTTTGCTCGAATTGTTTGCGAAATGTATTACAATTGCATTGATTAGCCTATTTCTGAAACTTAATGCTCATAGGAATTGAACTTAATTAGCGCAAGGCGTTAGGTTATTCTTTAGGTAGATTTCACATACGCAACTCTAATGTGTGTGTTGATGATTTAAGAAATTTACGGAGTATTCTTGCAATAAGATATTCTAGGGCTTTTGATGATAGCGAGATTAAATAGGAATTTTATTCATACATTCAAAAACTTGTTTACAATTGAAGATGAAACCTTTACCCAATATTTCACATCCTTGATTTGCGTGCTTTGTTTGCTTTTTGTTTATTTTTATTTACACAACCAGAAAATCCCCCGTGTTACTATTAAGATACCGAAACAATTTGACAACCTAGTCCTCTCTGTGGGAACGATCCTTTCTTTCCCTTGCTTCATTATATATTTTGAGTAGTAAGAAAGTGTAATTTATTTTTGACGCCTACGACAGCGATCACTTGGTCGATTGGTCACACATGTAGACGGGCCCACGGTGATTATATTGACATGCTTGGGACCCTTTGAGTCTACATCTATGCCTGCGAAGATGGATGGTCGTGATTGATTTGCGACACATGTGATATGCCGCAAACCCTAATTAGAGTTTCATGTCCACGTTACTTTGGTTGGACGAATTGGCAAGCTACGCTACTCTTTTGGGGAGGCCGTCCATGTGGGACCCACATTGGGCCGGTGGTGATCACGCCAATACCTGTCTGGCGGTTATAGGCTTGATCTAAGCCATCCAAACATGCCGGTGAAGTTGGATGGTCGTGATCAATTTAAGACACTTAATGGAATTTCCTGCGACCCTTTAAACCTCACGCCGGCCCAACTTCGGGCAACCGTACGTGATTCTGTGGAAAGGTCAGGGGAGGATCGATCATGCAGGCGTGAAGGGGGTCCGCCGGTGTGCAGGATAACGCTTGTCCAACCGGCCATGGGACGATCTATGCCGTCCAACTATGCCGGCGAAGTTGGACGGACACGATCTGTTTGAGACCGTCATTGGCAGTATTATGCGTACATGTTTTCCAAGATGCTCCACACCAGCCCAACCATCCTACTCTAGGCTGGTGTTCGGTGGTCGTTTGGGTGGCGTGGTATGCATTCGACCGACCAGGGCATAAACGAGCCCGCTGGTGGTCATTAAGGTGGTAGCCTGCTCCTGCTAAGGATCGTCTAGGCTGGTTAAATCAAGCGGCCAACTTGCGTGATCGTGATTATTTCTGAGACTGACATGGACAGTCCAGATGCTCGATCGGGCTAGTATAGCACACCGAGAGATATATGCTCAATCGGGCTAGTATAACACACCGAGAGATGTATGCTAAATATGGCTAGTATAACACGCCGAGAGTTGTAGGATGTACGGGTATTTCGTGCATGCCTCATTAGTGACACTTGGAGATTCGTGTTACTCTGCTGAGATCAACACTCAGTCGTCATGCCGCACCAATAATGAGAGTTCAGCGGGAACATCACAGGAAATATAAGGTTGGTCATGCATTAATTGATAATGCTATAAATTCATAGGGTATATGGGATTGTTGCTACATGCTCCATTTTAGGTGAATTAGTAAAGTGGAGAAGTATTCATCACTTATCAGTGGCTTTATCCTCTGCAGGATGTCAGCGTATAAATTTGTTTTATAATTTTACCCTTGAACTAAAATCCACCATCTACATTAAGTCCCCTGCCTAGCACATGATGGTTACACTATTGTGGGGTAGGCATGAGATGGTGACAAATGGGTACATTGAAATGACCAAGCTAAAGTAAATGCATATTTACCGCATAGATAGACATTGCCAAGGTGTTGTCCTGGTCAAACCTGATTAGGGTTTGGGAGAGAAATACGACTTGGTCGGCGTTGAGACCCTATTCATCGGACAAGCACTGCCGTAGCTGATTCTGTCTTCCTTTAGGGTTTTCTTCAACATGTATATGGGGTTTAAAACCGCCATTCGTCGATAGGATGTTCTTGCAGAAACTCTACCTCTTCAACATGTCGAACAACAGCAGATCATCTTCTTCGTATCACCCAGGATCTTCTGCTAAACGTGCACGCCCATCTGAGGTTCAGGATGAACAGTCTTGCGATGACTCTCCTGTTCGTACTCGCCGAGTTAAGAAGACTGTACCGGTTCGTTCTCCCCTTTTTTTACAGAGACGCCCGTGTGTGACAGTAGTCGATGATGATGAGTTAAACAATCCTTTTCCTTCAAATTCAAACACACCTACTCCTGTGGATCTCGATGATGCCGATCTAGGTATCTCGTCTTACGAATATCCCAACGCAGGTCTTTCATTCGATATTCACATGAAATGTCTATCTTCCAGCTATCGAACCATCGACGGATTCTTGGTGCGGAAGGAGTTTGTGCCTTTATACACAAAAGTATGGAATAGGTATGGCCATATCGCAACTAGGAATGTAGCTCAACACTGTGCATCTGCTTTGGTTACCACAGTAAACTGTCTTCTCGCTATGATTGCCGAGATGGAGGATATCTCTATCCGTAATGTTGCTGAATCAAAATTCGAAGAGTGGGAGAACATGGTGTCTACCTGTGAATCGATGGGATTCAATGTGGGTTGGCTATGACAGCGTCTTGACATCATCAAGGTTGATCGAGTCGGCATCCTTGCAAACGTAGTTCCTGCTGCGAAGGCTATCTTGGAAGAAGAAAAGGCTCTGGAAGCTGAATCGGAGAAAGTGGAGCAGGCAGTACAGAACTTGAAGAATAGGACAGAGAGATATCAAGCTAGGTTGAAGATGATGCTCTCAAGGAGCTATTATCTGCTAGATGGCCTCTTCTAAGCCGCATTCTCTTATTGTCAATGACGTTCATGTCAAGAAGACTTTGAATATCTTTGTGGAATAAATTGCGTTGGTTTTTTGATTGGTGAAATGGGTTTTTCATTAATGCATTTCTGAATAACGATAATTCAAATGTCTAATGAAAATAAATGCATGTATTGTCGTGTCATGAGACAGAAGCGGACAATGATCAAGCATGATATGCCTTGAGCCATTTTCCGTTGATGACCGCTTCTAACTTGCCCCCGTCCACCTTGATGTTCTTGTAGTAGCCGGTACTGTAAGCCTTAGTGATTGCATAAGGACCTTCCTATTTGGGTGAGAATTTTGGTGCAGACATGTCTTGCTGGATGTGCTTGGCCGTCTTCAAGACCAAATCTCCCACTTTGAAAACACGTGGTTTCACAGTTTTGTTATATGCCCTGGAAATTCTATTCTTGTACATCTGAATGCGTTCCTCTTCTTTGCTTCTTCTAAAATCGAGAGTGTCTAATTCAGCTACTCTGGAGTTAGATGCTTCAGCTTCGTTCCAGTGGACCTCGCTTGCTGCTGCAATCCTGGATGATGGGATTTTGATCTCTGCTGGGAGGATTGCATCTGCACCGTAAACAAGTGAGTATGGAGAAACTCCAACGGAGCTTCTGGGCGACGTCCGGTATGCCCAGAGTGCCATCGGTAACTGGTCATGCCATTCTCTAGGATTGTCATGTACTGTTCGACTGCGAATCCAGATCAATGTCTTGTTGGTACTCTCAGCTTGTCCGTTTCCTTGAGGATAGTGCAGAAGACCTGTTTAATTCCATATTCTTCAAGTAACTCTCGTACCTGTTTGTTGACGAAGGGAGTGCCGTTATCAGTGATAATATGCTTAGGCACACCAAAACGACAAATGATATACTCTTTAATGAAAGCCGCAATTATTGCTCATGTAGTTCCTCGCAGAGGAATGGCCTCCACCCATTTAGTGAAGTATTCTGTCGCGGTTATGATATACTCGTGCTGCTTTGATGACGGTGGATTGATTTTCCCAATAATGTCCAGTCCCCAACTGTAAAATGGCCACGGACTGCTTATCGAGTGCAAAGGGGTGAAAGGCGCGTGAACAAGGTTCCCATGGACTTGACATCTGTGGCAGCTTTGAACAAAAGTGGCTGCGTCATCCTCCATGGTTGGCCAATAATATTTCTCGTGTATCTGGAGAAATAGTTTCCTCTTCCCTTGATGTTCCCCTTCGTGCATTTCCTTCAGCATAACTGGGATTTCTACCCCAGCCAGGCACCGCAACAGATCACCTCCGAAGCTCTTGCGATACAGGATCCCTTCATGAAACACGAACCGCTTGGACTTTTGCTTCATCTTGACGGCATCCTTTTGGCTAGCAGGAGTTTCCCCGTCGCGGAGATAGCTAATGTACGGCCCTCTCCAGTCCCCAGCATGGCTCACACTAAAAACCTCCAATTGATGTGGTGGCGCTTGACAATTCGAGCAGGACTTCTGAAGCAGTTGGATTGAGTCTCCATCTCTGGCCAGTAATAGCCCAGGCATTGAAGTCGTCGATAAAGCATTACCACCAGTGATTGTCCACAAATTTTGTTGTGAACGCGGTTAAGATGCAGCTGTGCTTCATCATCCCACAAGCATCTTGATAGAGAACCGTCCGGGTTTCGATGATATAACATACCATGAAGTATGAAGAAGTTTTGCAGGGTTTTGAGACTAACCTTTCCTTGGGAAAGTAAGCTGCTGAGCTCCTGAATGATCGGAGTTCTCCAGTCGCAAATCTCGGTGTCTTTGTATTGTGACAGCCATGTATATTCTATGGTTCTCCTCTTTACTGTCAGGGTTTCTTCTAATCCTTCAAACTTCAATTTAGACGCCAGCGTTGCTAGACAATCGGCGTGTTTGTTGTTGCTGCGACCAACATGGGTTATGGTTGCATCAGCAAAGTAGTTTAGTAATCTTTGTGCTTCTGATCGGTATGGAGCTAGCGTCACTTCCTTCAATGCATATACTCCATTCATCTGATTCACCAGTAGCTTAGAGTCACCTCTTATCTCCAGGCACGTGACTCCTGCTTGCTTGGATATTGACAACCCTATGAGGAAGGCTTCATATTCTGCTGAATTATTGGTACATTGGAAGTCCAGCTTGAAGGAGTGTGAGAATACTTCCCCAGTTGGAGATACTAAGACTACACCTGCCCATCCAGTGTTACTGCTAGGAGTGGCGGAGCCGTCAAAATACAACAGCCACACTTCTTCCTCGACAACGGAGATGTCTGGAAATTCTCCAGGAAGATCCTCGCGTAGTCTCGTAGTGCCTTCCCCAAGGAATGCTACTAGTAAGTCTGCGACTACTTGACCCTTGATAGCTCTAGGTGATGCACACGTTATGTCTAACTCTGACATTTGGAGAAGCCGCTTGGCCGCCCTTCCCATCAGGACCGGTTTGAAAGTAGGAACTTCGCAGGGTCAGATTTAGATATGAGTACCACCTTGTTGGACATCAGGTAATGTCTGAACTTCTGAATGGAATGGATTAGAGCTAAACATTCTTTCTCTGCCTTAGGATATCTGAGTTCAGCATCTCTTAATATTCGACTGAAGTAGTATATGGGACGTTCGATTCCCTTATCGTCTTCTTGAGCTAGCAAGGCCCCGACGGCGGTGTCACTGAAGGCGGTGTAGAGACAAAGCGGCTTCCCTTAAACGGGAGACTTCATGATGGCTGGAGACGACAGTATTTGTTGAATCTTTCGGAATGCTTCCTGTTGAGTTGCGGTCCAAACGAAGCTTGCTCCCTTCTTCAGCAAGGGGGTGAATGAGGCAACAAGCTGGGCCAGGCCAGGTATAAAACGTCGAATGTAGTTCACCTTGCCCATGAAGCTTTGGAGTTCTTTCACAGTTCGTGGTGGTGGCATTGTGAGGATGGCTTGAGTCTTGGATGGGTCCACCTTGATCCCTTCTGCAGTCACTTGGAATCCTAAAAATTTGCCTGAAGAGACACCGAAAGCGCATTTCAGAGGATTCATCTTCAATTTGTATTCACGACGCCTCTCGAACACTTGTCGTAAGACTCCTGTGTGGTCTGCTCGAGCTCTTGATTTGACCACAATATCATCTACGTAGTCTTCTACTTGTTTATGCATCATATCGTGGAAGATTGTCGTCATAGCGCGTTGATATGTTGCACCTGCGTTCTTTAAACCGAATGGCATAACAATATAGTATAAATTTCCAAGAGGGGTTCGAAAGGCTGTCTTACTTGCATCATGCTCATACATCCTTATTTGATTGTAGCCACTGTAACCATCCATGAAGGAGAACATGCCGTGTCCACTGGTGGCGTCCACTAACATGCCGATGTTGGGCAGAGGAAAGTCGTCCTTGGGATAACACTTGTTCAAGTCTCTGAAATCCACGCAGCACCGAGTCTGTCCTTTTTCTTCTTTACCGGAACCACGTTGGCTAACCAGGTCGGATGATGAATAGGTTTGATGAAGCCGGCAGCTAGCAACTTCTGAATTTCGGTCTTGATTTGCTCTTCCAGTTCGTGTCTGAATTGCCTCGGAGATTGTTTGATCGGCTTGGATCCAGGTACGACACGTAGATGATGGGTGACCAATTTTTCATCCAGACCAGGCATTTCCTCATATGTACAAGCAAATACATATTGATACTATTTGAGAAGTTGGACAAGATTCGCACGTTCGTCCGTGGACAAAGTCGAACTGATAGAGACAGGCCTGGGAGATTCTTCATTCCTGATGTTAACAATCTCGAGCTCGTCAGTTGTGGAGTTGGTGCCATCTTATAGCTGTCGCGGAGCGTCCAATACCTCCTCTTGTGGCTCGTCGTTCTTGAAGCACTCAACTGGGCGGAGAGACTGGGTACCAATCTCCCCTGCTAATTGCTAACAGCGGCGTCGGTATATCGTTTTCCCCTTCTGATCACGGCTTTCCTCGAAAGCTCGTTCCCTCTTGGTGTGGACGTGGGTTGCGGCTTCACCGGATAAAGAAGAGTGCACAGTCGGCAAAGGTGCGTCGTGGTGGATAGCCCTCGATGCAAGTCGGTCCTCCTCCCGGATCGACGCCCACGTGGGTAGTGGGGTGCACGGGACTTTGTCGATCCTCCCGCGGAGCTTCCTTGGCTCGAACAGTTCCACCCCGCATATTGGTGCGTAAGGAGACAATGATGCAGGAATACAGACGACTTCCTTATTCAGCATAGTCGTCAGGCACTGATGATACGTTGAAGGGACGACCCTATGTCATGAAGCCACGGTCTCCCTAGTATCGTATGATAGTCCGGCTCCTTCTCTATGACTTCAAATTTCACTTTTGACTGAACGGGCCCTACTGATAAATTCAGATTGACGTACCCGTATCTGCTGGTCTGGTTTCCTTCAAAGTCTGTCATTATGGTAGGCTGCCGTATGATCTTGCATGGGCGAACCTTGGCTGTCTTGAGAGTAATCACATTCGAAGATGCTCCTGTGTCGATAAGCGCTCTCTTAAACTCTGAACCCTTGATGCGTGCGGTAACATGTAGGGCCCGGTTGTGACCTTCCTCCGCCATCATGTCGTCCTCTGTAAATGTAACATTATTTACAGATGTTTCCGATGCGTTTAGGACTTCTGGACGTGAAGGAGCCAGGTGTACGTCCAGGGCTATCTGGTTAATTGCAGCAAACGTCTCCGCCCGCTGATTCTTCGAGAGGTGTAAAAGTTCACACAAACTCTCCACTAGAGATGCTGCTTCCTGAGCCACTGGTCTCCGGTTCGTAGTGAAGTTGTTGATTTGAGAGGGACCAGTCCCTGGTGGAGAAGTCTCCAGAATGCTCATCTCCGATGTGATCTTGACGAGGAGATCAAGTATGCCATTTATCGCTTCCTTGATTAGCTCCATGTTCTTCGTGTGAATCTCCTGTACACGCGCTAGTTCACTCAACGTTGGGAGTCTCCTGATTATACTGTCAGGTACGCCGTTGGGAGGAGGGGTATCTCCGTTAGAGTAATCTCCGTTGAGTCCTTTGAGGCGGTCCTAAGACCAACCATTTTGAAACCGATCGAATGGTATTGAATAAATTGACTTTACAACCGAGAGATTAACCTCCCACTGTGGTCGCCAATTTTTTATGGGTGAAAACTATTTCTGCTGGTTTTGGTAATTTGGGTGTGTGGATGAGAAATGAATCTAAACCCTAAACAAATGCACTGCACGGGACTGCTTGTGATTCGAGAAATCAATCTGTACAACTCTGGCCTAAACCAAGAAATGGTCGTTCCAGACTTGCTTCGGTCACAAAGTGAAGGAGATGGGGTTGATCTTAGGGAGGGAAGATAAGAAGGTGTTGAGATTGTGAAGGTGTTGGCTGTGTACGACTTGTATCAGAAAGCTGAACGGCTGCCAGAATGTAAGCTATCAGTTCTGGTGTTTGGATACGATTGTATCAACACTTAGTTTTCTGTCTTGTCTTGTTTTTGGAAATAGGGAGGAGAACCTATTTATACAAGTCATTAAGCCTAACCCACGTCTCTCATAAGAAGTAGAGGAAGTGGAGTGATGGAGTAGTGGAGTTGTGTGTTAGTGTCACACGACCAGTCTTGCCCACTTCTCCCATCATGACTAACCGTCCATGACTTCCTGACACGTTCTTGTGATGGCGCGTTGTGCGTTGCACGCTGTAAACCGCCAGAACAATACCCAAGTAAGTATCCCCCAGTTTGTGACACGTTTTATGTCTCGAATGTGTGGATCGTGGGACTCACAGAAAGTAGCATGTGATGCTGGATTAAATAACTAAGTTATTTAGGAAGTCGATATTTATGAAATATCGTGTGTATTCTATGCAGGTAACGTATCGAATATATTCAGCATATGTGAAGCATCACTGTTTTAAGGCTTAACGGAGTAAGTCACGAATTTAAGCGTCTTAAAATAGCATCACGTCCAGCCATCTTCGAGTGATCGTTTGGAGGATATACATGCAAGTCTTGATTTGGCCGATCACCTCATGTGGAAGAGTGGTGGACGGTGATCATGGTGATGCCTTGCTGGTCGCCTAACTCCTGACCAGGGCTGCCTAACCAAGCTGGCGAAGTTGGACGGACGAGATGACTTGCGACCCACATCTGCGACCGTTGGATTAGGGTTTAGGAGGTGCGCAAGCACCCACTTCCAGCTCAATCGAATTCGAGCTTAGAGGGCGATTTTGGAGGGACCGATTGGTCCTGTATGGAGGTGGTCCACCGGTGTTCATGTCCGTGCTAGCTCATCTCGTAGGGGTGCGATCTAAACCACTTGATTCGTCCGGCGAAGAGGAGTGGTCGAGATTGGTTTGCAATTGTAAACCGCACGACCATGCCTAGTTTGGGCGCACGAATCGAGGCGCTCGGCCATGGCCGGCCTTGATCGATTGGTCAGACGGGCCCACGGTGATTGTATTGACATGCTTGGGACCCTTTGAGTCTACATCTACACCCTCCATCTATGCCTGCGAAGATGGATGGTCGTGATTGATTTACGACACATGTGATATGCCGCAAACCCTAATTAGGGTTTCATGTCCACGCTACTTTGGATGGACGAATTGGCAAGCTACGCTCCTCTTTTGGGGAGGCCGACCATGTGGGACCCACATTGGGCCGGTGATGATCACGCCAATACCTGTGTGGCGGTTATAGGCTTGATCTAAGCCATCCAAACATGCCGGTGAAGTTGGATGGTCGTGATCAATTTAAGACACTTAATGGAATTTCCTGCGACCCTTTAAACCTCACGCCGGCCCAACTTCGGGCAACCGTACGTGATTCTGTGGATAGGTCAGGGGAGGATCGATCATGCAGGCGTGAACGGGGTCTGCCGGTGTGCAGGACAACGCTTGTCTAACCGGCCATGGGACGATCTATGCCGTCCAACTATGACGGCGAAGTTGGTCGGACGCGATCTGTTTGAGACCGTCATTGGCAGTCTTATGCGTACATGTTTTCCAAGCTGCTCCACACCATCCCAATCATCCTACTCTAGGCTGGTGTTCGGTGGTCGTTTGGGAGGCGTGGTATGCATTCGACCGACCAGGGCATAAACGAGCCCACTGGTGGTCATTAAGGTGGTAGCCTGCTCCTGCTGTGGATCGTCTAGGCTGGTTAAATCATGCGGCCAACTTGCGTGGTCGTGATTATTTCTAAGACTGACATGGATAGTCCAGATGCTCGATCGGGCTAGTATAGCACACCGAGAGATGTATGCTCAATCGGGCTAATATAACATACCGAGAGATGTATGCTCAATCGGGCTAGTATAACATACCGAGATTTGTAGCATGTACGGGTATTTCGTGCATGCCTCATTAGTGACACTTGGAGATTCGTGTTACTCTGCTGAGAGCAACACTCAATCGTCATGCTTTACCAATAATGAGAGTTCAGCGGGAACAACACAGGAAATATAAGGCTGGTCATGCATTAATTGATAATGTTATAAATTCATAGGGTATATGGGATTGTTGCTACATGCTCCATTTTAGGTGAATTAGTAAAGTGGAGAAGTATTCATCACTTATCAATGGCTTTATCCTTTGCAGGATGTCAGCGTATAAATTTAGTTTTACAATTTTACCCCTGAACTAAAATCCACCATCTCGGCATCTGAATCATTTACCAGGTTGGCATGTCCTTATTGTTCTCTCAGAGGTCATGAGTTATCAAAATGTTTCAAGTACAAACATAAGATAAGATATGTCCACAAACTTCAACAAAGAGCGAATCGATTAGCAAAGAAGCTAAAACTTGTTCAAAAATCATCAGAGGTATGTAATCGCATCTCTTCTTCAAAGAAGTTAGTGTCCAAAGAAAAGACTAGATCATTAGAAAGAAATTTATGGTCTAAACACTATGAGAAACAGGGCTCTATGAATTCCGTTCGAAAAGGGTCTGGTGGACAGATTATTGTTCACCCCAGCACAACTTAAATTGTGTTGGTTAGTGCATCTTGTCTCATGTGCCTAGTCAAAAGAGACAAGATTTTGCACACCTTAGGCTTTAGGTTAAGAAAATTCTTCTAGATTTGATTTTCTTCTTTTCGTGTTTTTGCTTTGTGAGCATTGTAAAGTCTGGAATTCGTGCCGATTTTCATATCTAATTGATATTGGAAAAGTCTTCTCTGATTTATCAATAAAAGAGGGTTAAAATAGACAATTCTGCCTTTTATAGGGTAAGAGTTGTGAGTACATGAATCCGTTAAGTGTATAAAGGTTCCGTAACCCTACATTCCTTTTTCATTCTCTTAAAAACTCTTTTATCACAAGTTTGCTTGTAGAGCTTGTTCTGAGAAATTCCTCTCACAAACCCATATTGTTACGGAGACTCCGTGCATCATAACTTCTGATGGAAAAGATGTTAATATGATTGTTAATCCATCAATCATGAAGGAAAAAGTTAAATCTCCGTTACCTCCAACATTGAAAAGAAAAAGAAGGAATGTGAGGAAGCCAAGAGTTGTTCCTTCAAATTCTCAGAAGTTGTCTGATGTTCTTGAAGAGTTGAAGGAAACAAGGAAGGAGATTCAGCAAATAAAGGCTTTTGTGTTTAAGACTCTTGAAATTGAGAAGGCCCTGGTTCGACATCAGTCAAGAAGGTTTGTTGATATCAACTCCTTTCTTCATGAACCTTATGTCCCAATGGCTGTTGACGACAAGGAGTTTGGGGACGATAAAGAATTTTTCAAAGGTCTTAATGTCTAGGAAACTTCTTATGAGATTTTAAACTTGTATTTTTAAGAAGGATAACTAGGGTTTGGAATACCCATTATTGTGAGTACACATAACTATTTCCAAAGGTTTTCATCTTGTAATATTTTTAGATTTATTTATTTAAATTCTAAAGTTTATTTGGAAGATGATTTTGCAGTATTAATCTTTATGGTTTTATATATTGCAACTTGTTATGGGATATGTGTGTTTGCGTCCGTGAACTTTGATTGTCCCATACGTGGTCAAAAGTTAAGTCTTTCATATGTCGATATGCAAGTATTGATAAAAGATTGAATGAACTTTTGACGAACAAAAGTTATAGGGGTTATCTTGTATCTTTATAAACTCCTTGATGAATGCATTTAGTTTTGACTATATGATTGCATCTAAAAAAGTTGATATGTTCTTTTCTTTTGGTCATAAAGTATCTCTATGGAAATTTCATTAGGATCCCACTAATTTTCGTACCTTTGCCAATTTTATTGACAAAAGGGGGGAGAATTAATGTGTAGTTCACACTACAAATACATATGGTTTTCGGATCATTATGTAAGGGGGAGTGGTTTTCATGGGAGATGAAGTATTGACTAAGGGGAAGTGATACATATCACCATAGTATTGTTATCGAAGTTGTGATACAATTGAACTTTGATGTTGTGTAATAATACTATGACACTGTATAACAATGATTGAGAGCTATTGTTTTCTCATTGTTATGGCTACGAAACTTAAACAATGATGATGTTGAATTGAATAACTTTAGAATCATTGGAGTACTTGGAAGTGACGAAGATTTCGAGTAATGTTGAAGAACAAAGGAGATCAAGCATTTGGATGAGAAGCTACAAAGTTTATTTATTTTGTATTCCATATGTATTGATAGTTTTGTCACTAAAATTGACAAAGGGGGAGATTGTTAGAGCACTGCTCGGTCGAACTCGCAAGCGTTGCTATCTCAAGTTTGTTTGTCAAGTTTAGTTGCCAAAACTATGAATCTTGATTTCTAGTCTACTTATAGCTAAGTCTCAGATTAGGATAGTAAGTGTAGTTGAGCCTTAGACTCCACAACGTTCATCGATTGAAGACGAAGAACTACTGAAGGGAACTTGTGGAACTTCATCAACACAAAGGTATGTGGAGACTTGAACTTATCGATCACTCAAAAGTCTATCTATTCTATCTCCTATTTTGAGACAAAATTGCTATATAGACTTCGATTATACACATGTGCTATTTCGAGCCGAGTATATCTCGCTTATCTATTTCTCGAAATATGTGTTGGTAAGCTTTCGCTTTGGCCAAGTTCATATTTACTCGTGACGAAATTCATGTTGATTATTTCAATAACTTGAAAATCGCTTGGATGAAAAGTAGTTTGTGAATAACAACTATATAACATCCTCTAAGAAAGTTTCAATGATTGAAATGAGAGTTTAGAACATGTAACCATCTTTGGATATAAACATAGTGTGTTCTCACATTTGTGTAAAATTCCAAAACCGGGAACCCAAAGTCTGCGTACCCGTACGCGTACTGGCGGTTGTTGGAAATCCGGGTGAGTATGTGTACCCGTACGCGTATCGACGGAAAGTTCACGTCCGTGAATTTCTGCTGGAGTTTGAAAGTGAAAAACAAACTCAATCCGGTTACTTAAGTATGCGTACACGTTTGCATACTTAGGTAGGTTACTTTCTAAAATCGGTTTGTTCATGAACTAAAACATTTATATAATAAGGAACGCAATCTTTGCAAACCGTGGCTATAATGTTCATGAGTCGATTCGAGTGAATCAAAATCGATTTTGCTTCGATTGTGTCTTGTACACTTCTATATGATCTAAGCAATTGAACAACTCTCTAACTAGTTCATTTGAGTTATTTGAACTAGTTATGGTGAAGATGAATAAGGTTGATATGAAAGTGCTCATATGGCCTACCATTGGTTAACTATTGTTGAACCAACTAAGTGTACACGTTTAGGTACGACCACTCAAACCTAAATGAAGTTACATTTCATTTGTGTATAACAAGCTAAGTTCTATCTGATGGTTTAAAGATATTAGCTTGAATCTAATCAGGTTTTCATCTAATGGTGAATATTGAATGCTTTGTTACCAAGGTAACTTAGATTACAAACCATGATTTGAAGACTATATAAAGGAGAACTCTAGCAACTAGGAAACCTAATCCCCACACCTCCTGTGTGATACTAGTTGTATAAGCTAGAGTCGATTCTCCTTTAACCTTAGGTTTTCCATGAAACCATGTAGGTTAACGACTTAAAGACTTCATTGGGATTATGAAGCCAGCCCCAACTATTTTCTCTGTGCTTGTGTGATCTGATCTTTTTGTTTCTATCGTGATTGAGTTCAATCGTAAGATTGGCTTGAGATTTATATTTCCGATTGGCAAGATAAAAAAGTAGTCATAAACATCTTCGTCTCATCGTTTGTGATTCCAAAATATCTTGTTTCGTTAATCGATTAAGATTATTGTGAGGTGATTGATATTTCTTGGTTGTTCTTCGGGAATATAAGTCTGGTATATCAATTGGTTCATGTTCACCTTTATAAATCAAAAGATGGAACAAAACTCGTAGGTTTATCTATGGGAGACAAATTTATCTATTCAATAGACTTTTCTATGTGAGACAGATTGTTTTATCAAGTCTTCGACTTTGGGTCGTAGCAACTCTTCGTTGTGGGTGAGAACATCTAAGGGAATCAAGTGCGTAGAGTCTTGCTGGGATTCAGAGACATATGGAGCGCAACTGTACCTTGATCAAAGTGAGATTGGTTAGGGCTCAACTACATTCCAGTCCGAAGTTAACTTAGAGTAGGCTAGTGTCTGTAGCGGCTTAATACAATGTGGTGTTCAAATATGGACTACGTCCCGGGGTTTTTCTGCATTTGATGTTTCCTCGTTAACAAAACTTATGGTATCTGTGTTATTTCTTTTCCGCATTATATTTTTTTATATAATTAAAATATTATAGGTTGGCGTAAGCTTAATCAATTGTGAATCCAACCTTTGGTTGTTGATTAAATTGATTGACACTTGGATATTGGTCTTTGATACCGTCCAAGTTTTTTTTTATATTAATCAGGCTCACGGATTTCTATCTATTTTATTTGCTGATTACATTAAGAAATTGAGATATAACTCTTGGATATACTTTTCTTAATATTGAGTCTGACTGTCTAGTTGATTCTCTTAAAAGTATATTGAAGTTAGTCCATACAGATTGCTAAGCGAAATATTGGGTGTGGTTGTTAGATCCCCGCTTTTTCAATTGGTATCAGAGAACACAAACACATTTAAGACCTTATAAGTCTGTGTTTGTAGCGATGTGACCCTATGGACAGTAGTGCTATCTCTGACAAACGCATCACCGGAGACAAAAGTTCTGTTTCGATAAAATCTAATAAAGATAAAGATTCGTCTATCTCGAATTTAGATGAACATTATGTTCCTACGAAACAGGATTGCACTGATAAGTGTTTTCCCGATTCCCTTTCGAATGAGTCTGACTCTGTTGAAGAAAGGGATGCAGCCGAAGAGAGTAAAATGATTCTAAATCTTATTAGAATCCAGGTTGTTAGGATCAATCGGTTGAAAAACAATGTCAATGCACTCATCGGTATAGTTAAAGATCGTGACTCTAATTTAAAGGCTCTTAGCGAGGAAAACAGCAAAGCGTGCTCCTCACTCGAGGTGAAACTCAAAAAGAATTCCTTGGATATTGAACATCTTTTGAGTAAACTCTATATTCAACGATGTTCTAAAAAGTCCACTATAACAATCGATTCTATCCCAACTGAAAATTTATTTCCAGAAGCTAAATCGCAATCTCTTGCGATTAAAAAATATGTGCTTGTATCTTCCTTTAATCAAGGAAACTTCACATCGCTCGGAAGGAAGAAATCTCCTGACAACGTTGTTAAGTTTGTTCTCTCTAATCACTCAGGTGATCAGAAAATGTGTCTCTTTTGTGATTCGAAAGGACATGTTGAACCAAAAGGGAAATCTAGGTTGAATGACAATTCTATTGTTTATCTTCAACGCACCTTAGATTTAATTCTCAAAGGTGTAACTGACAATTGAATGTCTAAACCAATTGGTTTTAGTACTCACCCTTTAAAGCCTTTCAGGAAAGTCAGTTCTAGTTGTTCCTCGAACGTTCATACTCGTAACAGCGATCTAAGAAGAACTCAAGGATCTTCTTCACTTAAAAAGGGAGATATTGTTGTTCTTGATGCGAACCAGGTACCAAAAGAAGGAAGCAAAAATGGTGATGTGAAAGACAACCTAAATTTGATAATTGAGGGATACAAGGTACTCATCAACAGGTTGTCAAAATCCTAAGGCAAAATCTCCACTATGCATCGTATTTTGATGTCAATATACTTGATAATACCCCTTCGCATCAAAAGGTTTTTCCTCCAAAGATTATGAAAAATAGGTTTGACCAAGAGCATCATTCATTTGATGAGCTCAAAGCTCATAGTTGTGCAAATTAATCACAAGGTTGAAATCTCACTCACAAAAATCCTGGTTGAGTGAGATATGATCAGGTATACTTGATGGCAAAGTGTTCTCTTATTATCTAGCTATTTTCTTATCGCTCTTAGCTAGATTATGATTCACAAACATTTTGCATAAGTATTTTTGTTTGGCCTTGTGATTTTTTTTTGGGGGAATCATATCCTGAGATGACCTGTGAAGTTTATGCTAATCTTCATGCACCCAACAATACCAACCGTTGTTTCAAGACCTTGGTCAAAGGAACAATGGTTGAGGTTAACCGTAGTGTTATAGCTGAGTTATTAAACTTGCCTTTACATCATTCTTTTGTTGTTCCTCAACCAGAAAGTCAAAGACCAAATAAGAATCAGTTGTCTAAAATGCTCCTAGGAAAGAATGTTCCATGGGTTGAAAGCAAACTCCCTGTGGATAACATAATCTTTCATTTGAATATTTTTGGTAAGCTGGATGGGTCTAACTTAATCCCAAGTACTCTCAACAAAAATCTATGGAGCAGAACTCTGGCTGAGTTGGTTTACCACCTTGTTTCTGGTGAAGAGGTTGATTTCTGTGGATTAATTGTTCCTCAAATGATTCACATGGTCTCACAAAAGAAAAACCCTGGTTTTTCATGCCTCATTAGCCGAATCTGTAGTCAATTTAATATTGTTCAGTTTGGAACTTGTGTTGGTATTCCATCTCTTTTGAGCCAGACAGACATTAACAAAATGAAGAAACCTGCCAATCCTGAAGTTGCTCGCCTTCTTCAAAGGAATGAGTGCCTGGAGAGACAGTTGGCTCATGTTGTGACAGTTCATCCTGACTTAGCTGAACCAATATCTAAGATTGTTGAGGATTTTTATCGCGATCTGGATTAGTGTCTTTCTCTTCATTTTGTTCAAACTCTTTCTTATGTTATTTGTGTTAAACTTCTTATGCTGATCTTATTAAAATTGTTATTTTAATGGTTGTAATGAATTTAATGGTATTTTAGCCTTGAATGATTTTATCTTTCAATTAAAAATGCTAAATGTGTTAAATCCATGAGAAGTTCGGCTAAATATATGTCAAAAGTTAAGTCTTTCATATGTCATTATGTAAATATTGATAAAAGATTGAATGAACTTTTGACAACAAAAGTTAAGCCTATTATGTCATTATGCAAATATTGATGGAAGATAGGATGAACTTTTTTTTACAAAGATTAAGTCTATTACATGCCTCTATGCAAATATGGATGAAAAATAGAATGAATCTTTGGATACATTTAGCATTGTGCGGATATTTGATCCACATCTTTGTGTAAGTATTGTGCGGCTCCGTAAGTTCTCTTATGTGAGCATTTCCGATTAAATTAATCATGGGTTCTCTTGTGGTTAATTTAATTGAGTATTTTGGATACAAATTCATGTTTCATATATTTTGTTAATGTCCAAAGAAATCCTTCTTTTCTTGTGAAAGTAAGGTCGCTCTTGTTGTTTTTTCGGGAATGACATTTTATGGGGGAGAGATCTTATTTGAACTTGTGCTTAATTGCCAAATCTTTGTGGAGAGCGCGGCTGTGGAATATTGTAGGAGTTTTCTTGTATCTTTATTAACTCCTTGATGAATGCATTTAGTTTCGGTTATATGATTGCATCTAAACAAAGTTGATATGTTCTCTTTTGGTCATGAAGTATCTCTATGGAAATTTCATTAGGATACCACTAGTTTTGTACCTTTGCCAATTTTTATTGACAAAAAGGGGGAGAATTAATGTGTAGTTCACACTACAAATACATATGGTTTACGGATCATTATGTAAGGGGGAGTGGTTTTCATGTGAGATGAAGTATTGACTAAGGGGGAGTGATACATATCACCATAGTATTGTTTTTAAAGTTGTGATACAATTGGACTTTGATGCTGTGTAATAATACTATGACACTGTATAACAATGATTGAGAGCTATTGTTTTCTCATTGTTATGGCTACAAAACTTCAACAATGATGATGTCGAATTGAATAAGTTTAGAATCATTGGAGTACTTGGAAGTGACGAAGATTTCGAGTAATGTTGAAGAACAAAGGAGATCAAGCATTTGGAATGAGAGCTACAAAGTTTATTTATTTTGTATTCCATATGTATTGATAGTTTTGTCACTAAAATTGACAAAGGGGGAGATTGTTAGAGCATTGCTTGGTCGAACAGGCATGCGTTTATATCTCAAGCTTGTTGTTAATTTGAGTTGAAAAAACTATAAGTCTTGATTTCTAGTCTACTCATAGCTAAGTCTCGGATTATGATAGAAAGTGTAGTTGAGCATTAGACTTCACGGCGTTCATCGATTGAAGACGAAGAACTACTAAGGGGATCTTGTGGAACTTCATCAACAAAAGGTATGTTGAGACTTGAACTCATCTATCACTCAAACGTGTCTACTCTATCTCCTATTTGAGACAAAAGTCATATAGCTATATAGACTTCGATTATACACATTTGATATTTCGAGCTGAGTTTAGCTCGCTTACATATTTATCGAAATATGTGTTGGTAAGCTTTCGCTTTAACCAAGTTCATCTTATTTTCTTGACGAAAGTCAAAAGATGATCATGTGAAAATCGCATGGTAACATCTTACATGATTTGTGTGAGACAGTCATTTGATGTAGACTCGGAATGTTTCGTATTGATCATTCGATCACTTGAAATTGCTTTGAAGCTAATAGTTTGTTTGAGGAAGCTATTGTCGTCTTCCGAGAATGTTTCAATAGTTGAAATGAGAGTTTAGAACAATTGGATATAACCACAATATGCGTACTTGCATATGTGTAATCATAGTCCGGGAACCATGGTATGCATACCCGTATGCGTACTTTTGGTTTAGTCAAGGTCCAGGAACTCAGTACGCATATCGGTACGCGTACTGGCGTGAGGTTCAAGTTCCGGGACTTTATTGAGTTTTTGGTATCGTACCAGTTCGCGTACTGGCGTGGGTATTGTTCTAAAATCGGTTTGCTCATGAACAAATACATTTATATGTTAAGGAATGCAATCTTTTGCAAACCATGCCTACAATGTTCATGAGTTGATTCGAGTGAATCAAAATCGATTTTGCTTCAATTGCGTTTTGTAATGACCCGGCCCTCCACCGATATTGTCCCCACTTAGCCACTGCGGTTATCCGGCAGTGTGGGGTTTTCAACGGGCATCGCTACGGTAATCCAGCAGAAATTCCCGGATGGTCACCCATCCCTAGATTGCTCCCGCCCGAGCACGCTTAGCGCAGATTTCTAAGGCCGGGAGCTGGGTAAATCATGGTCAGGACAATGGCACGGGTTTCACATCAATATCACATGCATGAATATCGGAAGAAGCATCATTCATGTTCACGGGGAGAGACACTTTTGAACCTAAAATTTATTACATTTTCAAAATACACATATCTTCATATTCATCATCATCATCATCATGCCATGAAAAATCCATCTCTCCATTCAATATTCAAGTATTTTTAGTGTACTCATCTACCTCTAGATTAGGTTCATATTCCATGAGTAAGACTAGAAACACTATTTTCCAATCCTATCATTTTGCAATCAGGTTCCAGTTGTTCCATTTGAAGGAGAGTCTTCACTGAGTAGGTATGCTCATATGGATATTCATTTATGGTTGTCAACTCTTGAGATGCGGCCAAGATGGTCATTAACTACGCCCAAGATTTCAGGGCGGAGGTGACTTACTAGGTTAGTAGGAAGTGGATATGCGTACTTGCATATGTAATCATAGTCAATTGGCATAAGCTTGAAAGGAACCATGGTATGACATACGTATAGTTTATATAAAATGGAATTACAAGAGTATGTTATACTAAAACAAGATACTTTTAGTTTAGTCGATGAATCGGCCAAGGTCTGTGGCCAAAAACTTGGTAGGCCTGAGAATGGGGTTAGTACAACGCAGTACGGTGTCTGGTTTGCAGCACGGGGGCAGGTGCGTAGTCGATCAGGGTGTGCTCTTATGCAGATCAATATTTGAATTTACTAAGGCGTGAGGTTCAAGTTCGACTTCACCACCTAATCTGAGGACTTTATTGAGTTTTGGTATCGTACCGGTTCAGCAAAGATGGATATCTTGGCGTGGGTTATTGTTCTGCAAAAATCGGTTTGCTCATGAACAAATACATTTATATGTTAAGGAATGCAATCTTTTGCAAACCATGCCTACAATGTTCATGAGTTGATTGAGTGAATCAAAATCGATTTTGCTTGATGAGAAGAAGAAGAAGAGAAAGAGAAGAATGCGTTTTGTAATGACCGGCCCTCCACCGATATTGTCCCCACTTAGCCCATCCTGCGGTTATCCGGCGGTGTGGGGTTTTCAGCGGGCATCGCTACGGGTAAATTCCCGGATGGTCACCCATCCCTAGATTGCTCAATCTTTTGCAAACCATACCTCTGATATTCCGATGTCACGCTGCACTCCGACCCTCCACCGATAGCTGCAGATTTTCACCCATCTAGATTGTCAACTCTTGAGTCAAGTGTACTCATCAGTCCACGGTGTTAGGAAAGGACAAATCATTACTTATATTCTATTCGGCCAACCACTGCCGAATATCGGGGTATTACATGTCTTGTATACTTATATGAGAATATATGCAATTGAACAACTCTAGAACTAGTTTCATTTGAGTCATTTGAACTAGTTATGGTTAAGATGAATATGGTTGATATGAAAGTGTTCATATGGCTAACTTCGCTTAACTATTGTTGAGCCAACAAAGGTGCACACGTTTAGGTACGGTTACTCATATCTAAATGAAGTTACTTTTTATTTGTGTGCAACAAGCTAAGTTTGATCTAACGGTTGAAAGATATTAGCTTGATTCTAATTAGGTTATCATCTAACGGTGAATATTGAATGCTTTGTTACCACGGTAACAGTGATTGCAAACCCTGATTGGAAGACTATATAAAGGAGAACTCTAGCAACTGGGAACCTAATCCCCACACCTCTTGTGTGATACTAGTTGCGACTAGAGTCGATTCTCCTTTAACCTTAGGTTTTTCCAAAACCCTGTAGGTTAACGACTTGAAGACTTCATTGGGATTGTGAAGCCAGACCCAACTATTTTCTCTGTAATTGCGTGTTCTGATCTTGCTGTTTTTTTATCTTGATTGAGTACTATCTTCTCTAATATTTGCTCGAGATTTAATCTCCGATAGGCAAGATAAATAGTAGTCACAAACATTTTCGTCTCATCGTTTGTGATTCCACAATATCTTGTTTCGCTACCATACGATTGAGATTATTGTGAGGTGATTGATATTTCTAGGCTGTTCTTCGGGAATATAAGTATGTTATATCAATTGGTTCCTGTTCACCTTGATTTATCAAAAGACGGTACAAAACTCGTAGGTTTATCGGTCGGAGACAGATTTATCTATTCAATAGACTTTTTTGTGTGAGACAAATTGGTTTATCAAGTCTTCGACTTTGGGTCGTAGAAACTTTTAGTTGTGGGTGAGATCAGCTAAGGGAATCAAGTGTGTAGAGTCCTGCTGGGATTCAGAGAAGTAAGGAGCGCAATTGTACCTTGATCAATGTGAGATTGGTTAGGGCTCAACTACATTCCAGTCCGAAGTTAACTTGGAGTAGGCTAGTTTCTGTAGCGTCTTAATACAGTGAGGTGTTGAAACCTGGACTAGGTCCCTGGGTTTTTCTACATTTGCGGTTTCGTCGTTAACAAAACTTCTGGTGCATGTGTTATTTCTTTTCCGCATTATATTTGTTTATATAATTGAAATATCACAGGTTATGCATAAGTTCAATCAATTGTGAATCCAACCTTTGGTTGTTGATTAAATTGATTGACACTTGGATATTGGTTTTTGATACCGTCCAAGTTGTTTCTTATATTAATCTGGCTCACAGATTTCTATTTGTTTGATTTGCTGATTACGTTAAGAAACTGAGATATAACTCTTGGATATACTTTTCTTAAGATTGAGTCTGACTGTCTAGTTGATTCTCTTAAAAGTATATTGGAGTTAGTCCATACAGATTTCTAAGCGAAATATTGGGTGTGGTTGTTAGACCCCCGCTTTTTCAGGATTGATCTAACCAGGCAAAAGAGTTTATTAGTTTTAACGGAAGAGCCTTTGCATATGACTTGAGATATCTTTATCTGGAAAGAATCAATAGAGTTGTTACCAAAAAGATTTGTTGTTCCTTTACTATTTGGAATACGATCCAAAGGAATTGTTCCAGTGCGTGCACTTATTGAATGTCGAAAGCGCAGGGATACTGAAGAAACTAAGCGAAATAGGTTTAGTTGTTTGGTCTCAACTATATTAAGTTGTTTTAGATATTGTATAACAGCTTAATTCTGAGAGTATTCAATTCTGGACTTGGTCCCGGGGTTTTTCTGCATTTGCGGTTTCCTCGTTAACAAAATCTTGCTGTATCTTTTACTTTTCTATTTTCACTATAGTTGTTTATTATAATTAAAGGTAAAATACACAAACGTTAACTCCCTATTACTTGATAGTGATCCTATAGAGTTTGGTTAAGTCCGAACCTATTATCAAGTAATCACACTTTGATTGTTGTATTGTCTCGACCTCGTATCCACAGACGATCACACAAAGTGTGAATACCGATTTTTCGTATTGTCTCGACGTTGTCCATAGACAATCACTTTCGGTAAGAGGACTTATAGGTGGATATTTTAAAGATTGTGGTGTATTTGGGTAACCTCGTCTTTTCAGGCTTCAACATTTGATGAAACATTTATGATTCCGAAGAGGATGAAGGGTCAAGTGTATCACTCTTGGGTGAAATTATCAATTTTGAGGATTGTAGTAATAGACATATCAATCTTGATAATTTAATTGATGACTCTTCATCAAAATCATTGGAGGATGTTATGAATTTTTCGTATATATACTAATGAAAAATATGTTAATGTTTCAGGTACCATGTGTTTAGCAACTAACGATGTTCCTAAATCAATCTCCAAACCGACATGTCCTTATTTTTCTATTGAGGGTCACAAACTCACACAATGTTTCAAGTACAAACACAAACTAAGGTAAAATCTCAAGCAAAGAGAAGAGTCCGGGCTAAACATTCCATATTGAAGGATATTACAAATTCCATGCAGGAATCTAGTGGTGAGCACTCTCTTGCTCACCTTAACACAAATTAATTGTATTGAAATGTGCATCTTGTCTCATGTGGCCTTAAAAGAAAAAAGAACTATGTACATCAGGGCTTTGGACCAAATTTGAATATAATACTTGGACGTACATCTTTTAATTGTTCACCCTAATCTATGTCTCAAGTAATGATATTGTAAATTTTGATCTATGTGGAAACCTGAGTGATAGGTGTCTAAAACACCTAATTTTATATCTAGTATTTATGCTTTCTTTGCTATTGTCGTGTAAATTATGTATCTTATGTTTGCTTTTGAGTCGATTAGGTATCTTGGAGTCATTCGGAGCGAAAGAAGGAAAAACCATCCATTAGGAGTGTAAAGGGCGAAAAGTCAATTCACAGGGGAGCAGGCTAAGTTGCACAAAAAGGAGGTGAAGATTGAAAATAAGAATTAGGCTATCGGTTGTCTGGAACCGACAAGCTAAACAAGTGGAGGTGGCCCTTATCAAAAGTCATGGGTGCCAATAGCCATCCCATTTCTATAGCCTAAGAACTAGATCGAGGGTCATTTAGCCCTTTGTTTTCTCAACAACACCAAGACTACTACCCTATACCTGCTGCTGCCGGCGAGCCAAGGGGTAGAACTTTGAAGTCTAGGGTTCAGCCAGGTCCAGATCGAGAGAAGACTTGAGTTTGGGTTTTGAGCAGAGATTCATACAAGAGGAAATTGAGGCGACGCTGTCTGAGATCGAGGAAGTTGTTCGCTGTGAATTTGGTCGTTGTAGCAGTGACAGAGAAGAATAAGAATCGATGATTTGAAGATTGGGTTTGCTGATAGAGAATGATAAAGAGAAGAATTAGAAGTTGGGTTCGAATTTGTGGATTGTAAGTGGCTGATTTGAGGATTCTGAGAACAATTAAATGGGTCCGATTTTGATTTCAGGGAGGAATTGGTTGTGTCTGAATTGAAGTTAGGGTTCTGAGATGGTATGAATCGTCAATTGAAGTTGCAGGGAAGACAAGGGATTTGGAGAATGGAGCAGCAGCTAATTATGAAGTTCTATGAATCTGTGGGTGCTACTGATATGGGTTGGAATTTGCTGCTGCAATTAGTTGTGGAGCTGATAATTGAGACAGAGATGGAGCTTGTTGGTGGCTGAGTTTATTGGACTTCTGGGTTTAGGTGAATGTTTAGGACAGGGAGGAACTATGGTGGCCACCAATTCATGGTTGTATTGAAGATTATGAGACCAACATAGAAATGGAAACTGGTGATGATTCAGATGGATACACACTGCACACAGGGTGCTTGTTTAGTTGCTTGAATGAGTTTTTTTTACAGCAAGAGCAGATGCGCAGTTGTAGGTGGTACTGAGAATTACAGGTGCGAGACAATGGGAAGAGTTGCTGCGGCTGAAGCAAGGAGCTTGTTACCCGTCGGAATAGGTGGGAGTGCTGGTTCCGTTGAGTTGCAGTTGTGCAGGAGCTAAAGGAAGAGTTAAGTGTGATTAAAGTGCAGCTGGGTATGAAGTGCCGGGAAGGCTGATTTGTAAGTGCTGTATGAATGGTCTGAGCTCAGCATTACAGGTGGAGCTATAGTTGGATGGCGTTGGTGCTGCAATGGCTAGGCATAACTCAAGTGAAATAATGAAGCTGTTTCCTTGGGACTGACTATTGGTGAGATGCTGTCAATAGGTGCTGCAATGATGGTGAGTTAAATTGAGATTGCAGTTCAGGGAGAGAATGGAGCTACAATGAAGTGGAATGAAGAGTGAACAGTGAAGATGATGTTTTATGGGATTTACTGTGGTGGTATAGATGAATGTTAGGAGAAGCTTTGAACCTGATGCCGAGAACTGAAATTGAGCTGAAGGCGTAGATGGTATTGATGTTGATTATCATGAGATAGTCAGTTGCAGGTACTGGTGGTGATATGAGGCAGTGAAGAATCTGAGTTGCATATGTTGGTTATTCTGGCAAGGAAGGTTGTTGCGGTGGATGGTGATTGTCGCAGTGACGATAATTGATATGGCTGCCAATGATGTTGCAGATGGAGTTGGAATTTGATAAGCTTCTGGTGGCATCTTGAAGCAGTGATGCAATGGCTATGCAGAGTGGACGGAAATGGATGTTACAGCTGGAGTTATGTTGGTAAGCTGAGATAAATGAGGTGCAGTTTCTGGTGGTGTTTGCACAAGAAGAGACGATGGTGTTTACTGATGGGTTAGGAGATGCATTCCGAAGTGAAAAAGAACGCAACAGAGCTGGAGGATTACAGGTTATGCTGTTGAAGTTTGTGTGACTTCGGAATAGTGCAGATGGGTGGTTGTAGGCATGGTTAACTAATATTGAATGAAGTCGCAGGAAATTGAAATGCAAAATGGTGGATATATTGCTGCTGCTGGAGGAATGCTATGCAAGAAGTTACAGGAAGAGATGATATAGTTGTTGTTGTTCAAGTGATGCAATGGATTTGGGACAAGGTGCAAGCTGGTGCTGACTGGTGTGCAAGGATGAATACCTAAATTGTGTTAGATAAATGCTAGGGAAATAATGTGCAGTTCTGTGTTGAATGAGAATTTTATGGCCTGAGGTGTGAAACAGAAATAAAATGTCGCAACCAAAAATGCAGAAACTGTGCGAAAAGTGAGCAAGAATGGCGAGCCGTTGGTGCTTCTTCCGGTTGTCGGATTTCGGAAGTTAAAGTGTGAATCATAATGTTTCAGTGAATCATAAAGGTAGAGTGTGTTGGATGCGAGAGTCGGCCGCAGGACATATGAGCTACGAGTCACGCTTTAGCGGCGCGTTTTCGCAAGATTAGGATTTGGCTTAAATGGTAGTTTGGTGAATGTATGAACTGCGGAGAAGGAGAGTTGAGTTTCTGGAAGTGTATAATTCCCCAAAGGATGTGATTTCAGATAACTCAGGTGGCCAGAGACATTTTCCGGTGATTAATTCCGGCAACGGTGACCGGAAACCGGTGATGATGTCAGCAATCCGACGACCCAGTTTTGCACTCATAATTTCCAGAGAAGATGTTTTAACTCATGGGCTCGGTGGACCACGTGGAGATGGGTTTTGAGAAGACCTAAATTTGGAAAGAGTATCCTTTTGGAATGGGAGAAGCATATAAATAGAAAACTCTTTCTCTAAACCTAGAGATCTCCATTAGGGAGGCTTCTACTTGTTTTCTAGGGTTTCACATGATAGTTCTTCTTTGCTTTCTATGATGATTTCCAAAAACACAAGTAATTGATTTTTTTATTGGTTAAAGATGTAGTTGGATTTTGAAAACAAGTTATGATTTTTATGAATTAGTTTTCTCTCAATATTATCGTTTGATTTCTACTGCTTATTACAATTGCATGATTGACGTATTGCAATATGATTGAATGTTTGTTTAGTTAAGTCTAGAATTGATTGAACTCACATCCACATATATAGCTATTTTAGGGTTCATCATCGAGCGATAACCTTGAATATGAGTAGCATGATATGATTACGGTTTGTAGTGATACTTCCTTGTAATCATATGTAGAAATTGACCTTTGTCCGAATTGTCATGCGCAATGTATGACAATTGCATTGATTAGCCTATTTCTGAAACTTAATGCTCCTGGGAATTAAACTTAATTAGCGCAAGGCGTTAGGTTATTCTTTAGGTAGAATTCACATACGTAGCTCTAATGTGTGTGTTGGTGACTTGGGAAATTTACGGAGTATTCTTGCAATAAGGTATTCTAGGGCTTTTGATGATAGCGAGATTAAATACGAATTCTATTCATATATTCAAAAACTTGTTTACAATTGAAGATGAAACTTTTATCCAATATTTTCACCTCATTGATTTGCATGTTTACTTTTTATTGTTTTGTTTATTTTATATTAGATACATAAAAATCAGAAAATCCCCCCATTGTTTTACATAGGATACCGAAACATATTGACAACCCAAGACCTCTATATGGGAATGATCCTTTCTTGCCCTTGCTTCATAATATATTTTGAGTAGTAAGAAAGTGTAATTATTTTTGACGCCTGCGACAACGATCAAATTTTGGCGCCGTTGCCGAGGAGGCAGCGGTTGTCACTTGGTTTTGGTTTCTTATTTTTTTTGTTTTTAGTTTTCTTTTTGTTTTATTTTCTGGTTTTTAACCTTGGTTTGAGAATATTATTTCAGGTAGTTGTTTCTCATGGACGGAGCATATTTGAGCAATCAATACGGCTTTCAACCTCAACAACATGAAACTATCACCCTTACGGGGAGTACAATCAAAACAAATCCTTTGGTTATTGTCAATACTCCACGTACCCTTTTAGTTATTCTCATACATTCCAACCTTCTTACGGTGGGTATGTAAGTGATCAACCACAAATAGGGGATGATATTTGTGCTCCTATTAATATTTCTTCTAGTTTGGTAGATGAAATGCAACAATTTATGGACAGCATGGAATCAGTTTCATCGATCGAATGTGCTCATAGTATGTTTGGCCCAATTTCTGATCATAGTTATGATCATTCACCCATTCAAAGGGAAGATAATTGGCCTATCAATACTGAAGTAAGTAATTCTACTTTTTCTTTGTCGAACGAGCTTTACCAACAAATGGAACACATTTTCAAAATTTGGATGGATCACTCCAAGATTTTCAAAAAGGTGTTTCCAATTTAAGACAATGCATTGAAGAATACAAAGAGGACATGCAAAATTCTGCGAAAGACCAATCTTTGGGAAGTGGTAGCCAATCTTATGTTAACTATGATAGTGATGATTATTATGAAAATACATCGCTTGAACCAATTTATGGTGACATCCCCGAGGAGTGTACAATGGAGTCTTTTTGCGATCAAGGTGAAGTTGAAAAGGAATATGATGACACTAGTGTAGCTTACTCGAGCATTGATCTTAATAATGGACAAGAGCCTATTCAAAGGGTGGAGCTTCAGGATGATGCATTTTCGAGTATTCTAAAAAAGTTCCTTATAACGAGATTTGGATCCGCAAAAGAGTGTGTGCCTTACAACAAAGAGGAGTGTGTTGAGAATGAAACCGATATGACCAATATTGTGGAAGACTAATTGAGCTTGCTTATGATTGTAATGATGATGTTTATGTCGAGACTTTGGTTAAGGCAGAAACGGATGAAGAATGGTTGCAAGGTTTGATAGAGGACCACGATATAAAAGAGGTGAATAATTTACTTGAGATTTTCAAGGATGAAGAGGATTCTGTGATACAAGAGATTGTGATAGGTTTGTCTAACCCGTTGCATATTGATTCTTCTCCTTTACCTCTTATTGGTTTGAATGTATGTGCTTCGAGAATATTGTTGAATGACTTTGTTTCTCGATATCCTCCATTAGAGATACTTGCTTCTCAAACTATGCAGGCTTTGGAACAAGAAACCGTGGAAGTACCCGACTTTTATATTCTTTATACACTTCCAAGTGTGGACAAGAATAAGTGTGGGGGAAGCTTTTATCAGTTGATAGCTTCGTTTGTGTTTTATATTACTAATATTTGTGTGAAGCTAGTGTTTGCAAAACAGGTTCTATGGAAGAATCCTCAACTTTTCAGGTTATTAGTGTATGGGAAATCGATCTTGCAAGTCGGGCTGATGACTTTAAACTAAGCACGGCATGAGAGGCAACCCATACGATGAGTATTTCTTGTCTTGTTTTTATCTTTTTCTTGTCTTGTATTTATTTTTTCTGATTTCTTGCCGCATATCATGTAGTATTTCCCACCTTGACTTTCTTTGGACGATTCAATTTACATTGAGGACAATGTAAAGTTTAAGTGTGGGGGAGTGGTTAAGCATTTGCATTGTAAAAATTTCAACTTTTTTTTTTTGTTAAATAGTGAATAAAAAACTCCAACTTGTAGTTAGTTTAGAGTCACATAGTATACATGTCGCTAAGATTACATCGAGATTCTCATAAGAGTGACTGAACTTAGAGATGACAGAGAACATGATCGGGTTTCTTACTTGTATGAGAGTTAAAGTTGGATTTAACCATGCCAGTGGAAAATAAGGTGCAGACTGAATTCGGTATTAGAGTAGTGGTCCCCTATAGTGGAGACTACCCATGTTACATCATGAGAGGCACCGATCTTCAATTCTTTGTACCTGTCTAAATTTGTGCTTTTAGAGTGTATGTCACCGTACGTAAACTCCGGGTAGAATGGTGAGCTACCCAACCTCCCACCAATATAAACACTATTTTGATATCTTGAGTGTTATTTTATCAATCATGATGGTGACATCGAATTGCTAACTTACATACCACTTGTAATCTTGTTCGCAGTTAGTACCATCCACTTTATCTCTCTCTATACCAATAGGTCCATAGAAACACCATCATCATCAACAAGAGGAGCATCACAAATTCAAAGGAAAGTTGAAGACGTTCAAGGTTTACAAGCAACGGTACAGAAATGAGCAGATTTCAGATTCAAGTAAAGCAACAAGACAAGGAGCAGAATTTTTACAAGTTGAAGTATTGTACAAGAGAGAAGATTATCAAGATGGGAGTTCGAGAAGTTTATGATATCAAGACATACAAGTTGTGAAGAATCAAGTGGTAAAGTACTTACATCATGGCCTTTGTACTTACATTTTTTTTTTTTTATCTTTTTTTTTTTTTTTTTTTATAAAAATAAAGTATCTTAATTGAAATAATATTACAATAATAATGCTACTGGTTTGGTAACCTAGCAACAAGCTGGCCTCCAACACCTCTTTGAATAGCAACTCCTAGTCTATGAAAAATAAAATTGCCAAAACCACTACTAGCGTCATTGCTAACTAAATAATTTTTCAGACGCTTGAAAAAACACAAAGTATCTTCGCCAAGTTCCCCTAAAGTGGTAAAAGCTAGGACACCCAAACCATGGCCGTGTGAAACACACTTATCCAAATATTTAGTGTGTTTTCGTGAAACAGCACTAGATATAGCTTTTCCTGGGACAAAAGATCTAACCCCTTCACCAGTAAAGGGTGATACTCCCGTGACATCCATACAAACATCTTGTCCATTCTCCCAATTGAGCACGAGAATGTCAGCAGGCTTCAAACCTTTGTCGTCATCTGTCAGGAAACCTAGAGGAACCTCCTTGCGCGCAGGCACACCCGCCTTGTAACAAATGTCAGCAACAACGTCACGAACAATATCGTGTCGAAACTTAGGACCAATATCTTTGGCACAATGAAGTGCGTGATCCCCAAAGATGTCCATGGATTTGTTGCAGCTTGGGCACAAGCCATTCTCAACAAACAGTGGAATACCCAGGCGATAGCAAAGCACAGCTCTGAATTGTCTAGGACCAAGGCACTGATTAAGCCCACTAATGGGTACAGCCAATAAATAATCATGTGCATGCTTGACACGATTGCTTCGCCACAAAATAGAATCTCTTGCGAGACATAGTAAACCGGTGGGGATTTGCTTCTTAACTGCATCAAAGTAAGTAACTGCCAGGGAGTGCATGGAAGGAGGGGCAGCAACATCGACACAGTAAGTAGAAGGTAATCCACATACCTGGATAAAATTCTGAAGAGAAAAATGACAAGCGAGAACCCTTTGTCATTGAGAATGAATCACCAAGGATCACCTTTTGCACCGAAGTAGTCTGACTCTGAGAAGCGAGAAAACAATAGGTGCTGGTATCAGCCATGGTGTAAATGCCAAGACCACCATCTTTGATAGGTAAGGTAGCTAAACGCTGTTGTAAAAGACCAAACCCCGCACCGTCACCAGTAATAAGTAGTCTCAAATACTTAAGTAAATGATCATCGAAAAGCGCAGTGGCTGCTTGCAGGGCTGCAGGATTGGTAGTACGCATTGCAAAATATAGTCTAGAAACTCCAGTGCAATTGCGAAGTAATAGCATCTCACTTTGGGGGTCTTTGAGTTTCTTGATTGCAGTCATTAGTTGAACAGTCTTTGAGTTTATCTTATTTGTATTTTATTTTCTCTTGTCTCAAAAAAAAAAATGAAAAAAAAAAAATATTGAAGAAAAAAAAAATTGAAGAAAAAAAAAAAAGACAAGACAAGAGAAAATTTCTTTAGGTTCATTACTAGTTTTATTGTTTTGTTTCGTTTTGTTTTCATTTTATATTTGTTTTATTTTTCTTGTCTCATAAAAAAAAAAAAAATCATTGTATCATATTTTGGGTTTGTATAGTTCGTTTTTGGTTTTGTATTCTTTCAATAAAGCCAATGGAAGAAGGAATATCTACAATGAAGTTTCAAGCAATAAGGATTTAGAGGAAAAGAGTTACATTGTCAAGATTCTAAGAAGTTCAAGAGTTATCATCAAGAGTTGAAGACCGAAGACGAAGATGAAGAAAAAGATTGAAGACCGAAGACATTTCTATGGATGCTGTGAGAGTGGTGCTAGCTGCACGTCGAACGGATAACGAGGTAAGTAAGCACATTCCCACCTTCGTTAAGTGGTTGATTTCCTTTCTTAGAGATCATCATAAAAATGGGTTTTCAAAAAAATGATAAAAGATGTGGGGTTTTTCAAAACGATTCAGAGGGTTTTGCCTTCCTACCATTCAACGTGGCGCAGGATTCTCTCTTCATTCCTACCTGGACACATGTGTGACCCATAAAAAGATATTTATTATTGAGAGCAACTTCATAAAACCCTTTCTTGTGAGGCAGAGTCGAGACTTTTGATTACTCCGAACCCGAATTTCTTTCGATAAGGGATGGTTATTTCTCTCTCAACTTTTAAGGATGAGATTGTGTTCATTTATGTGTCTAACTTCTTATTACTACTGTGCAGAATCCCTATGTCTTCTTAGCGCGTTGGATGCTATCATTTCGGAGAACTAGTAAGTTGGTAAAGTAGGTTTTGTGGGTATATCTCTAGTAAACCCTCACGAGACTATAACTCGTCCACTAGGGACACCTAGGGGTTCAAAGGCTTGTTATACATGCTAAGTGTGACCGTAGCCTCGACGACACGGAGTTGTATGTATGTTTTAGAATAAGTTTTGTTTGATTTGCTCGAGGACTAGCAAAGTCTAAGTGTGGGGGAATTTGATAGGTGTCTAAAACACCTAATTTTATATCTAATATTTATGCTTTCTTTGCTATTGTCGTGTAAATTATGTATCTTATGTTTGCTTTTGAGTCGATTACCTTGGAGTCATTCGGAGCGAAAGAAGGAAAAACCATCCATTAGGAGCGGAAAGGGCGAAAAGTCAATTCACAGGGGAGCAGGCTAAGTTGCACAAAAAGGAGGTGAAGATTAAAAAGAAGAATTAGGCTATCGGTTGTCTAGAACCGACAAGCTAAACAAGTGGAGGTGGCCCTTATCAAAATTCATGGGTGCCAATAGCCATCCCAGTTCTATAGCCTAGGAACTAGATCGAGGGTCATTTAGCCCTTTGTTTTCTCAAAAACACCAAGACCACTACCCTATACCTGCTGCTGCCGGCGAGCCAAGGGGTGGAACTTTGAAGTCTAGGGTTCAGCCAAGTCCAGATCGAGACAAGACTTGAGTTTGGGTTTTGAGCAGATATTCAGACAAGAGGAAATTGAAGCGACGCTGTCTGAGATCGAGGAAGTTGTTCGCTGTGAATTTGGTTGTTGTAGCAGTGGCAGAGAAGAATAAGAATCGATGATTTGAAGATTGGGTTTGTTGTGATAGAGAATGATAAAGAGAAGAATTAGAAGATGGGTTCGAATTTGTGGATTGAAAGTGGCTGATTTGAGGAATCTGAGAACAATTAAATGGGTTCGATTTTGATTTCAGGGAGGAATTGGTTGTGTCTGAATTGAAGTTAGGGTTCTGAGATGGTATGAATCGTCAATTGAAGTTGCAGGGAAGACAAGGGATTTGGAGAATGGAGCAGCAGCTAATTATGAAGTTCTATACATCTGTGGGTGGTACTGATATGGGTTGGAATTTGCTGCTGTAATTAGTTGCGGAGCTGATAATTGAGACAGAGATGGAGCTTGTTGGTTGTAGGATCAGAATATCGCAACACCAAGACCCTTGCGAAATCCATAAACGACACATTGCGAAGATATCACAGATGGGTAATATAAATGACGCAACGGATGACGACAGCCTGAACACGAGAAAGATATGAAGAC
>JAJJWW010004063.1:0-59743 GCA_023531295.1 Papaver armeniacum
GAACTAAAGTCCGCGTACTGTCGGAAGTTCACGTCCCGCTGCTGGCGTTTGTGAACTGAAAACAAAATTAATCCGGGTACTTAAGTATGCGTACCGGTTTATTCGTGAACTTAAACTTATATAAACTAACGAATGCATATTTGCAAACCGTGGCTATAAAGTTCATGAATTGATTCGAGTGAATCAAAGTCGTTTTTGCTTCGATTGTGTCTTGTATACTTCTATGAGATCTAAGCAATTGAACAACTCTCTAAATAGTTCTAAAAACGGTTTATTCGTGAACTTAAACTTATATAAACTAAGGAATGCATATTTGCAAACCGTGGCTATAAAGTTCATGAATTGATTCGAGTGAATCAAAGTCGTTTTTGCTTTGATTGTGTCTTGTATACTTCTATGAGATCTAAGCAATTGAACAACTCTCTAACTAGTTCTTTTGAGTCATTTGAACTAGTTATGGTGAAGATGAATATGGTTAATATGAAAGTGCTCATATGGCTAGCCACTTGGTTGACTACTGTTGAACCAACTAGGTGTACACGTTTAGGTACGGTTACACAAACCTAAATGAACGTGCATTTTATTTGTGTATAACAAGCTAAGTTCGATCTAATGGTTGAAAGATATTAGCTTGAATCTAATCAGGTTTTCATCTAACGGTGAATATTGAATGCTTTGTTACCAAGGTAACTTAGATTGCAAACCCTGATTTGAAAGACTATATAAAGGAGAATTCTAGCAACTGGGAAACCTAATCCCCACACCTCCTGTGTGATACTAGTTTTATAAGCTAGAGTTGATTTTCCTTTAACCTTAGGTTTCTATCGAGACCTTGTAGGTTAACGACTTGAAGACTTCATTCGGATTGTGAAGCCAGACCCAACTATTTTCTCTGTAGTTGCGTGATCTGATCTTGTTGATTCTATCGTATTGAGTACAATTGAAATAATTGACTCGAGATTAATTTCTGCGATAGGCAAGATAAAAGTAATCAAAAACATCTTCGTCTCATCGTTTGTGATTCCACAATATCTTGTTTCGCTAGTCGATTAAGATTATTGTGAGGTGATTGACAATTCTAGGTTTTTCTTCGGGAATATAAGTCCGGGTAATCAATTGGTTCCTATGTACCTTGATTTATCAAAAGACGGAACAAAAATCGTAGGTATTTCTGTGGGAGACAGATTTATCTATTCATGTAGGCTTTTCCGTGTGATACAGATTTGTTTATTAAAGTCTTCGACTTTGGATCGTAGCAACTCTTAGTTGTGGGTGAGATCAGCTAAGGGAATCAAGTGCGTAGTATCCTGCTAGGATCAGAGACGTAAGGAGCGCAACTGTACATTGGATCAGTGTGAGATTTATTGGGGTTCAACTACAGTCCAGACCGAAGTTAGTTTGTAGTAGGCTAGTGTCTGTAACGGCTTAATACAGTGTGTGTTCAATATGGACTAGGTCCCGGGGTTTTCTGCATTTACGGTTTCCTTGTTAACAAAACTTCTGGTGTCTGTGTTATTTCTTTTCCGCATTATATTTTGTTATATAATTGAAATATCATAGGTTGTGTGTTGAATCAATCAATTGAGAAATCCGACCTTTGGTTGTTGATTGAAATTGATTGATAGTTGAACATTGGTCTTTGGTACCGTTCAAGTTAATTTCGCTTGTATTCAATTAGACTCGCAGATTTCTATTTGCTTGAGTAAGTATTGAATCGAGAAATTGTGATATAACTCTTTGATATACTTTTTATTAAGATTGAGTCTGACTGTCTAGTTGATTCTCTTAAAAGTATATTGGAGTTAGTCCATACACATTGCTAAGCGAATTATTGGGTGAGGTTGTTGTACCCCCACCTTTTCAATCTCTATTATCTATTTTGTTAGTGCTCATTTTATACTTATTTTGGCTTTTTATGTTTTCATAGGTATTTTTGGAGAAATCAGCTCTTACGGAGAAATTGGCTCGGAAAGTGCCATTTGAACCTCCGGAAGGGAATTGCTAAAGGCACCCAGAAGACGTACTACAGGTACCCCAGAAGTATATTAGAGACGCCACAGAAAAATACTATTGGCTCCCAAGTTTGGTTATTTACACCCCCACAATGGATAAGGAACACCACATTTGCTAAGGGGTACCCCAACTGCTATGTACATCCCATCAGAGGATAAGGGGTACCCTTTTCATATTCATTTCAAAAGAGAAAAGCAGCGCGAAAAACAACTTCTTTTCTGCGTGAATTTCTGGCAGAGGTTTAGTTGAGTGATTATCGAATTTTCTCATTACTATAGATTGAATTGGGCCTGGTTTGTTCAAACAGGATTGACAGCTCACCAGATTCGAAGAAAATAAAGATTTACACGGAGTTTCTATGAAACAGGGGAGGATTAATACTAGATGACCGCTGTCGCAGTGGGACAGCCGACCGAAGAAATCGGCCCGAAAGTATCATTTTTCCTGAAACGGTGGGAAAGTATCATTTTTCTTGACACGACGCAAAAGTACTAAAAGTATCATTTTTCCTGATACGGGGTGAAAGTTTGCATAATGGAATACATTTAATTTTCGAAAATGATTCCTAAGATGATAAACACCTCCGAATTTTTCGTAAAAACTCTAAATTTGATATTGTTATTTGTACTCATTGCGTATATTTTTTTAAAACCTTTCCAACGAGATAAAATTTGTAAAATTCCAAGGCACGAATTTTTAAATATGTTATATTAAAGTTTGGTTACCAATTATACCCCTACAAAAATAGGATACATAAGGAGTTATAGTAATTGGACTAAAAGGGAGGGACAAGTTAGTCCTTTCATTGTTGATTGAATTTTTTTGGTTACAAACATCAAATCCAATCTTTTTGTGTCAAATTTGAAATAAAAAAGCCATGCTTCACATTGACATTCAGTCACCATATATAAGGTCCTCCCTCATTTCGTTCGGTCGGCCTAATTACGAGAATTTCTGGTTGTATCTGTGGAAAGTATGTGGTGATATTGATAGGATATACTCTCTACAAGATTCGTTACTATCTTAAGAAAGAGTATTGAGATAAATCAGGGAGACGCGTGAGATAAAAATGGGAAAAAGAAGTTACGGTTTTTGTTAACCAGGGAAACTCTTGGGAAAACATGGGAGAATATATTCTCTACTTGGAGCTGGTAGTAAAGTTTAAGAATTTGGGAAGTTCTCAAGCAGCTCAGTTGACTCGTAGAAGATACGGAGAGAATGAAAGAAATCCCGAGACTTTTGGGAGAAGAGAAGAAAAGATAATGGAAAGATTTTCTCGCATGGGGTGTATATATAGGGAGTATCCGAGTACCAAAACGATTATCAAGGGTTGGGGTGAAGAACAGAAGGCATTGGAAGGCTGCAGAGGAGTTGCAGAGAAGCTTCCTTTGCTGGTGAAGAAGAAGAAGTTGCAGAGTCGTTTCTCCACCAGCAGAAACTGAAGAACATTAGACCAAGCTAGTCAGTCACGAAGTCCAGTGGTGTCGCATAAACTATCACCTTAAGAATCGCTTGCAATAAGCCTTCATCGAATGTTTTATTTGTTCTGCAGCAGGAGTAACCTTTACCAACTGTTTTCCTTTGTAACAGTAGCGTCTGTATCCCCATCACAGCGTTGCAAACCTCTTTTCTTCGATATAAACACCTTTTGAGCCATGAATTATTATTTTGAACGTGTTTGCACCATGAAGAGCTAAACCCCAACACTGGGACAATGGAGGAAGCCATTCTTCACGCATGTGGTAATTCTATTTAATTTCTTTATGACTTTTTGCACTATTATAAATTGATTTATGATTTTTCTTGATTATTTGTGATTTTGTTTGATGGTGTATGCTTAGTCTAAGTACTCTTGATGTACTATGCTTATGATTTACAACTAATTCTTTAAAAAATCAACCTTGGCAAAGAATAAAAAGTCAATATTTATTATTTTATGAGCTTGAATTGTCTGGAATTAATAGTTGAACCACATGAATATGAGAATTGGTGGAATCTTGAGTCTCAGTACTTCTCAATAAAGTGACATCTTTTGTATATATTTTTTTATTATTAAGTCTTAAATCAAACCTCAACGAGTCCGAGCGAACGATACTTTTACTACGATATTCTAAAACTTTCAAAATCACATCATATTTGTATAACTCTAATAAGAAACCAGCGTTAATGAAACAAAGGATAAAAAGCGGAAACAAATCAAAATTATAATTATCTTCGTTTAAACTTACAAACAATCTGTAGAAAAGAAGAACCAAGAAAGCGAAGATGATGAAAAGACTAGTGAAAAAAGAAAAGGAAAAAAAAAGAGATTCAAGGATCTGTAGTGTTAACTTTTTTAGAGTGAGAAACAAAAATGTATATTTCAGTCTTAGGTTTCGAAATGTATGTCATCGGGGAGGGACGGGCGCAAGGTTAGTTATAGACACGATACGCAAATTTCGCATAACAGACAAATATTGGACGACACTTAGTTTGCCGTCCAGTTTATTTTTTTGTTCTTCCAAATGGCCAACTATTTGTCATATGTATTATCATCTTTTTGTCTCATGATTGGTTTTGCACTCCTCACGTAGACTCTCTTTCATTTGAAGGGGATAGGCTTTTTATTTGTTTTTTGATAGATAAAATTTATTAAATTAAGAGACCTCTGAACGAGGGTCTCTGGATAAAAGGTTGCATACAAATGAAAGGAAATTATTCAAACTTTCCAAGTTTGACATGCTTTCCCTTATAAATCGAGAGATACCATTAGCTACTTGTGTTAGATCAATGCTCGGTTTAACCCACAAGTTTTGTTATCTCAAGCTTGTTGTCAATATTAGATGATCAAAACTATTTTTTGATTTATAGTCTACTAAGTCAAGTCTCAGGCTAGGTTAGAATTTGGTAGTTGAGTATCAGACATCACCCTCGAAGACTGAAGATCGACGAAGACATTTGAAGAACTTATGTATCAGGTATGTGAAGACTTAACCATTCTATTTTACTCACTATCTTACCATTCTATCTATTGAGACTATGTCGTATGACTTTTAGTAGATTTACAAAGAAGAAATTTCGAGGCAAGCTTGTCTTGTTAAAAATCTCGAAATATGATTCAATCATAGATCTTCAAAGGTTCTTAATAATTTTAGTTCGAAACAATTTATTGTTTGAGTATTAATATATGGATCAATTCAAAATAGCCCATATAAGTGATTTTATCATTTGGGATTGTTCCAAACATCATAAGGAGAGATTCATGAACTTCTGATATTTCTGTTCAGGGTATGTTGGCAAACCTATTTGCAAACCATAGATATCTGATTTCAGAAATACAGGAAGGTCGGCGAACCTGTTCGCAAAACAAAAGTTCGTTGGGAACAGTTCACAAACCCGGTTAGAAATCCGTAGTGAACTGATTTTTTTAATGTTGGTATAAAAGGCTTAAGGTTGGCGAATTGTGTCCATCTGAGTTCATAAGCCAAGTATAGTTGGTGAACCCAGTTCGCAAACTGTGCCCATCTGAGTTCTCGAGCCGAGTAAGGGTTGGCGAACCCGGTTCATGAACCGTAGCACTCTAACTCGTGAACTAGCCTTATGGTTCACGAATCGTCTCACCAACTATCCCATTAATCCTAGCAGATACTCAAAGACTTATTTTTTAAATATGTTTAGCATTTCTATGAATCTTTTAAATACTTCTAAGACTTCATTAATCACTTAAACACTTACGTATGTGCATCATGATTAAACTTGTTAGAGCACTGCTCGGTCGAACTCTCAAGAGTTGCTATCACAAGCTTGTTTGTCAAGTTTAGTTGTCAAAACTATAAGTCTTGATTTCTTATAGCTATGTCTCGGATTAGGATAAAATGTGTATTTGTGCCTAGACTTCACGGCGTTCATCGATTGAAGACGAAGAACTACTAAGGGGATCTTGTGGAACTTCATCAACAAAAGGTATATGGAGACTTAAACTCATATATCACTCAGAAGTCTATTTCTATTCTATCTCCTACAGAGACAAAGTCGTATAGATATATAGACTTCGTTATTAATTATACACATTTGATATTTCGAGCGGAGTATAACTCGCTTATCTATTTCTGGAAATATGTGTTGGAAAGATTTTTTCTTTAACTATGTTCATCATTATTCTTGACGAAAGTCAAAAGATGATCATGCGGAAATTTCCTTGTAACATCTTACATGATTTGTGTGAGTCAGTCATTTGATGTAGACTCGAAATGTTTCGTATTGATCATTCGATCACCTGAAAATTACTTATAAGCTAATAGTTTGTGTGAGACAACTATTGTCGTCTTCTAAGGATGTTTCAATGATTGAAATGGGAGTTTAGAACAAAACCCATGTCTGGATACATTACGGTTTGTGTACTTAGTGTGCGATTTATTTTGACAGAATTGAGAAACCGGAAAATAAGTTTGCGTACCTGTTCGCAAACTGTTTAATTGTTGAAGTCCGGGAACCAAGTTTGCGTACCCGTTCGCATATGGTTTCAACTGAGTTCAGGTCCGGAGCCTAAGTTTGCGTACCCGTTTGCGAACTTTTGGTTTAAGACCAATGTCCGGAACTTAAGTTTGCGTACCCATTTGCATACTTAAGTGGTTCAAGTTCTAAAATCGGTTATGTATGGTTTCATACTCATGAACAAATACATTTATATAATAAGGAATGCAATATTTTCAAACCGTGGCTAAATGTTCATGAATTGATTCTCTTGAATCAAAACTGATTTTGCTTCAATTGTGTCTTGTATACTTCTATGAGAATATAAACAATTGACCAACTTTAATAGTAACACAATTAGATTCATTTGATTATCATTCTTGATTGATGGATCATCATATGTGATCTAGAAGTGTTAGATGAACAAGGTTAATACAAAAGTGTTCATATGGCTAACTACGGTTAACTATTGTTGAGCCAAATCAATATACACGTTTAGGTACGATTACCCATATCTAAATGAAAGTATATTTCATTTGTGTGTAACAAGATAAGACCATCTAACGGTGGAAAGATTTAGCTTGAATCTAATCAGATTTTCATCTAACGGTGAATATTGATTGCTTTGTCCCAAAGTTATCAAACCCTGATTTGAAGACTATATAAGGGAAAACTCTAGCAACTGGGAAACCTAATCCCCACACATGTTGTGTGATACTAGTTACGACTAGAGTCGATTCTCCTTTAACCTAGGTTTTCTAAAACCATTATAGGTTAACGACTTAAAGACTTCATGGGGATTCTCAAACCAGACCCAACTATTTTCTCTGTAGTTGCCTGCTCTGATCTTACTTTGTTCTATAGTATTGAGTACTATCTTCTCTAAGATTTGCTCGAGATTTATCTCTGATAGGTAAGATATAAAAATTAATCACAAAGCTCTTCGTCTCATTCTTTGTGATTCCACAATAACTTGTTCCACTACCATACGGTTAAGTTATTGTGAGGTGATTGATATTACTAGGTTGTTCTTCGGGAATATAAGACCGGTGTATCAATTGATTCCTGTTTACCTTGATTTATCAAAAGACGAAAAAAAACTCGTAGGTATTTCTGTGGGAGACATATTTATCTATTCAATAGACTTTTCTATGTGAGACGGATTTGTTTATTAAGTCTTCGACTTTGAGTCGTACCAACTCTTAGTTGTGGGTGAGATCAGCTAAGGGAATCAAGTGCGTAGAGTCATGTTGGGATTCAGAGACGTAAGGAACACGATTGTACCTTGATCAGTGTGAGATTGGTTAGGGATTAACTACATTCCGGTCCGAAGTTAATTGGAAGTAGGCTAGTGTCTGTAGCGGCTTAATACAATGTGGTGTTCAAATATGGACTAGGTCCCGGGGTTTTTTCTGCATTTGCGGTTTCCTCGTTAACAAAATTTCTGGTGTATGTGTTATTTCTTTTCCGCATTATATTTGTTTATATAATTGAAATATCACAGGTTGTGCGTAGTTCAATCAATTAGATAATCCAACCTTTGGTTGTTGATATAAATTGATTGACACTTGAAGATTGGTCTTTGGTACCGTTCAAGTTATTTCTCATATCAATCAGGCTCACAAAGCTCTTTCTGTTCGATTGCAGATTGTATTGAGAAATTGAGATATAACTCTTGGATATATTTTCCTTGATTAAGTCTGACTATCTAGTTGATTCTCTTGGAATTATATTGGAGTTAGTCCATACAGATTGTCGAACGAATTATTGGGTGTGGTTATTAGACCCCTGCTTTTTCAATTGGTATCAGAGCAGGCAAACACGTTGAGACCTCATAAGTTTGTGTTTGTGGCAGTCTGATTTGTGTGGATAGATGTTTATCTCAAACTCACACACATAGAAATGAGTTCCAAAGGTTTTTATTATGCCAAATGTTTTGGGCTTACCTCCAAGGATAACTCATTTGCTGATTCTTCTGAATCCCGAGGTAGAAAATTTTTGCTATCAGATTCTGATAACATTCCCTCTGATGTGACGTTTGACACTATGTCAGAAGCTGAAATGGAACTCACCAGAACACAAAAAAAAAATCTGCTGAGATCATTGATTTTCAAGGCTCTAACATAAAGTCTCTTGAAGAAAATCATGCTCAGCTCATTGATGAGCTTGAGAAGTCTCTTGATCGAGAACGGGAACTCTACAATATCATTGAGTCCTTCTCTAACAATATCGAAAAACTTGTTCAAAAAACTACCGTACAGCGTGAAAAGATTAATGTTCTTGAAGATATTTTTAAAGAAGATTCAATTAGAGAAAAACGTTTGATTGAGACTCATTCATCAGATCTGAACAACATTCGTGTTGAAAAAGATAAACTGGTTGCATCCTTTCTTCTAGCCCAGGAATAGTGCAAATCCTTGAAAAAGGAAAACTCTATTTTAATTAGTAAGTCTTCCTATGTGTCAATCTCTAAGTCTCATGAGGGATTACAGTACAAGAAGAAAATTAGTCCAAAGAAAACTTCTGCTAAGAAATGTTTACATAACTTGCAGTCTTCTAATAGGGCTATGAACTTAAAACAGGTTTCTTCCGATGTCTCTCTTCCACAAACCTGTTCTTTCTGTGGGAAAAAGAATCACTATGTTCAACATTGTTTTGCTAGAAAGAAGCAGATTTCTGACCTTCAAAATCTACTTGTTTTTACAATCGACAGAGTAAATTATCTGATGACATCTACAATGGATTTCATTACTGTAGAAAACCAGTACTCTCATAAAAAGGATTTCAATGGTCACTCATCTCGAACTCTACAGGAATCGTGTCCCTCTTTATGGTGCAAATTCTCACACCACAAATATACACATTCCCAGTGTTTATGAGAATAAGACTGGTAGTTCTAAGTCTAGGAGGTGGAATTCTCATAATCCTAATCCTCTGGAACCAATCTCTAGAGGTCCTAGACTTAATCCTTAGAAAAATCCCTCTGATGGATATTCTAAAAGGTTTTTGTCTAATTCCTCTGGAATAAGAAATAACCAAAGGAAGGCAAGGAATACGAGGATCAAACACTCAGATGGTATTTACAATTCATCTCTCAATATTCATGGTGGGATTACATCTCACTTTGCTACCTAGCTCTAGGTAATTTCATCCTTGTATCTAACTTGAGAGTTACAAGGATGATATTTGCGAGATGCTCAAGTCTACTATAGTTTACCATCTGTCTTGTGTTTGAAATAATTGTTTTTCTTATGTTGTGAATGTTGAGTCATATCTTGACTCCTAGTAACTATTGTATCTCCTTTGTATGTTATGGTTCAAAGTAAACATTTTAATTATTGAGCTATGAAAGTATGAGATATCTGAAAACAGAGTTTAATTCCTTATTATTGGATCTTTTCTGATCCATTAACATTCCATAACCGGTCCACGAACATCCATGTCTTACTTGGGAGTTTTTAGGGTTCTATAACAAGGGCGTCTTTCTATTGTTCATATATATATATATATATATATATTATTGTTTTTCAATCCCTAATAAAACAAAAATGGAGAGATCTTCAAGGCCTCAGGAAGTGGTTAATCTTGAGATGGAAGAAGACATTAAAGGATGCGATTCGGTTCAAGAACTTGTCTTGAAAAAGATGATTGCAAGGAAAGAGTATAACACTTGGATTGGTGAATCTGTCAAGGATTTGATCCTCTTTCACAGTGACTCAACTACAAATAAATCATCTCATTGATGAACACACCAAAATCCTTGAGAATCAAAAGGTATTGATACGAAATCATAAGAAGCTCATCTTGGACTGCATCAAAGCTAGAAAGCTTGCTCGCATTGTTGATCGGAAAGTAAATGTTCTAACTCATGAACATGGAATCTCCACGGTCAAAAGAATCATGGATATCATTGATACCTTTTATGATGGAGCTTTTCAAAGGTATGAAGTTATCAAAGAAACTTGATTTTTTGTCTATGAAACTTCTTATGAGAATTTATTATTGTGTTTTAAGAAGGATAACTAGGGTTTGGAATAGAAAATATTGTGATTACACATAACTATTTGCAACGATTTCATCTTGCAATGTTTTTAGATTTATTTATTTAAATTCTAAGTTATTTGAAAGATGATTTTGCAGTATTTAATCTTTATTGGTTTTTATATATTGCAAAAATAATGTTATGGGATATGTGTGTTTGCGTCCGTGAATTATGATTGTCCCATATATGGCAAAAGTTAAGTCTATTATGTCTTTATGCAAATAATTATAAAAGATAGAATGAACTTTTGTATATTCCGCAGTATTGATCTTTCCATGATCCACTTCTATGTGGAAGTAATGTATGGCTCCGTAAGTTCTCTTATGTTGAGCATTTCCGATTAAATTAATCATAGGGTTTCTTGTGGTTAATTTAATTGAGTTTTCTGGATACAAATTCATGTTTCATGGAATTTGTTAATGTCCAAAGAAATCCTTCTTTTCTTGTAAAAGTAAGGTCGCTCTTGTTGTTCCCTTGGGAATGACATTTTACGGGGGAGAGTTTTTAATTGAACTTGTGCTTAATTGCTAAATCTTTGTGGGGAGTGCGACTGTGGAATATTGTAGGAGTTATCTTGTATCTTTATAAACTCCTTGATGACTACACTAAGTTTCGACTATGTGAAATCATCGAAACAGAGTTAGTATGTTCTCTTTTAGTCAAGAATAATCTCTATGAGAATTTCATTATGATCCCGTTAGTTTTCGTACCTTTGCCAATTTTTATTGACAAAAAGGGGGAGAATTATTTTGTAGTTCACACTACATACATATGGTTTACGGATCATTATGTAAGGGGGAGTGGTTTTCATTGTGAGATGAAGTATTGAATAAGGGGGAGTGATACATATCACCATAGTATTATCGTCAAAGTTGTGATACAATTGAGCTTTGATGTAGTGTAATAATACTATGACACTGTATAACAATATGAAAACATATTGATTTTATATATTGTTATAGCTACGGATCTTCAACAACAATGATATTGAGTTAAAAATGTTCATTATTGCTGGAGTACATGAAGTGACGAGGAATTCAAGGAACGTTGAAGAACAAAGGAAATTAAGCATGTTGGATGAGAAGCTACAAAGTTTATTTATTTTGTAATCCATATGTATTGATAGTTTTGTCACTAAAATTGACAAATGGGGAGATTGTTAGAGCACTGCTTGGTCGAACTCGAAAGCGTTGCTATCTTAAGCTTGTTTGTCAAGTTTATTTATCCAACTATAAGTCTTGATTTCTAGTCTACTTATAGCTATGTCTTGGATTAGGATAGAATGTGTAGTTGAGCCTAGACTTCACGGCGTTCATCGATTGAAGACGAAGAACTACTAAGGGGAGCTTGTGGAACTTCATCAACAAAAGGTATATAGAGACTTAAACTCATATATCACTCAGAAGTCTATTTCTATTCTATCTCCTACAGAGACAAAGTCGTATAGCTATATAGACTTCGTTATTAATTATACACATTTGATATTTCGAGCTGAGTATAACTCGCTTATCTATTTCTTGAAATATGTGTTGGAAAGCTTTTTGCTTTAACTATGTTCATTATTATTCTTGACGAAAGTCAAAAGATGATCATGCGGAAATTTCCTTGTAACATCTTACACGATTTGTGTGAGACAGTCATTTGATGTAGACTCGAAATGTTTCGTATTGATCATTCGATCACCTGAAAATTACTTATAAGCTAATAGTTTGTGTGAGACAACTATTGTCGTCTTCTAAGGATGTTTCAATGATTGAAATGGGAGTTTAGAACAAAACCCATGTCTGGATACATTACGGTTTGTGTACTTAGTGTGCGAACTGTTTTGACAGAATTCAGAAACCGGAAAATAAGGTGCATCAAGGTTTATATCAGAAAGGGGAACCGATCCTATGAACATGTGCAATACGTTTTTAGGCAAATGGGAACCGATCCTATGGACATGTGCAACACATATAAGTTAGATACTATATATATGTGGGGAACCGATCCTAGTACTTAGTCAACCGAATTTTGGAAAGCTAGTGTGACTATGCACAGTACTCACATGGAAGGTAGAACCGAAACTTATTTTGGTAGAACCGTTAAACCCATGATTGTGATTGAATGTTATTTGATCAATCGCATAGTTCTTGAAAGTCAGATGAACCAATTCTAAACTTGTTTGGAAGTGTGGCAAATCGGTTTCAAGGTTGTAAGTGTGAAAGAGAACTTACAAAGTTAAGATGTCGACATACTTTGAACACGTGCTAGGAATGTTTATTTCTTTAATTGTTCAAAGTTATTCCTTAATAGATGAGGGAAGAGAATCCCAGGATCGAAACATAAATAAGTTAAGAATCTTTTAATTAAGGTATTTAACTTCATTTTGTAGGGAAATAAGAATTAGTAATGTGCATTTACTAATTAGAGATTTTCCGAGAGATTTCGATCATTATTTTTGGAAAGAGCATTTCCAGGAATTATGGAAACCGAATTTGTGCTTTAATGAATATCTTGAGAATATTTTCGGTTTTGGAAATTCCTTGGTGTCCAAACTTCCTTGTCTATAAATACTTGAAGTTTGCCTTTCTAGCAAACTAATCTTCGTAACAATCGGAGAGACTTCCTCTTTTTGTGTGTTATTCTTGGTGTATCCGAACCTAAACTTTATTCAGAGAGGAGAGTAACCTAATTAGGCGAAATCTCTTACGGCCACTCAGTTTAAAGTCTTCTTTGGGATTGAGAAGCTCTACGAGTACCGTTAGTGGGAAACTAGATAATTGCGGTTTATATTTTGTTTTCTCTGATTTGATTGACTAACGGTGGTTGAACTTTGATTGCACCTAGTTTGTTTATGCTTGAGAATCTTCTCTTATGATATAAGATTCACTCAAACTAGTTCTGAGTTTCGACAATTCTTCGCTCTTTGGCTCCTGGATCTTTAGATTCTTGAAAACAAATAAAATACGTAATGCGGGATAATTGTTAGTTCTAAAGATGATCTTGTGATAATCCATTGTTACTGACGGTGGTTGACTGCACCTAGTTTGTTTATGCTTGAGTTCTTCTGTGCATGATTGATCACAAGAGATTCAAGTGATTGTGTGCAACTGTTTATTGAAGATCTAAGAAGATTTTAAGACAAAGAAGATATTGAAGATTTCTGATTTGTGGGTTCATAATCTTTGGTGTGCACAATACTTATTTTGGTCAAAGAGGATCCAATTAATAATCGGTCTATCTTTGTGATAGATTGGATTGATTAATTGAGTAGATCGGCATCAACACAATTCTTTGGATTAATAATGTTGTTGGCTTAATCTTAAACGATTACTTCGGTAATTGAACATAAGATAGATCTAAGGACCTGGCGAAGGAGATTATGTTAAGATAAACGGAAGAGACTTTTTCAAATTCATATCACTTGGTTGAATAGAGTTGATACCAGAAAGATTTGTTGTTCCTTTATTGTTTGGAATACGAACCAAAGGAATTGTTCCAAGTACGTGACTAAGGTCGGAGGCGTGGGAATACAGACGGAACTAGGTGAACTATAGGTTTAGTTACTTGGTCTCAACTTGTTAATGGTGGATTTTAGTTCAGGGCTAAAATTGTGAAACCAAATTTATGCGCTGACATCTTGCAAAAGATAAAGCCATTAATAAGTGATGAATACTTCTTCACTTTACTAATTCACCTAGAATGGAGCATGTGGCAACAATCCCGATCACGTGTGAATTAAATACACGAAATTCATCCAGGTTGGAGCATGTGGCAACAATCCCATATACCACGTGAATTTACTGACATTATTAATTAATGCATAACCAGCCTTGTATTTCTGTACTTATTACGGTGCGGCATGACGACCGAGTGTTGTTCTCAGCAGAGCAACACGAACCTCCAAGCATTAATAATGAAGCATGTACGAAATACCCGTATATGCTACAACTCTCGGTGTGTTATACTAGCCCGATTGAGCATACAACTCTCGGTGTGTTATACTAGCCCGATTGAGCATACAACTCTCGGTGTGTTATACTAGCCCGATTGAGCATACATCTCTCGGTGTGTTATACTAGCCCGATTGAGCATACATCTCTCGGTGTGTTATACTAGCCCGATTGAGCATGTTTCCATATCAGTCTCAGAAACGATCACAACCATCCAACTTCACCAGCAGGATTGGATGGCTTAGATTGAATCCATGACCCCAAGCAGGTATTGGAATATTCACTACCGACCCAACGCGGGCCCCGCATGGTCGGTCTCCCCAAAAGGGTGGCATAGCTTGCCAAACCGTCCAAGCCAAAGCAATATGGAAGAAAAACCCTAAATTTGGGTTTGCGGCACATTACATGTATCGCAAAACAGTCTCAACCATCCATCTTCGTAGGCATAGATGGAGGGTGTAGATGTAGATTCAAGGGGACCAGAGCATGTCAACACAAACACCGTGGGCCCGCCTACATACATGACCGATCGGTCAGGACCAACTATAGTTGGTCGTTCCAGTTCGTGCGCCCAAACAAGGAATGACACACGGCCGGTGAAACCCTAATTAGGGTTTGAACAATCATGAGCGTCCATTTTCTCCTGCACGAATGAAGGGTCCAGGATTAGACTAAGCAGGTCCGGTGCATATCAACATGACCACCGTGGGCCCATCTATCTCCACACCCGATCGACCAAGGCATATCATGCCTGTTTGCCTCGATTCGCATGCCCGAACTAGGCATGGTCGCACCTCCCGATTGCAAACTAATCTCGACCACTCAACTTTGCCGGACAAATTGAGTGGCTTAGATCACGTTTCTATGGGATATTAAGATATGGACGTGTATACCAGCTCGCCGTCTATATACCAGACTAATCGACCAAGACCGACCAAGCTTGGTCGTCTTGAAACGCGCGCCCGAAGTGGGCATGATGCGCGGCTTTTGCGGCACCACATTTTCGTTGCAAATTGATCTCGACCACTCAACTTCGCTGGACAAATTGAGTGGTCCAGATCACACTTTCACGAGACAATGAGGTATGGGCGCCTACACCATCATGTCGTCTACACACATGCATGATCGTCCCTGCCAAAATTGTATCCCAAGCTTGGATTCAACCAAGCTGAAGAGTGATGCTTGCGCACCTATTCAAAAACCCTAATTCCACCAACGGTCGCAGATGAGTGTCTCAAAGATCATCTCGTCCGTCCAACTTCACCGGCTTGGTTATACAACCCTGGTCAGGAGTTAATTGGTTAGTGAGGCGTCATGGTGATCACCACCCGTCACTCTACCACACCATGATGCAGTACCTGCATAGAATACACATGATACTTCACAAGTATCGACTTCCTAAATAACTTAGTTATTTAATCGAGCATTACATGCTACTTTCTGTGGGTCCCACGATCCACACACTCGAGACATCAATCATGTCACAAACTGGGGGATACATATTGGGGTATTGGTATGGCGGTTTACAGCATGCAGCGTGCAACGGGCCATCACAAGAACGTGTCAGGAAGTCATGGACGGTTAGAGATGACAGGAGAAGTGGGCAAGACTGGTCGTGTAACACCAACACACAACTCCACTACTCCATCACTCCACTTCCTCCACTTCCCACGAGAGACGTGAATAAGGCTCAAATGACTTGTATAAATAGGTTCTACTCCCTATTTCCAAAGACAACAGAACAAGTTCAGACAACAGAGGCAAGTGTTGATACCATCGTATTCAAACACCGGAACTGATAGCTTACATCCCGCAAGCCGATTCAGCTTTACGATACAAGTCATACATAGCCAACACCTTCACAATCTCAACACCTTCTTCGCTTCCCTCCCTAAGATCAACCCCATCTCCTTCAATTTGTGACCGAAACAAGTCCTGGAACAAACATTTCTTGGTTTAGGCCGGATTTGCACTGATTGATTTCTCGAATCTACAAGCACTCCCGTGTAGTGCATTTGTTTAAGGTTTAGACTCATTTCTCATCCACACACCCCAAATTACCAAAACCGGCAGAAATAGTTTTCACCCATAAACAATTGGCGATCACGGTGGGACGTTAATCTCTCGGTTGTAAAGTCAATTTCTTCAAAATCCGATTCAATTTTATCAATTTCAAAAAGGGTAGATCTTATGACCAATTCAATCATCAATCCATTTCAAGATGGTAGAACTCAGGTCTGGATCAGCAATCAATTCTGATGGAGCTAGTGTGGATAACACTCCGGTGTCGATGTACTGTCAGTGGAGCTACCGTGGTCAATACATCTTATGGAGCCGTCACTTCTACCACCAGTGCCAGCGTAGCAGGAGATGTTCCAGTAAGTGTAACACCTCCCATCACCAGAGCCAGAGCAGCCGCAAATCCCGGCCTCTCATCAAGTGTAACACCTCTGGTAGTCACCAGAGCAACAAATTCCACTCCTTCATCAGGACGAGGAGCCGGAGGGACGAGAGGAGGACCATACCCCATTACCATTGCAGACTTGATGGAGAAGCAGGAAGTTCTTGCTAAGACTCAAACGGATATGGCCGCAACTCAAAAAGAGGTACTCACTTTTCTTAAGACATTAACTGATCGATTGCCACAAGAGCCGCGAAATCCCCTGGAGCAAAAAAGGAACGCATTCAACGCACCGGAGAAGGTACTTCAGCGGCGCGGACCTCCATGGACCTGATCAAAGAAGCGACATCAGATATGAGCGGTCCTGTCATGGAGACTCCTACACTGGGACTGATCCTCACAACGATCCTCCTCAAGTCAATAGTTTCACTATGAACCAGGAGGCGGTGGATCGGAAGCGGTTTCTCTAGTGGAAAGTTTATGCGAACTTTCGGACCTCTCGAAGAATCGGGCGCGGAGACGTTTTGCTGCAATCAACCGAGAGGAAGGTCACGACCGTGCCCTACATGTCACCGCACGCATCAAGGATTCAGAGTTCAAGACGGCCCTTATCTACACAGGAGCGTCTTCGAATGTGATTACTCTCAAGACTCTCAGGACATCCAAGGTTCCCCCCGGCAAGGTCGTACAGAAGCCTACACAATGACGGACTTCTAGGGAAACCAAACCAGCACATATACGGGAGAAGCTCCGCGGAAAGAATCAGACAAGTTCGTTGCGTCCCACTCCCCACGTGGGCGTCAATTCAGGAAGAAGACCGGCTTGCATCATTGAGGGCTAAAACCCACGATGCATCTTTGCTAACGAAGCATTCTTCTCCATCCTGTGAAGCCACGACCCACGTTCACACGAAGAGGGAACGAACTTTTGTGGTGAGTCGTGACCAGAAAGGGAAAACGGTATACCGACACTGCCATTATCAATTAGCAGGGGAGACTGTTACCCAGTCTCTCCACCCAATGGAATGCTACAACAACAATGAACCACAAGAACAAGTGCTAGATGCTCCACAACAGCTGCAATATGGCACCAACTCCACAACTGATGAGATTGAAATCGTTGAGGAATCTCCTAGGCCTATCTCCATCAGCTCAACCTTGTGTATGGATAAACGCACGAAGCTCGTGGAACTTCTCAAAGAGTACCAGGACATATTCGCTTGGAGATATGAAGAAATGCCGGATTTAGATGAAAATTGGTCACCCATCATCTACATGTCATACCTGGATCCAAGTCGGTAGTTGTAGTTCATAAACGAGGAAATAGATCAGGTGCTGCATAGACTTCAGAGACTTGAATATGTGCTGCTCCAAAAACGATCCTCCTCTACCTAACATCGACATGTTAGTAGATGCGACCAGCGGACACGGCATGTTCTCCTCCATGGATGGATGTAGCGGCTACAACCAGATAAGGATGTACGAGCATGATGCAAGTAAGACAGCCTTCCGAACCCCTCTTGGCAATTTTTACTATACTGTTATGCCATTCGGTTTAAAGAACGCCGGCGCAACTTATCAACGTGCTATGACGGCAATCTTCCACGACATGATGCATAAGCAAGTCGAAGACTACGTGGATGATATAGTAGTCAAATCCAAGACTCAAGCTATCCTCACAATGTCGCTGCCGTGAACTGTGAAGGAGCTCCAAAACTTCATATGCAAGGTGAACTTTTGCTTCATTCACCCCATGCTGAAGAAAGGATCAAGTTTCGTCTGGATCACACTACAACAGGAAGCATTTCAGAGGATTCAACAAATATTGTCATCTCTGAATCATCACAAAGGGTTAGCCTATTATGTAAGCCCAGACAAGAGCGAGCATGGGACATCTTCAGATCCACCGAAGCCGACACCTTAAGGGAGCAGCCTCAAGAAGATAACGATGTCCGCGTGTCATGTCGAGAAAGAATCCGGGCGAATCACTCTATTAGAGGATGGTGCATGTCTACCGTGTTATGTTGGAGAATCTGCACTTTTGGTCATCCTCTGGACTTCGTGAAGTTGTTGAATGCTTATCTACGACAAAGATCTACCCTATTTGGAAAGAATCGGGCCTTCCAAAGAATGAAGAGCCTCATGATGTTCGTGGAAGCATACATCCCACCAACAGAAATACAACCTTCATCCTTCCATAAGCGGTTTATTTCAAGCAAGCGACAAGAGGAAAGCCACCGAGATACAACATCCTGCGCGTCCAGAATCGCCAACTCCAACTCCAGCACCATATGAAGACTGCCAAGTTCGTTCCCGTAGCTATCACACCTCTCCCTGCCAGTCTCTTCTGATCACAGTTGATGCTAGGAACTGTTGTTGCTCGTCGATTAATACCATCCAAAGCTTCACCATATCAACGACCATTACGTACAAAAGACCCATCAGGCATACAAGATAGATCCACGTAGACCACGCTTGGGGACTGAGGTTCAGCATGAAATTCCTTTACCGTCAGTCAAGAACTTCTTCAACGCTCCACCCACTAGAAGCTGCATCAAACGCTCTCCGGGACCTGCTTGCTCCAAAAGATGCTTCAACGCTCTCAGCGGGACCCACACCACGTTCGAACATACAAGGTTCACGTTTGGGAAAAGCAAGCACGCCTAGATCCCACGTTCGAGCAAAGGGAAGACCGATGTTGCTTTGCAAGACCGTTGTTCGTCAAGGCAAGACCGGTGTTGGTCGAAGTAGCAAGGATGACACTCGAGCAAGCACATAAACTGTACGGGCAAAGAAAGCAAGACCGGTGTTCGTCAAGGCAAGACCGGTGTTCGTCAAGGCAAGACCGGTGTTGGTCGAAGTAGCAAGGATGACAATTGAGCAAGCACATAAACTGTACGGGCAAAGAAAGCAAGGCCGGTGTTGATCAAGTCACAAGTCCGGTATTTCTCAAGTTTCAAGTCTGGTATTGATCAAGTGACAAGTCCGGTATTTCTCAAGCTTCAAGTCTGGTATTGATCAAGTGACAAGTCCGGTATTGCTCAAGTTTCAAGTCTGGTATTGATCAAGTGACAAGTCCGTTATTGCTCAAGATTCAAGTTTGGTATTGATCAAGTGACAAGTCCGGTATTGCTCAAGCTTCAAGTCTGGTATTGATCAAGTGACAAGTCCGGTATTGCTCAAGTTTTAAGTCTGGTATTGATCAAGTCACAAGTCCGGTATTTCTCAAGTGACAAGTCCGGTATTGCTCAAGCTTCAAGTCTGGTATTGATCAAGTCACAAGTCCGGTATTGCTCAAGCTTCAAGTTTGGTATTGATCAAGTGACAAGTCCGGTATTGCTCAAGCTTCAAGTCTGGTATTGATCAAGTGACAAGTCCGGTATTGCTCAAGTTTCAAGTCTGGTATTGATCAAGTGACAAGTCCGGTATTGCTCAAGTTTCAAGTCCGGTGTTGGTCAAGGGGCAAGTCTGGTGTTGGGGTGAGGCAACAGGTTTGGTAATTGGTCAAAGCAGGCGCAGCCGGCCCCAAGCAAAGCAGGCACGCGGCAGCTCCCACTTGGTCAGCCACATCCAGCCCCAAATTGGTCGAAGCAGGCACAGCCGGCCCCAAGCAAAGCAGGCACGCGGTGGGACCCACATTCGAGCAAGGCAGGCATAACAAGCCCACGTTCGATCAAGCAGGCGCATGATGAGTCCCACGATCTAAGCAGGCGCAACATCCCGTTGAGCAGGCACATCAGCCCCACGCTCGAGCGGAACAATCACGAAGAAGGCTCTCGACCGAAGCATGAATAGCAAGGTCGATCGAAGCAGGCAAGACCGACATCATGCTAGGGGAACGCTCGCCTGAACGCCTCTTGAACGTGACATGATCCAAGCACAGGACGACTCGTATCTCCTGGTAACATCTAACTTTGTCTCATAAGTTTTATCTGTATATGTCACCATCTAATGCCTACCCCACAATAGTGTAACCATTATGTGCTAGGAAGGGGACTTAATGTTGATGGTGGATTTTAGTTTAGGGCTAAAATTGTGAAACCAAATTTATGCGCTGACATCTTGCAAAAGATAAAGCCATTAATAAGTGATGAATACTTCTTCACTTTACTAATTCACCTAGAATGGAGCATGTGGCAACAATCCCAGTATTCTGTGAATTAAATACACGAAATTCATCCAGGTTGGAGCATGTGGCAACAATCCCATATACCCCGTGATACAGCATTATTAATTAATGCATAACCAGCCTTGTATTTCGTACTCATTACCAGGTGCGGCATGACGACCGAGTATTGTTCTCGCAGAGCAACACGAAACTCAAGCATTAATAATGAAGCATGTACAAAATACCCGCATGAGCTACAACTCTCGGTGTGTTATACTAGCCCGATTGAGCATACAACTCTCGGTGTGTTATACTAGCCCGATTGAGCATACAACTCTCGGTGTGTTATACTAGCCCGATTGAGCATACATCTCTCGGTGTGTTATACTAGCCCGATTGAGCATGTTTGAACCTGGACTGTCCATATCAGTCTCAGAAACGATCACAACCATCCAACTTCACCAGCAGGATTGGATGGCTTAGATTGAATCCATGACCCCAAACAGGTATTGGAATATTCACTACCGACCCAATGCGGGCCCCGCATGGTCGGTCTCCCCAAAAGGGTGGCATAGCTTGCCAAACCGTCCAAGCCAAAGCAATATGGAAGAAAAACCCTAAATTAGGGTTTGCGGCACATTACATGTATCGCAAAACAGTCTCAACCATCCATCTTCGCAAGCATAAATGGAGGGTGTAGATGTAGATTCAAGGGGCCCAGAGCATGTCAACACAAACTCCGTGGGCCCACCTACATACATGACCGATCGGTCAGGACCAACTATAGTTGGTCGTTCCAGTTCGTGCGCCCAAACAAGGCATGACACACGGCCGGTGAAACCCTAATTAGGGTTTGAACAATCACGAGCGTCCATTTTCTCCTGCACGAATGAAGGGTCCAGGATTAGACTAAGCAGGTCCGGTGCGTATCAACATGACCACCGTGGGCCCATCTATCTCCACACCCGATCGACCAAGGCATATCATGCATGTTTGCCTCGATTCGCAGCTCGAACTAGGCATGGTCGCACCTCCCGATTGCAAACTAATCTCGACCACTCAACTTTGCCGGACAAATTGAGTGGCTTAGATCACGTTTCTATGGGATATTAAGATATGGACGTGTATACCAGCTCACAGTCTGTATACCAGACTAATCGACCAAGACCGACCAAGCTTGGTCGTCTTGAAATGCGCGCCCGAAGTGGGCATGATGCGCGGCTTTTGCGGCACCAATTTTCTGTTGCAAATTGATCTCGACCACTCAACTTCGCCGGACAAATTGAGTGGTCCAGATCACACTTTCACGAGACAATGAGGTATGTGCGCCTACACCATCATGTCATCTACACACATGCACGATCGGCCCTGCCAAAATTGTATCCCAAGCTTGGATTCAACCAAGCTGAAGAGTGATGCTTGAGCACCTCTTCAAAAACCCTAATTCCACCAACGGTCGCAGATGAGTGTCTCAAAGATCATCTCGTCCGTCCAACTTCACCGGCTTGGTTATACAACCCTGGTCATGAGTTAATTGGTCAGTGAGGCGTCATTGGGATCACCACCCGTCACTCTACCACACCATGATGCAGTACCTTCATAGAATACACATGATACTTCACAAGTATCGACTTCCTAAATAACTTAGTTATTTAATCGAGCATTACATGCTACTTTATGTGGGTCCCACGATCCACATACTCGAGACATCAATCATGTCACAAACTGTGGGATACATATTGGGGTATTGGTCTGGCGGTTTACAGCGTGCAGCGTGCAACGCGCCATCACAAGAACGTGTCAGGAAGTCATGGACAGTTAGAGATGACAGTAGAAGTGGGCAATACTGGTCGGTAACACCAACACACAACTCCACTACTCCATCACTCCACTTCCTCCACTTCCCACGAGAGATGTGAATAAGGCTCAAATGACTTGTATAAATAGGTTCTCCTCCCTATTTCCAAAGACAACAGAACAAGTCCACACAACAGAGGCAAGTGTTGATACCATCGTATTCAAACACCGGAACTGATAGCTTACATCCTGCAAGCCAGTTCAGCTTTCTGATACAAGTCATACATAGCCAACACCTTCACAATCTCAACATCTTCTTCGCTTCCCTCCCTAAGATCAAACCCATCTCCTTCACTTTGTGACCGAAACAAGTCTGGAATGGCCATTTCTTGGTTTAGGCCGGATTCGCACAGATTGATTTCTCGAATCTACAAGCACTCCCATGTAGTGCATTTGTTTAAGGTTTAGACTCATTTCTCATCCACACACACCAAATTACCAAAACCGGCAGAAATAGTTTTCACCCATAAACACAACTATACGAAGTTAGGTGTAATTTTGTGTAGCGGCTTAATCCTGAGAGTATTCAATTCTGGACAAGGTCCCGGGGGGTTTTCTGTATTTGTGGTATCCTCGTTAACAAAATCTTGCTGTGTTATTTACTTTATATTTCCGCATATAATTGTTTTATTATAATTAAAGTAAATTACACAAACGTTAATTCCTATTTACTTGATAAGTGAATCCTATTGTGTTTGGTTAAGTCCGAACCTTTTTATCACACTACGGGAAAAATATACATCTACAACTGGAGATTTACAACACTTCGCTAAACATCGTAGAAATTCCTATGTTTTACAACTGGTTTCAAAGGAAGAGTTTTCTTATATCATCACTACCAACCCTTGGGAAACAAGGGTTGCGCGAAGAAAACAAACGACAACTCCTTAAGCAAAACTGTTGCGACAACATTTAGCTATAACAACTTTGTTCCATAAACATAGTGACTTAGCCTATCACAGTTCTCACAAGAGTTGTTGAAGAACACAAAAATATGATAATGAAAAATACGTTAGAGGGGAGATTTGAACATGAACCTAATGCATGGATGTCTAGCTCATCAACCATCCTTACAGTTCACAAGTTTTGTTTTTTTTTTCTTTTTTTTTAATAGAAACGTATAACAACACTTATAAGTGTTGTTGAAGTTAAAATATAGAATGTTGGAAAAAATGAGGTTGGGGGGATTCGATCCTGAGCCTCCTATATGGAAGTTTACACCACCAACCATACCTACACTATCACAGGTTCTGTTAATTTGGTGGTTCTTTAATACACTAACTTTATGACAACCCATCATAAGAGTTGTAAAACAAAATGTAATGCTCAAAAATAATGCTCAGGTGACTGAGCCGCAAACAGCGCGAAGCATTCTCTGTAATCACATACATTCTATAAGACCACCCACTTTAAGCAAAGCATGCAATGCCTGCAATGAACTAAATGTTTGGGGAATAAGGGTAGTCTGGTCATTTTCGCAGTCTCTATAATATTTGTTGCACTTATTTCCATTAAGGGTAATATGGTCATTTTCACATTCTTTAATATTTACTTTACCTATTTCCGATAAGGGTAGTCTGGTCATTTTTCACAGTCTCCATAATATTTATTGCACTTATTTCCATTAAGGGTAATATGGTCATTTTCAGATTCTGTAATATTTACTTTACCTATTTCCGATAAGGGTAGTCTGGTCATTTTTCACAGTCTCCATAATATTTATTGCACTTATTTCCATTAAGGGTAATATGGTCATTTTCACATTCTGTAATATTTACTTTATCTATTTTCAATAAGGGTAGTCTGGTCATTTTCATAATCTCCATAATATTTATTGCACCAAATCTGATAAATTTCGTTTTCAGTTCATCCGAATGAGAAACTCAGGTCCAACTCTAGTAATCTTTGAACCTGTGATGTTCAAATCTGATAAAGTTCATCTTCAGTTCATCCGAATGAGAAACTTAGGTCCAACTCTAGTAATCTTCGAACCTGTGATGTTCAAATCTGATAAATTTCATTTTCAGTTCATCCGAATGAGAAACTCAGGTCCAAATCTAGTAATCTTTGAACCTGTGATGTTCAAATCTGATAAATTTCATTTTCAGTTCATCCGAATGAGAAACTCAGGTCCAACTCTAGTAATCTTCGAACCTGTGAAGTTCAAATCGACACTGAGCTTCATACTTATCGATTTTGATGATGTATCATGCTAAGTTTGAAGTCAGAACCCAGGGTACACATACAATATGCCAGAATATGGTTTGTTTAAGTTTTTTGGGAATATTCCGAAGGAATCTTACTTGTAAATGGATGGATTCATCGTTCTTACGAAGTTTCCGACTTATAGTGGTCCACTCACGGCCAGGTTACGATCTCAGAGCCAGGGTATGCATACAATATGCCAGAATAGGGTTTGTTTAAGGTTTCGGGGAATACTCCAAATGAATCTTACCTGTAAATGGATGGATTCATCGTTCTTACGAAGTTCCCGACTTATAGTAGTCCACTCACGACCAGGTTATGATCTCGGGGGACAGGGTATGCATACAATATGCCAGAATAGGGTTTGTTTAAGGTTTCGGGGAATACTCCAAATGAATCTTACATATAATTGGATGGATTCATCGTTCTTACGAAGTTTCCGACTTATAGTAGTCCACTCACGACCAGGTTATGATCTCGGGGCCAGGGTATGCGCACAATATGCCAGAATAGGGTTTATTTAAGGTTTCGGGGAATACTCCAAATGAATCTTACCTGTAAATGGATGGATTCATCGTTCTTACGAAGTTTCCGACTTGTAGTAGTCAACTCCCGGCCAGGTTTCGAGCTCGGAGCCATTTTTTCTCTCGAAATCGCCAGAAAAGGGTTTGTTTAAGGTTTCAGAGAATATTCCATGGAATCTTACCTATGAATATTGGTTAGATTCATCGTTCTTACGAAGTTTTCGACTTATAGTAGTCAAGGTTTCGATCTCGGAGCCACTTACTTTCTCGAAGTCACCAGAAAAGGGTTTGTGTTAAGGTTTCAGAGAAGATTCCATGGAATCCTACCTATGAATATTGGTTAGATTCATCGTTCTTACGAATTTTCCGACTAGTTTGAAGTATGAACCCTCACGGAGCTTCTTGGTTCATAGTTTATATGTCGTAATACCACATTTGAAGTTTGAATGGACACTGAGCTTCATATTTATCGATTCTGATGATGTATCATGCTAAGTTTGAAGTCAGAACCCTCCCGAAGCTTCTTGGCTCAAAATTTGTATGTTGTTATACCACATTTGAAGTTCGAATCAACACTGAGCTTCATATTTATCGATTTCGATGATGTATCTTGCTAAGTTTGAAGTCAGAACCCTCCCGGAGCTTCTTGGCTCATAGTTTGTATGATGTTATACCACATTTGAAGTTTGAGTCAACACTGAGCTTTATATTTATCGATTTCGATGATGTATCATGCTAAGTTGAAGTCAGAACCCTCCAAGAGCTTCTTGGCTCATAGTTTGTATGTTGTTATACCACATTTGAAGTTCGAATCAACACTGAGCTTCATATTTATCGATTTTGATGATGTATCCATCTAAGTTTGAAGTCAGACTCATCTTGAATTTCGTGTTCCATCTCTAGTAATCTTATAACCTGAGTTTACCAGTGTGAACTAAAGCTACTTCATGACCTGTATGACTTGTCAAAATTACTTCATGACCTATGCGGCTAGTCGAAATTCAAACCGGAAGCACAAAGAGAAAGCACAAAAACACAAAGAAAAAGCACAAAGAAACACACCAATTATCGAATTCATTTTTCATTTTCCCGATTCATTCATATACATTTTTTAGATTTTTTTATATCATAATGTCAATAACAATGTCCTAAATTTATTAATATTTTTTTTGGATTTTTTTTCATGTCGAAGGTTGATAATTAAACCGAAAACATGAGTCCGTATTAACACAAAGAGAAACACACAAGCTTCTCAATCTGTATGAGCATCTTAACACGAATCTATACCGTTGCATAAATTCTGCAATCCGTATGACCTTCTTATCTACGGTCCAAATCCGTTTGACCTTCTTACCTACACACAAAAGGAAAGAGAAAGCCATCACTAATTCTCCTCCTCTCACTCTCTTCTCTCCGCCCGGTCTCTTTTCTATCTTTTCACCGGAAGCTCATCAAATCCAGATCTGAACAAAATTCTAATCAAACCCATCACTGATTCAAGTTACACAAAACCCAATTTCTTCTCGGTAACAATCAAAGGCAGCCCTAACTCAAGTTTCCTTCAAATCTTCATCACAGAACTCAATTCTTCCATCTCTAGAAGTTCTCGATTCATCAAAATCTTCTTCTCAATCTAGAACCTCATCCCAATTCCAATAACCGAACCCTACATTTCAAAACAAACACAAAAACCCCCCGAATCTGCAATGTTGAGCTGAAAAAAAACAAACCCTAGATTTCAAAATCAAAATCAAAATCGATGGGGTTTCATATCTGTTTAGTCAAGAACAAAAGACGAAGAAGATACAGCTCCTAAGAAGGTGGATCTGTCATAAGCTCAAGAACAAGGGTAGGATGTATTTTCTGAAACTCAAATTGAGTGAATTAGATGTATGGTTAGGACAGATGTAGCTCCAGAATGTGATGTTGTGTGAGTTGTAAGCAGTATTGCAGAAGACCTAAGAAGAAGAAGAAAAAGGCAGTGGTGTTGCTAGAAAATATGATGAATAAGGTCAGCTCTTTGAATTGATTCTCTCTTTTTGATTTGGTTGATTTTGATTATAGAAATTTAATTTTGGATTTGTATGTTTTGTATGTTGATTCTATAATTGTTAGTGTAAACAGGTGAACCAAGTAGAGGAGGATATAGAGAAGGGGATTGATAAGAAGAAGGTGGAAAAGAGGGAAGAAGAAATTGGAAGAGGAATTGAGGATATGGAGGGTTTGGTAGGAAAAGGAGAATCAGATTCAGGCATCTGTATAACGTAGAATCCGAGTATTGCAGATGAGGTATCAATTTATTAACTATAGGATTTATGATATAGAATGCGTTGTTGGATTTTGATTAATTATTGTCTTACAATTGTTGTTTGTTGATGTTGTTGTAGTACCCAGGTCTGGAGACCATGATGGACGATTTGCTTCCGGAGAAATCAAAATCTTACAATTGTTGTTTGTTGATGATGTTGGATTTGTAAGTTTTGCCTGTTCAGCTCGATCTGTCATGAATTTATTTTGTATAACTGAATATGTCGGCTCGTTTTAGTCTACCTAGTATAATGTTTAACATCTTACCTACAGACATGTGGAACTCTCTTTCATGTTTACAGGAACTCTCTTAGAAATAAGTTTTATGCTGCTAATGTCATTTATTATGAAGTGCTTTTAGGTACTACAAATAGGATTAGTTAGTTTGTAGAGGAAAATATAAATGTTGAATTTGAGTCTTTGTGAGAACAATCCTCATCCTTCGAACCAATGTTGAAAAGTCGATGAGCCGTGATTTGGGTTAGGGACTTGGTGAAACAACTTAGTTTGAAGAATCGATGTGCAAGTTGTGACATGTCTTGTCATAAGAAGATTATACGGGTTTGAAGAGGAATCGACAAATCGCTTCGCTACTAGGATTAATGAAGGAAAAGAAGGTCGATAATAAACTGCATGATTTGATTATAATTCAACTTTGTGAACCCTAGAATCTCTGTTTTTAGTTTTAATGATATCTTTAAATTCAGCCGTTGGAATACGATGAAATTTTATTATGTTGTGTTTTGTTAACTCATAATGATACAGTAAAAATTGCATGACGATCAAGTCCTGTTTACTACTGCCAAGATTGCATAATCTATGGCTACATTCTGCAGAATTTATATCCTGAACAGCCTATTCTCAATGGGTGCGTCTCATTATCCATATATAGGATAAAGGTTAATTTTTAACATGTTGTTTCTCTATATGTAAGAAACTTACTGTAAAAATTTCATGAAGTTCTGATAAGTTTAGGTACCCCAAAGTGTGTTATAATCGTAATGAATTTACAGTGTGTTATATCTTTGAAAGCAGCCATGTTGAAGTGTGTATATATTTTTGATGAACCGTTAGAATCAAGTGAATTTTGGATATGTTATGGTTGGACATGTCAGGAAATCTCTGTTAAATTTTCACGGAAATCATCTTAGGTAAAGTGGTACAAAGTGTGGTAGTACATAGTACTTTACCAATTTTTGTTTCATAAAGTCTGAATTTGTTTGATAGAATGTGAATTAAGGGTTTTTCAATTTTGTCCCTTTGTTTGACTTTGGATTTTGGTGAGATTTGACATTTTGTTTTTTTTTCCTCTGGTTATTTTAGATCACGTTTGGAAGATGATGGAACTCTTAGAAAGCTGGTTACGGAGATTCAAAGAGTAGAGGAGGAAGATAAAAGCTATATGGATGGTAAAAGCGAAGACCAAACCTAAGGTTCCATGGATGGCATCCAAACTCCAAGTCTAGTTTGTTGCAGTGGTTTAGAAATTAGGAGGAATTCCCACCCGGACTCACCCAGAAACATGCTGACATTCACCTGAAGGTCTTGTTTCTTGCACAAAAGCTGCTTTTAATGCTTATAGTGGCGACGAGTAGGATCTATGTGAATAGCTGCTGAAATCAATTGTATTACTTTACAAGGATCTGACTGCTTTTGAAGTTCTTACTCATGTTAGTAAGCATTTGCATTTCTTTTCTTAGCTAGGTAATGCAATTGGAGTGGCAGATTAACTTGAATGGATGTAAATGGCAGGTTAATGTGAATGTAAATTACTTTCGGTAATTCGGTTTCAGCCCTATTTTTTTTTCAAAATAGTTTTATACACACAACTCCAAACAAAAGTTGTAGTTGCACATTCATCTACTGAAAACAGATGTATTTACTTCAAATATTACAACCTATAAGGGTGTTGTATTAGAGATTATGACTACACTAGACAAAGGTCGTAAAAGAATGTACTCCCTCCGTTTCACAAAGATAGTCCGGTTTGACTTTGTCAAGATATTAAGAAGACCATTGTAGTTTACATGTCTACCCTCAAGTACTTGCCTAATTTAGTTCAATTAAAATGTTAATAATAAAAGCTTCCAAAAATTGATATGGAATTGTAAATAGGAAATAAAAAAAAAAAAATTAAAACATATCCCATTTATGGAAACAGTATCACCAAAGTTAAAAGAGAAAATATTTGGAATATTGTGCAAAAAAAAGGTGAAAAGATTATAGAGATAAAAAATGGTGTTTGCAAAAAAACAAAAGAGATGAAAAGAATATAGAGATAAAAAGATTGTATACTTATGGAGGATAAACTTTATAAGGAATTTAATTTGGAACCATATATATTGTCTTTTAAAAGGAATGTAGAATAAATGTGTTTCCTTAATTATATAGATTTTTAGATTGGGTCCCATTTTTTTTTTTATAAATATAAAAGGTTTAAGGGTATATTAGAGAGATCATTGAAAAACTACGTCCATAAACAGAAGCTGGACACAATTTTGAAACAGACCAAAATGGAATAGAGGACGGTCTTTCAGAAACAGAGGGAGTATTATAATATAAATAAGAGTTGTGTAAGATTTTCAGCCACTCTAACAAGTGTAGTAATTGTATTATTCACAATAACTAGGGAAGTTGCATTATAGAATTATACTACACATATTAAAGGTTGTGAAATCAAATTTTACAATATAAATAAGGGTTGTGTTAGGCTTTCAGAGTAATTCTGAAAGATATTCACAACCTTGGAAAAATATTATCGAACCATGAATCACATCACCCTTTACAACCCTTGTCAACCATTGTAGAAAAGCTTGGACTTTCTACAATACCCCCGTTCCACAATGCATGAAATGGAGTTGTCGTAGGGGTACTACAACTCTTATCTAGTGTCGTCAATGATGATTTTTCCCGTAGTGTCAAGTAACATACTTCGTTGTTGTATTGTCTCGTTCTCGTATCCATAGACGATCACACAAAGTGTGAACCGATTAGTTGTATTGTCTCGACTCAGTCCATAGACAGTCACTTTCGGAGAAAGGACTTATAGGTAGGAACAGTTTTAGCTTGAGGTATATTTGGGTACCCTCGCCTTTTCAATTGGTATCGGAGCAGGCAAACACGAAAAGATCTAACAATCTGTGTTTGGTGCGATCCAACCTATAATAATTGAATCTAATGTCTGATTCAGTTAACGTTTTGCAAGAGTATGAATATTCAAAAGTTGTTGAAGATGTTACTACTTCGTTGACTCATGATCCAGGAGTGACGAAAACATCTATGTCTATCTCTGATGAAAGATAAGATGCTGATAAAGAGTTGGTAAAACTCCTAAAGCCTATATAATCTTTGTCATCTAAAGTACTTATCTTAAAGACAGAGTCAAATCTTCTTAAACAGGAGATCAGAAAAAAAGACATTCAACTGAATTGTCTAGCCAAAGAGAAAATGGATCTCACTGTCAAACTAGAGGCTCTTCGTAAATATCTTACAGATAAAGAGACACGTCCTATGATTCTAACTAATGATGTTGTTGTGATTTTTTCTGATGAGGAAACTAAAAGTCCTTTCTCGACTTTTACAGATTGTGACAAAACCGGTTTAATCACATCTGAAACAGATCAAGATGATGGTAGTTTGCCTAACTACATCAAGTTGGAAGAGGATGAGCTTGGCTTCTAGATCTACTGATGATCAAACGAAATCTTGTCCAAAGGAAACTTTGAACCGATTTCGTGGTGATTGTAAGGAATACAATTTTCAGTCACTTGACAGGAAACTTATACTTCTTCAACATACGGTGGTAAAAATTTTGAAGGAAGTTTCTTGTCTTAAAAGACTGAAAGACTATTCCTCAGTAGAAAGACAGATTATACCACATCCCGATAAGATAAACTCAAAAGAGTCAGAGGAAAGAGTTGATAATCGCTTCTGGAAAAAGGTTCCCCCGCACCCATATCGAAATAGTTCTTGTTTTGATAAGGAACGACTTCAGAAGGAAGGGAAAGAGAGAATCTATGCCAAAAGAAACAATCAGGAATTTCCTATAGTTGTTTCAGATGATCATACTAATGTGGATCATAAGGAAGTCCTTAGAATGAGAAAATCTTATGAAAATCTCATTGAAAGAATTAAGAGAGATTTATCTATCTCTGAGAATTCTCACATTAGTACGTTTTCTCCACATGATCATATCTCTCTAGTTAGAGAAGATCATCATCTTGGGAGAAAATATTCTGGGCAGAAATTCCCGAAGAGAAACATGAACTATGTTTCTGATATTCACTGTAAGCTGGAAAAAGCTTACTCCGATGCAACTTAGTTGTATCATAATTGAGCATTCTCATCTCTTTCGTGCTCATAAACTTGGATGGGAAATGCACAATAAAACAGGAGCACATTTGTTTTGTGTAGTTGTTTATCAGAAAAACTCTGTGTCACTGTATGGATAGTTGCGAATCCATGATTGTCAGAGAAAATGTTCATGTTTAACATGGTCCAAAAAGAGGTTTTATTTAGACTTTTAGAATTTTAATAAACCTTCCTGCTTGAGAAATTCGTACTAAGGAAACGAAATATATTATTTAATATTTTCGGATTCTCCAGAGGACTTTTGGTCCGAAAGTTGTCTCTTTTAAAAGGAGAAACTTTCTCTTACATGTATTTGGAAACCCTGATCAATCCATTTATATTTATTTATTCATAACCGAGCATGCCTCCAATAACTCGCAGTGTCTCAAAGGCTAATAAGTCGGAAGCTCAAAAGGTTAAGGATTGCCAAGGAATCAATACAGAGAGGAAGAAGAAGGACATATCAAATATCATGTCTGATTATGATTCTGATAGTTCAGTTGGATCACAAGATGAGTCATGTCTGTTGGCCTACAACAAACAAGATCCAACCAAAACCCAATGGATTCAATCAGATAGTATGTCTCAATATATCCAAGGTTTTGATGAATTGGAAACCAATCTTGCTATGACTATTCGACATCAAGATTGTATAAAAGAAAAGTATGAAGGAACAAGAGGAATTCTTGCTGAGCTCAAAGTTCTAATTGAGGAACTTGAAAAACTAGAAATGGTTGCGGACAAGTCTCTTGAGACATTTTTTAAGAGTTTGAACACTGAAGAGACCTCAGTGAACAACAAGAGCACCACTAGAGATTAAGTTATATGCTGTAATACTTAATCTAGAAAAATAGACATCAATTTTTGATTTCTTTCAATGATTGTATTGGTCTATTAAGAATAAAACTATTATGAATAAAATTATTTGATTTATAATTTTTCTTGTGATAGTTTCTGGTTTACATAGCCTGTGCTTGAATGCTTTTATCTTATTGCTATGTATGTTTATGGGATGTTTGATTTCGGTTTTACTACCTTAATATTCGATCTCATATGTTGTGAACCCTTGTGGTTTGGGTGACTTTTTGATTTAGCATGATTAAGTTCTAGCCCATGTTGGTAGGCTTTATCAAAGAATCATGAGGGGTTCTGGTAGAAACAATATGTGAAAAAGTCACAATATGTTGAATCGGTTTTGGTTTAGCATAAAAGCATATGTGTTTCGACGGTTTTCAACTTTTGCTTGCAATTGTTAAAACCGATTTTCAACCTTTCTCTGGTAAAGGTTGGTTGTTGTTATTCTTTTGTTTTTGGCACAAGGATGCAACATGATGATATTTCGATATCAATTATCCCTGGAAGAAGATGCAATCATATTGGAGAAGTGGATGCGAAATTTGAGGTAACAATCTTGTTAGTTAATTGTTTTCCTGTTTAAGAAAAGCCTGAGTTTATTTCATATATATTTATTGCTTTTGCTTAACAAAATTTCGGTTCAATTGATGTTTATTCCATTATGTGTGTATGGATGTATGTGTGATTCAATTGGTTACGGTTAATAAAAACTATTATTATCTTGCTTTATTGTGTGGTATCAATTGTTTAGGCTTACAAAATTTTGGTGCAATTGCGGTGCTTTTAATGTCTATGTTGTTTCAATTGCTTCCGGTTGAGGTGAATAATTATGCAAGTTTATTTATTTGGTTTGTATGAATTATTTATGGCTTAACGAAATAAAAGATGTACGGGATGAGTTGTTTAGTCCAATTCGATTCCGGATAAGAGAAACTAAGTTAATTTTGATATTAGTTAGACTTATCGAAGTGAGGTTTCGGTTATTCAAGTCTAATCGAATGCCTTAACAAGAAATGCTAGTTAACTAACCTAGTATTTGTCTTGTTTAAAATTGAAAGGTCTAAGTGTATGGATAATTAGAACCTGATGAGAAAAATAGAGTTATCTTAATTTTGGTCTTATCGAATTAAGCGATTGTTTTTGTACAATCGGTTTAGCAAAGGGACTAAGGTGCTTAGTTGTTTTTGGTTTGCTAAACTAAAATGGAAAAATTGTTTCGGACAATTATTTCCTTGGTAACATATCAAATTAAAACTACTTGTAGTTTCGGGTTTGATATTGGTTATCAGAACATGGTGTGTGGAACCCTCGTGCCTAACTCTACAGGTTGCAAGTCTATTGAGATTTGTAAGATTCTTTTTGTGTTGTCCTTTATTTTCTCGTTTCTTTGTCATTTTGTGACAAAAATGGGGAGAAATATATGGAGTAGACAAGTGATACTGGCATTGATTTTATATTGATTGGTATCGCTAAGGAAAAGAACATTGGTGCTTAAACGTTTTATCTAAACGAAAGAGTGAAAGCACAGACTAAGGGGGAGTAACATATCATATGAATTGGTATAACAAAGACGTGCAGATTGAATATCTACCTATCTTCCTTAGGGGAGTATTTTCTTTGTTATTATAATGTCAACAGCGACATTTTCAAGGATTGAATGTAAGCAGTTTACTGTGCCGTTGAATCGGGAATCAAGCGTATGTGTAATGAATTATTGTAATTTGTTTATCCATATGATGTAAGAGTTTTGTCACTAAAATTGACAAAGGGGGAAATTGTTAAAGCATAGCTCGGTTGAACCAACCAAGCGTTGGTATGTCAAGTTTGGTTGTCATATTTTAGTGAATCAAAACTCATGTTAAGAGTCGCTTGATTATGTACTAGAGTCAACTTCGTATAGGTTAGCTTGAAAGTATTAGGATATGAGACTTTACAAGTATTGCGAAGACTTGAAGATGTGAAGAAGCAAGGAGCTACAACGACAACAATCATCCTTCCACTTGAGGTTAGTGATATTTGACTTGAACTGTTTCATTCCCTAACGTATCTTTCAAGTCGTGCATATTGAAAACAAAACTGCGAAGCATATTTGAACTCTAGATAGACATAGTATTAAGGAATACAATACGAGGTTTATTGCTTAACCATTAAACTTTGTAGATAACACATCGCCATAATCATTTGAATGCTATTGTGATTATGTATGGGTATGAGGTGAGGATTTCATCCTAGGGAACAATGTTTTACGTGTGTTCTAAGGAAGTAAGTTCATAAAATTGTTTGTGAATCGAAAAAAATAGCCAGGCGTTATTGGTTTTGTTATTCATTGCATATCTTATGAACAACAAATATGTGTGATTGAGTATAACCATTCATGACTTGTTGTGTTCTTGGTAGAACTATTCACAAAGGCCTGACTTATGTATTGGTATGACTTTTATTAGTGAAACCGATCTTAAGTAATCACCTGAGATGGTATGATCGGGTTTGTGATTTTCTGTCTGACCAAATATGGGAAAGGGGAACCGATCCTAGTAAGAGGTGTAGTACATCACAAAGGGGAACCGATCCTTGTATGAGGTGCTGCAAGGTTTATAGCAGAAAGGGGAACCGATCCTATGAATATTTGTGATGGTTATTTTCAATGATGTTGTAGTAATAAGGGTTTTCGTTCACTCGGACTTGACGAGATTGATTTTAAGAATTAATAAAAGAAAAATATATACAAATATTGTCACAGGATGAAGAGTTACTAGGACGCAGGATTTCACTACTTTTCATATTCTTGTGGTTCGGTCATTAACTCGAGACAATATAGCTCAAACAAAAGAAGTTGTGACTCTAATTCCTTGCCAAAAATAGATTTCATAAAACATTATCTGTAAATCGTAAGCATGACGCATCAAAAGTAATTTAAACTAAGCATGCGACATCTGACAAAATAATGAGATAATTAATAGAAATCATAAAACAATTAAATCTATGCAAAAAGTCATATAAAGAATTAATTCATTTACCACAATCATGAAAAGTTGCTTCCTCCGTCGTCCCAGTGATGGGTTCTAGCTCCGCATATTGGAAACACACTCAGGATAATTTTTCATTGCTCAAAAAGTGTTTACAAGAGGTGAAAATGGAATGAATATTGAAAACCGGGTTTGTAACAATTATATTTGTTACAAACCAAAATTCATGTAGAACGATAAATATGATGTGTTGCTGGCACTGTTCGAAAACGACTGCCTTCTTAACTACGACCCACAGCTCTCTGTCGTTGACACTGTTGAAGAACGTCTGTCTTTGGCAGTCTGTTCTTCGTGTTCTTCATCTTCAATGGCAGCAGCAGAGACGAGCTCTGCAACTCTGATTTTTCTTCACTCTCCACTCTATCTTTTGGCCCCAAACTCCCCACTCTCGCTCTACTGCTCATCTACACCTTATATAGCATCTCATGCACAAGAAATCTCCTCCATAATTCCATATAATTCTCCATTACTCGGTATCGAGGAAAATCTTCTCGGGAATATCTTCTTACCTTTTCAATCTCTTGCACACATTGAATTGTTTCAAACACACTGCATACACACTACAGAAGAGGTTTATAACGCTTTAAACTCGTGCAGGGCTGAAATATCCACACACCTTCCACAAGAAAACCCGAGTTTTCTTTCACTCCCCTGTTTGAGTTCAAGTTCATGTTGCGGCCAATTTATTTGATTCTGATTGACTTACCAACCCTGTTAGGCCAAAACAGGTCCATTGCAAACAATCTTTGCGATTGAATCTCCTTCAAAACCTCCCGAAATTCCAACCCTCAATGATGTTCGTGAATAACAACTTTTCCCGCCAAATTTTAGCTTTCAAATGGAGAAGATGAAGTGCCCCTTAGCCAAGTCGCAGGGGTGCGAATAGCATTTGGGTGCCCCTTATCAATTGGTGTGCCCCTTATCCAAAAGCGAGAGTCGAAATAGTAAATGTCCTCCGGGGGTGCTCCGCATAATTTTTCGAGCCGAATTTTCCAAAAATGTTTATTCCCCAAAAATACCTACACACACATAAAACACCATAATAAGTACAAAATCGAGTGCCAACAATAAATAGTATTGAGATCAAATTAGACACAAAAATGCGTCTATCAAATACCCCCAAACTTATTATTTGCTAGTCCTCGAGCAAATTTATTCTAGAAAATAAAATTCATTTGAACCCCTAGGTGGCCCTAGTGGCGGAGTGTTGTCTCCGGAGGGTTTACCATAGGTGTACCCACAAAACCTTTACTCCAGATCCCTAGCTATCTACGCAGAACCTTGGAAGGCACTAAAGAATCTCCTTGGTTGGCATACTTATTGACTACATGAGGAAGTACCCTGATGCGAAATTCCAATTGTTGTACACGAGTTTGCACTCAAGCATACTAAAATTCATATAAAATGACAGAACTCTACTCAGATAGTTTCTAGACATCATAAACCGGAGTCAACCAATCACATGGAAAGATTAAGAAGATGGATGTAGAGAAAAACATAGATGTTGACTAAGGTGAACCTATCCTAATGGACTCGAGATCTTTGATCCGGACTAATATCAACACATTGGCATATACAAGGGAACAAAGTGGTCGATAATCCTAACTCTAGGTCAACTCAGCTGGCATATACAAGGGTACCAATGATCGACTTTATTGTATTTATTCCGGTTGGTCTAGTGGTCTGGTCTCAATTTTTTTTTTTTTTTATCTCAGTCACTCTATTTTACCCTAGCAATGATAAAAAGAAAAAAAAGAAGTGATCAGGATTCTTTCGATGTTTCCATCACGAGGATATGGCGAAACTACCATGTTTTCTTTTCTAACACCTGAGCTATGTGCTTTTATGAATAGACTCTTCTAGATGTTTCCATCTAATCAGATGTTTCCTCAACTCCTACAACCAAGATGTTCCCATCCACTTAGATTAGTTAGTGCCAACCTTAATAAGCATAAGTTACTAGTCTCTGGAGTTTATTTATTACAACTAAAAAGTTTCTCCCATACCCCCAAACTTAAATCTAACATTGTCCTCAATGTTCTAAAGATGAAATTAAAAGCATGAACAATGAGAAACTGTTACCACTTGGAGCAAAAGAGTTAAGGAAAGATATTACCGTGTTGTATGAGCATGGGTTACCTCCCAAGAAGTGCTAAGTTTAAAGTCTTCAGCCAGACATTGGAAGAGATTAGTCACCTCGAAGAATCATATAGCAACATTCGGAATAACTGCAGGTCATCTGGATCAAAAAGTGCTAACCACAAGAAGAGGAGACTGCAACAGACCAGGAAGATATCCAACACACCCTTATCTATTTTTAAGACAACTACATCTAGTTGTAGTTCGGGTTCAGGCTTTATAAAAGGGTCTAGATAACATATTTTCATGGGTTGCGTTTCCTTATGAGTTAGATCCGAATGTTCAGGTTCTAGAGTCTGGAAAAACTCAAATAAAAACTTAGAAGCACATAATAATAACCTCGAATAATTGAGGATCCTCTAAGTCAATTAGTTTTGACTTACACACAATTGACCACAATAAGATTGGTGGTCTTCCTTAACAAATGTGTCGACCCTAATATCCTAAAGTAATTAGGTTTAGTCTCAAAACTTAATAATTGACACATCTGAAACTTATATGTTCCCACAATTGGAAGGACGGTTTTTGGTGGGAAAACAAAGTCAATCGTGGTATCATAGCCTGGGTTAACCACATCAACCAGAGGATGGGTTTCTAACAACTGAACTTCCTTATGGACATAACTAGGTTCAGGAAAATGTGTATGAAGATAATCTTGTAAAATGGTTGAGGCACATATGTCAAGTCCCAAGTGAGGGATCTCTGTAAGAGCTAAAGGTAAGGCACAAGGAGAATGATAATCACCCCAAAACTTAGAGTTTTGGGGTGTCTCTAGATAGACTAGCTACAATTTCCCTAATTTCTAGATCATCGGAATCCTGAAAAATGGTCAATTGCTTCTTCTAGGTTATACTCAGGTGATGCATCCTCACTCATATTTAAAAGCTCTACGAGTTCATCTTCTTCGTCTAAGACTATTGTTTCCAAATCCTTGGACTCTAAAACAGTATTCTCAGGATAAACCCATTCCTCTAAACCATTATCGGCTTTGTAACTAGGAAATTCTACATCGTCTAAAACGGAGATACTTCTAGTCAAATCCTCATCCTTTTGAATAGGTGAATAATTATTAAAATTATTTGGATTTAAACCAGAAATATTACTATCATTATAAAGCTCAATTGGAGAAACAAATTCCTGATCACTATGCCTAAAAACTTCATATTCTTCATCAACACTTTCCACATCATGATCATCATTATAATAACATGAAAATGGTTGAACCTCATCTAAACAAGTAGTGTTACCAATTCTAACCTCGTCATCCTGATTATCAAAATTGTCCTCATTTTCACGGGTGATATTGGAAAGAATGTATTGGCAATCAAGAGTAATTCGAGCAATTCTTTCTTCCGTCTCTAACTCTAACCTACGTGTTGTCTCAGTAAACTCACGTGTTGACTCAGTTAACTTACACGTTGACTCAAGTATCCTACGTGCTTCATCTAGAGAAGAGAAATTATAGGAATTTTGATCGTATGACCGGTATTCATGTGAATAGTAATTGGGCTCACCATGGTATGAGTCACGATCTTCAAAAGGTTGGCGTTCCCAACCACTATTCACACTCTGGTCATAAAAAGAGTGATGTCCATATTGTTCAGTTGGATATTCATATTCATTGTGATGGCTATTATAATACCAGTTTGACATCCAAACTGCAAGGGAATTCTACACAAACACAAACAAGGCTGACTCGACCACAACAAACCTACTGATTTCTAGCAAACAAAAAGCATGATGGCTCCACTTAGATTGTTTCTAGACCAGCTTCTAATCCTTCGAAAGGGAATTCGTTACAATTTAAGCAAACCCCCCTGGAATCAATCCGAGTTTAAGTAAGTTGAATAGAGGCGAGGGAAGCTGCGTGGAGCTTTGATACCCCAGGCCTCACCGCATTACAAGGCGGCGCGATCACGCATTCAACTCACGAAACCATCATGAACTTCAAGTATGCTTAAAGAGTAACCAATATTTTTCGAATGACTTTCCTATGAAGCTCGTTACCCTATCGGTCTCGTTCTAGTCAAAATTTTAGGCTTAGGTTCGTGTTTGGTTTCGTTTTCCTAAGGCGGGCAAGAAGAGAACGGTGATGAAATCCGAACTCTTATCTTGTATGGCCTGTCCTTGCCCTTTACTAGGAAATTAAAGCAATGGATTCGGTTCCTCGACATATATTCACACGAAATCATCCAAGAAACCCATTTGGCAGGGGATTATGGTGTTTAGAATTCTTACCTCCTATTCCAGACGGGGGATGAACCGTTGAAGTCGACTCGGGCCACGACTCCTATGTCATGTACGAACCCGAGGGGCCGAGACGATATCGTAATCGTCGTCCTTCCTTGTGCAGTTTGTATTTAAATAACCCTTCCTTAGGGTTTAAAAAAATGTCCAATGTCCAAGTCCAAAGATAAAAAAAAATAAAAATGTCCAAAAATAAAAGATTACAAAAATAATTACCTAATTACAGTTTCTAAAAAAAAAAAAAAAAATAATATACAAAATCTTCTACTCCTTTTGGATTCCTCTTTTTTTTTTCTTTGGCTTCGCTTTTGTTTTCACCGATTTCTCCCTTTTTCTTTAGCTCAGTTCCAAATCTGAAAACAAACAAGAAATACCAAAAGGCGTAAAAAAGAACAAAAATAATAAAAATAAAAATAAAACCTAAAAACAAATCTATACACAAGTCCGCGTCGGCGGCGCCAAAAATTGATGGTTATTTTCAATGATGTTGTAGTAATAAGGGTTGTCGTTCACTCGGACTTGACCAGATTGATTTTAAGAATTAATAAAAGAAAATAAAAGAAAAATATATACAAATATTGTCACAGGATGAAGAGTTACTAGGACGCAGGATTTCACTACTTTTCATATTCTTGTGGTTCAGTCATTAACTCGAGACAATATAGCTCAAACAAAAGAAGTTGTGACTCTAATTCCTTGCCAAAAATAGATTTCATAAAACATTATCTGTAAATCGTAAGCATGACGCATCAAAAGTAATTTAAACTAAGCATGCGACATCAGACAAAATAATGAGATAATTAATAGAAATCATAAAACAATTAAATCTATGCAAAAAGTCATATAAAGAATTAATTCATTTACCACAATCATGAAAAGTTGCTTCCTCCGTCGTCCCAGTGATGGGTTCTAGCTCCGCATATTGGAAACACACTAAGAATAATTTTTCATTGCTCAAAAAGTGTTTACAAGAGGTGAAAATGGAATGAATATTGAAAACCGGGTTTGTAACAATTATATTTGTTACAAACCAAACTGTTACAGAGAACGATAAATATGATGTGTTGTCGGGCCTTTGGAAAACGATCGCCTTCTTAACTACGACCCCAGACTCTGTCGTTGACATTTGTTGAAGAACGATTTGTCTTTGGCGAAACCGTTCTTCGTGTTCTTCGTCTTGATAGCGAGCAGAGACGAGCTCTGCAACTCTGATTTTTCTTCACTCTCCACTCTATCTTTTGGCCCCAAACTCCCCACTCTCGCTCTACTGCTCATCTACACCTTATATAGCATCTCATGCACAAGAAATCTCCTCCATAATTCCATATAATTCTCCATTACTCGGTATCGAGGAAAATCTTCTCGGGAATATCTTCTTACCTTTTCAATCTCTTGCACGCATTGAATTGTTTCAAACACACTGCATACACACTACAGAAGAGGTTTATAACGCTTTAAACTCGTGCAGGGCTGAAATATCCACACACCTTCCACAAGAAAACCCGAGTTTTCTTTCACTCCCCTGTTTGAGTTCAAGTTCATGTTGCGGCCAATTTATTTGATTCTGATTGACTTACAAACCCTGTTAGGCCAAAACAGGTCCATTGCAAACAATCTTTGCGATTGAATCTCCTTCAAAACCTCCCGAAATTCCAACCCTCAATGTTGTTCGTGAATAACAACTTTTCCCGCCAAATTTTAGCTTTCAAATGGAGAAGATGAAGTGACCCTTAGCCAAGTCGCAGGGGTGCGAATAGCATTTGGGTGCCCCTTATCAATTGGTGTGCCCCTTATCCAAAAGCGAGAGTCGGAATAGTAAATGTCCTCCGGGGGTGCTCCGCATAATTTTTCGAGCCGAATTTTCCAAAAATGTTTATTCCCCAAAAATACCTACACACACATAAAACACCATAATAAGTACAAAATCGAGTGCTAACAATAAATAGTATTGAGATCAAATTAGACACAAAAATGCGTCTATCAATTTGCAACACGTTTTTAGGCAAAGGGGAACCGATCCTATGGACATGTGCAACACATATAAGTTAGATACCATATATATGTGGGGAACCGATCCTAGTACCTAGTCAACCGAATATTGGAAAGCTAGTGTGACTATGCATGGTAGGCTCGATAAAGTGTTTATTTCTACGCCTACATGTTATACCGCAAGTGCACGGCGTCTATCGGAGACGTGGCAAGTACGGGTCGAACCACAGAGACTGGTGGTGCTGTGGAGTTGATCAAGGCTTCCTAAACTGAATTTCTAGCAAGTGTAACACAATTATGATTTGTTGTCGAAGCGACTGAGGTGAAATTGTTGTGACAGTGAGCTAAGATGCAACTAGATTGTAAAGCACTAGGGTGTCGAATCCACCACCTAATCTTAGCTAAGTCAGTCCACATTCAATAATATTCTTGTCCCTTGTAATGGACAACAGGCAAGATACAAGTCTGCCATTTATCCAGGGTTTCAATGGATAGTTTCTTATCAACTAAAGCAACTAAATAACCCCTAGTACTAGATGTCTTGTAATAGTACAACTAGTCACAGATTAACTTCATTACTTAGGTGATTAAACATATCCTAAGATGGATATTCTAATTGCAATTAGAGTATCTTTATATAGTACTAACTGTCTTCTCAGGGCACAATTAGTCTAAAGATCAATAATGATCAATGAAGCATGAATTGCACACATTCAACATAGAAATAGTCTGACTACAATGCATACATGGCATGAATTGTGAAAGTAAAATGCAGATGTGTTTAAATTAGATTTATCCTAAACATTGTAGCATAACAAGAACAATTATCAAAGGATGAACCAAACTTAGCAGCAAATTATGGGTTTCATCTCAACCCTAGCAAATTTATTTAAAACATCAGAGGAAATAATAAAACACAAATTATTCTACAATTAAACCTAATTGGTGCTCTGGCTAGCCCAGGCATAAGGTTTTTCGCACACCCCTCAATTCTATTTATACATGCAAGAAATTCCCAAAAACCTCAAACCCTAAAAATAAAAATTAAACTAAAAATCTCTCACCCACGTCGCTCAATCCGCTCTCTCTTCTGTCAATCGCTCCATGCTTCCATAGTTGGTGAAACCCTAGTTTTAGTTTTCTCTAAGTTAGCTTCTAGGGTTGGAGAAGCTAAGTGAGAGAAAACTAAACCTAGAGAAGTGGTGCGGCTGCTGGAGTTGTTGGCTGATGTCAGGAGAGGTGATGATGGAGATGGTGAGGTGGTGGTGTTGACAGGAGATAGGGTGGTGGCGAAGGTTGCTCTGTCAGGGAGAGGGAGGAGGTGAAGAAGAGCAGAGCTCTGCTCTGTCGGGTGAGGGGAAGAGAGGAAGAAAGAGAAAATGGAAGAAAGAAAGAGAAGGTGAAAATGGATTTTGTCGAAGGGTGTAGGTATAGGCAACTAGGGTGTGAAGCGGGTGCAGCAAGATTTGATGAAGAGGCATCAGCGAGCGTCGGATGAAGCGGGTAAGATCTGAACGGCTGAGGGGATTTTTGTTGTTGAGCGGATGCATCAAGGAATGATGTGAGTGAAGGAGCGACCGTTGGATGCTTAAGATGGAGATCTCAACGGTTCAAATGGTACGGGCTTGGATCCGGGTCATGGGTAGCTCTAGCCCATGTCTTCCTTGTTGGGTTGCAACTGATTCGCGCGCGGGCTTTGGCTTTCTGCTCCATAGATGCTCGACTCCAATTCTTCGCTCTTTTGGCTCCTCAGTTTCTCCGAGCTTTATTCACTACCTAAAAACACAAAATTAATTAGTACAAATATTTATTCTTGAAAACAAAGAAAATACAGAATTTGGGATAATATCTGATTTCTGAGCACAAAAGATGAGTAAAATGCCAATAAAAAGGTGTATAAATATGCAATATTTGGCACTCATCAAATACCCCCAAACCTGAATTTTACTTGTCCTCAAGTGAAACAGAAATTAAGAAATCCTAACTATACCCCCTTGTCGCAGTCTCTCGAATGCATTTAGCGTATGCACTAAGCCTTTAAACCCCTAGGTGTCCCTAGTGGACGAGTTGTAGTCTCGTGAGGGTTTACCGAGGTGTACCCACAAAACCTTCTCCAACTTCGAGTGTAAAAGAGTCTCAAGCATCCAAGGAGCTATGAGGACATAGAGTTTCGCATGCTAGTAACAGGAAGTTAGAACTACCAAAGAACGCATTCTCATCCTTAAGTGCCGAGCGAGAAGTAACCATACCATATGAAAGAATTCGGATTCGATTGTGATCATAAGCCTCGACTTCTGCCTCACCATTAGGGTTTTATGATAATTGCACTCAAAAAGACCGCTTTTTTAGTCTCTCATGTGTGCAGGCAGGAATAAAGAGAGAAATCCTGCAAACGTTGTAGGTAAGAAGGATAACCTTCAGAAATAATTTATGGAGACTCCACAAGAGTGTGGACAAAAAGAATCTTTTTCTGATGATCTCTAAGAAAGGAAATCAACCATTAGCAAGGGTGGGAGTACTCACTTACCTTCTCACCCGATCGGCAATTAATATCACTCTCTCAGCATTCATAGAAACGTCTTCAATCTTCGGTCTTCGGTTTTCACTGTTGATGACGAACTTCTGAACTTTACAAAAACTTGAATTTTTTTTTATTTTTTATTTATTTTTTTAAGCTTGGAATGAAAATAACAATAAAACAATAAGACTCAATTTTTTTTTTTTTTTTTTTTACTTGTCTTGATTTCACAAACTTCATTAATTCTCATCCTATTTTCTTTCCTTTGTTGCACGTAACCTTGGACTATTTCAACTTTCTTCAAATATTCTGATGATGCTCCGCTTGCTGACGACGATGTGTTTCTATGAAAGTGTTGATGTTGTTGAGAGGGAGAGAGAGTGATGCTAACTGCAAATCGATATTTAGAAGGAGTTTTCATCTTTAGACGTCACCCTCATGATTGACGGAATTAGCACTCAAGAGATCAAAAATAGTCTTTGAAAGTGGTGCGAAGTTGGGTAGCTCACCATTCCTACCCGGAATTGATGTACGGTGACACACACTCTAATGACTTTTCTAGAAAGTTGCAAAAATTTGAAGGTTGGTGCCTCACTTGATGTAAAATGGGTAGTCTCCACTATGGGTGATCACAATTCTACTACCGAATATCTAAACAGCACCTAATTCACCCTCCGGTATGGTTAAATCCAACTTTAACGCTCTAATCAACTAAGAAACCCGATTGTGTTCTCTAGTACTTCCAATTTCTGTTATTTCGGTCAGACTCTCTATGTAAACATAGCTAGAAGCATGCTAGTGACTCTAAAATCTCTAAAAGTTGGAGGTTTTTACAAAAAGAGTTTTTTTTTTTTTTTTTTATATATAAAAGACTAAAAACTCTATATGCAAATGTACCCCCAAACCTAAATCAAACATTGTTCTCAATGTGTCAACAGATGATACAATTTTAAACAGTCACATACCATGAAAACTATGCTGATAAGAGAAAAGGGAAGAGATTACCGGATGTCGGCGGAAGCACGGTTAGAGCTTCATTAGTCAAGGCTAGAATCCAACATTCTCAGTGGAGATCATATCGGATTAGCACAAAATATGCACAAGAAGACTCAACCGATTCAAGAAAAGAAAAAATTTAACAAGTCCTACTGGATTATATACAATGAAAATTCACCATATACTAACAATCTAAAGAGTTGAGGATCAACCCAATAGAAAATATATACAAACATCAACAGCCTTACACAAATATAAAATGAGAGTGCAAGTAAGACTGTGTATGTGAATGAGTTTCCCCCAAACCTAAACTTGTCAACAGGTGTGTTCTTGAGTACAAAATCTTGCAAATTTAAAGGTACATCATGCAAAAGGTCTAACTCAAAATGAGTTTTGCTAAGAACAGGCAGACATACACATTCCAACTGTGGTTCCCTAAAGGTGTTATACTTTGATGCAAAATATTCCAAGAGGACTTGGGAAGCACAAAGCTCTAGGCCTAAATTAGGCATTTTCAGAAAAGTTGGTTTTGCAATTTTGTTACAAACTACACCTAGGTTTGGTGGAGGAGTTTCAATTTGTGACTTAGGAGAGAGATTAGGTACATCTAAGTTGTTTTCATGTATAAGAGTATTTGCACCATCACACACTTTCCTAAGGTCAGAAGAAGGTAAATCATGTTCACCTGCATAGAACAATTCATCAATCTCCATGTCATAATCATCATCAGTCTCACGCACAAAATAACCAGGAGAAATATCATGTCAGAACCTCGGCATGGAATTAGGCTCATGCATTGAATCATCTCGTGTCAAACAGACAATTCAGCTATTCCTAGGTCATAAACAGGTTGTGTAGCATGTTCATTTTCAGACCCCAAATCAGCATCACATGCATGAATATTAGAAGAAGCATCATTCATAGGGTTCACAGAAGAGACGCCTAACGTCTCTGAACCAAAAGATTCTACTACATTTTCAGTATACACATGCTCTTCTAACATATCATAATCATCATCATCATCATCATAACAAAAATGTATTTCCCTATTCAAATTTGTAGCATTTCTAGTGCACTCATTTACCTCTAGATTAGGTTCATATTCAGTGTTAGTTACATGAGTAGGAAGAGAAACACTATTTTCAAAATTTTCTTTATTAGGGACAACAAACATTTTATCAAGAGATTCCTTCCATTCTTCATTTTCTAAATGAATCAGTTCATTTTTAAGAACATGTAACAGTGTTCAATGGAAGGAGAGTCTTCACTAGTGGGTATCCTTGTTTCATATGAATGATCACTGCATGGTTGTGCACAGGGTTCACTAGAGAAGGGATGCTCGTGCAATGCTTTCCATCCAAGTATATCATTGTTTTGCTCTATGGGCTCTTCCATTAGTGATTGCATACAAGGAGTTGGGGGAGTATAACATTGTTCAACTTCCCACTGTGATGGATGATGCATGTGTGCATGGTTATCATGGCTCTCCCTAGACTGCCTAAACTCATGTAAGATGTAGCAGTTCTCAGCAGGGTGGTCTAAGCTACCACATAGGGTACAAGCATACATTTCATAGTGCCTAGAGGAGTTAGATTTGACAGATTGCTCATGTAATTGCCTTTCTAAAGCAGATACTTGAGCTTCTAATTGACCTAAAAGTGATGACTGGGTATGATAAAAGTGTTCATTTTCAACCTGTGGTGGATGATGCATGTGCTCATAATGATTAGGGTATGTGAGGTCAGGGCCTTGAGAAGGCTCATAAAATTCCCTAAAATCACTATGGTATGTGGGGAGTTCATATTGTGAAGCATGCCCGTAAGCAAGCTCTCTAATGGATTTGTTTCCATCCCCAGTTGCAGACCAAAATCCTGACATGATTTAGCACTCAAATTGAACTCAAAACCCAGTTGTAGTGGGTTCAGTTTGGTTTATTGGGTTTCATTTGGTTTATGGGGATTAGTTGTTTGGTTTTGTGGGCTTTTTGTTTGTAAGTAGCCCAGCAGCTCAGCTTATGTGGGCTCCTTGTTTGGTTTGTTGCGAGCCCCGGGTTGTTTGCACTTTGGATGTGTAAAGCCCAGATGATGTTTAAACAGCCCAGCAGATCTGCTGATGTGGGCTTAACTGTCAAGGGTTTGTTTCAGCCCAGCTGTGTGGGTTTAGGTTGCCAATTTAGCAGCCCAGAAGCTCCAGCTGATGTGTTATCAACACAGCACTGGTTTGCACAGAGCAAGGAAAACAAGATGATCTCGAGCGGCTTATGCCTGTGTTGTCTGCACAGACATTGTGTGTAGAGACACGGCCGCTTGTTGGCTTCAGTTGGTATGCAAGTCAGGCTATACACAGGTTGGTAGCTCAAGCAAAGTAAGATGCACAGGCAGTTATAGGCACAGCACAGCACAAGTAATGTGTTGGTTGGCAGCCCAAGCACAGCTTGGCTAGTTTGCACAGCACAATTCTAAGTGCAACTCACAGCACAGGTTAATAGGGCAGCCCAAATGCAGATTTACAACTTCACAGATGCAATAGGGTTGACAGGGTAATGCTCAGGGTATGCAACTCAAGGTGACTAGCTTGGCAAGTGATCAAATGACAGGAAATGCACACAGGTTTATGCTCAGGCCACACAAAGTTGAGTTGACATCACGGGGAGCTTGATGTTGCTTTTGCAAAGTACACAAAGACAACTCAATGCAATGTGTGCACAAAGACACTGGGGAAACTTATGCTCGAGACTAGGTTATATGCACACAAGGTCATGCAAAGGTGTTGGTAGGTGTACGATCTAGGCAAACGAAACAAAGACACGAGCAAGAAATAGCAACAATTCAGGGTGATGTACACAGGGCTTTGCATAATTTGTGGCATCAACTCACTCAGTTGATGTCACAGTCTGAGTTGACTTCAACTCAGATTTTTTTTTTTTTTTTTTCACAAGCTAAGTCACACAAGTACAAGCTTCACACAAATTTGGCTAACCTCAGTTCAGAGCATGCACACAGGTGCAGGGCAGAGTAAGCAATTTCATGCAATAAAAGTGACTCGGCAAGGGATTATGGTATGCTCGGGGTATGCTCGGGGTTATGCTTAGAGTATGCAAGATTCACCTGGGTCACATGAGTTGCGGCAGTTTTCAATCAACTCATGGGTGATTTCTCGAAGTCAATAACACGTTTGGCTAAGCTCATAGATATGAAAACAATTTCATGCAATACCCACATATTTCAAAGACACACCATGGCATACTCGGCTAATGGGTGTATTCACATATCATGGGGCCACTTACCTGAATTGCAGGGGTTCCTCAGGGCTTTGTGAACTCAAGTTCTGCACCTTTTTCTTTTATTCCTCCTTGGGTTGGCTTGCACAGCAACACACAGCACACAGGTACCTGTCAATCTCAACAGAGCAATTTCAGTTTCCAAGAAATGTGCATGTTAGGGCAATATCAATATTAGTCTAAGCAACGAGAATAATGACAATGAGTTATGCTATTTGGTTTTTCAGGGCAATTCAAAGGCAAGCAAAGAAAAAGGAAAAGCGAAGAGCTGCTATGCTTATTTTGACTAACACAATATGCGGCTAAGGATAAGCAAAAAAAAAACACGGGGCTAAAATGCAAGTGCGAGATAAGCAATTGAGATGAGATGACTACAATGCAAAAGATGGCAGTTATGAAAATAAAGATAAGTTTAACTACAGATGCAATGAGCAGATGCAAACAAAAATGTAAAAAGATGAAGAAAAAGCCAAACTTCAGTTGATTTATACTAATACAGGGTTAGAAGCAGTAATTCAAAGTGACTATGTACGGGGTTGAATGAACTCCCGCAGTAAAGGCAAGCAAATGATCGACGGGGGCACACGCCAAGTCCCCCGCAATGGGCGCCAAAAACTTGGTAGGCTCGATAAAGTGTTTATTTCTACGCCTACATGTTATACCGCAAGTGCACGGCATCTATCGGAGACGTGGCAAGTACGGTCGAACCACGAGAGACTTGTGGTGTTGTGGAGTTGATCAAGGCTTCCTAAACTGAATTTCTAGCAAGTGTAACACAATTATGATTTGTTGTCGAAGCGACTGAGGTGAAATTGTTGTGACAGTGAGCTAAGATGCAACTAGATTGTAAAGCACTAGGGTGTCGAATCCACCACCTAATCTTAGCTAAATCAGTCCACATTCAATAATATTCTTGTCCCTTGTAATGGACAACAGGCAAGATACAAGTCTGCCATTTATCCAGGGTTTCAATGGATAGTTTCTTATCAACTAAAGCAACTAAATAACCCCTAGTACTAGTTTTGTCTTGTAATAGTACAACTAGTCACAGATTAACTTCATTACTTAGGTGATTAAACATATCCTAAGATGGATATTCTAATTGCAATTAGAGTATCTTTCTATAGTACTAACTGTCTTCTCAGGGCACAATTAGTCTAAAGATCAATAATGATCAATGAAGCATGAATTGCACACATTCAACATAGAAATAGTCTGACTACAATGCATACATGGCATGAATTGTGAAAGTAAAATGCAGATGTGTTTAAATTAGATTTATCCTAAACATTGTAGCATAACAAGAACAATTATCAAAGGATGAACCAAACTTAGCAGCAAATTATGGGTTTCATCTCAACCCTAGCAAATTTATTTAAAACATCAGAGGAAATAATAAAACACAAATTATTCTACAATTAAACCTAATTGGTGCTCGGCTAGCCCGGGCATAAGGTTTTTCGCACACCCCTCAATTCTATTTATACATGCAAGAAATTCCCAAAACCTCAAACCCTAAAAATAAAAATTAAATTAAAAATCTCTCACCCACGTCGCTCAATCCGCTCTCTCTTCACAATCGCTCCATGCTTCCATAGTTGGTGAAACCCTAGTTTTAGTTTTTCTAAGTTAGCTTCTAGGGTTGGAGAAGCTAAGTGAGAGAAAACTAAACCTAGAGAAGTGGTGCGGCTGCTGGAGTTGTTGGCTGATGTCAGGAGAGGTGATGATGGAGATGGTGAGGTGGTGGTGTTGACAGGAGATAGGGTGGTGGCGAAGGTTGCTCTGTCAGGGAGAGGGAGGAGGTGAAGAAGAGCAGAGCTCGCTCCGTCGGGTGAGGGAAGAGAGGAAGAAAGAGAAAATGGAAGAAAGAAAGAGAAGGTGAAAATGGATTTTGTCGAAGGGTGTAGGTATAGGCAACTAGGGTGTGAAGCGGGTGCAGCAAGATTTGATGAAGAGGCATCAGCGAGCGTCGGATGAAGCGGGTAAGATCTGAACGGCTGAGGGGATTTTTGCTGTTGAGCGGATGCATCAAGGAATGATGTGAGTGAAGGAGCGACCGTTGGATGCTTAAGATGGAGATCTCAACGGTTCAAATGGTACGGGCTTGGATCCGGGTCATGGGTAGCTCTAGCCCATGTCTTCCTTGTTGGGTTGCAACTGATTCGCGCGCGGGATTTGGCTTTATGCTCCATAGATGCTCGACTCCAATTCTTCGCTCTTTTGGCTCCTCAGTTTCTCCGAGCTTTATTCACTACCTAAAAACACAAAATTAATTAGTACAAATATTTACTCTTGAAAACAAAGAAAATACAGAATTTGGGATAATATCTGATTTCTGAGCACAAAAGATGAGTAAAATGCCAATAAAAAGGTGTATAAATATGCAATATTTGGCACTCATCAATGCATAATACTCACATGGAAGGTAGAACCGAAACTTTTTTTGGTAGAACCGTTAAACCCATGATTGTGATTGAATGTTATTTGATCAATCGCATAGTTCTTGAAAGTCAGATGAACCAATTCTAAACTTGTTTGGAAGTGTGGCAAATCGGTTTCAAGGTTGTAAGTGTGAAAGAGAACTTACAAAGTTAAGATGTCGACATACTTTGAACACGTGCTATGAATGTTTATTTCTTTAATTGTTTAAAGTTATTCCTTAATAGCTAAGGGAAGATAATCCCAGGATCGAAACATAAATAAGTTAAGAATCTTTTAATTAAAGTATTTAACTTCATTTTGTAGGGAAATAAGAATTAGTAATGTGCATTTACTAATTAGAGATTTTCCGAGAGATTTCGATCATTATTTTTGGATAGAGCATTTCCAGGAATTATGGAAACCGAATTTGTGCTTTAATGAATGTCTTGAGAATATTTTCATTTTTGGAAATTCCTTGGTGTCCAAACTGCCTTGTCTATAAATACTTGAAGATTGCCTTTCTAGCAAACTAATCCTTCGTAACAACAGACTTCCTCTTTGTTATGTTGTTACTGGTGTAGCCTCCTATTCGGAGAGGAGATTAACCTAATTAGGCAAAATCTCTTACGGCCACTCAGTTAAAGTCTTCTTTGGGATTGAGAAGCTCTACGAGTACCGTTGGTGGGAAACTAGATAATTGCGGTTTATCTTTTGTTTTATTTGATTTGATTGACTAACGGTGGTTGAACTTTGATTGCACCTAGTTTGTTTATGCTTGAGAATCTTCTCTTCTGATATAAGATCCACTCAAACTAGTTCTGAGTTTCGACAGGGATCTTTAGACTATTGTTAGTTCTAAAGACGATCTTGTGATAATCCATTATTAACAGACTCCGTTCTGTGCGTGATTGATCACAAGAGATTCAAGTGATTGTGTGCATGGGTTTATTGAAGATATAAGAAGATTTGAAGACAAAGAAGATATTGAAGTTTTCTGATTTGTGGGTTCATAATCTTTGGTGTGCAAAATACTTGTTTCGGTAAAAGAGGATCCAATTAATAATCGGTTTATCTTTGTGTTGATGGTGGATTTTAGTTCAAGGCTAAAATTGTAAAAGCCAAATTTAATACACTGACATCCTGCAGAGGATAAAGCTATTTGAGTGATGAATACTTCTTTATTTTACTAATTTTCCTAGAATGGAGCATATGGCAACAATCCCAAATGTTCTGTGAATTAAATACACAAAATTCGTCCAGGATGGAGCATGTAGCAACAATCCCATATACCCTGTGAATTTATATCGTTATTAATTAATGCATGATTAGCCTTGTATTTCCTGTGCTGTTCCCGCAGAACTCTCATTATTAGTGCGGCATAACGACTGAGTGTTGCTCTCAGCAGAGTAACACGAATCTCCAAGTGTCAATAATGAGGCATGCACGAAATACCTGTACAGGCTACATCTCTCGGTGTGTTATACTAGCCCGATAGAGCATACATCTCTCGGTGTGTTATACTAGCCCGATTGAGCATAATTGAACTGGACCTGTCCATATCGGTCTCGTAAACAATCACGACCACGCTAGTTGGTCGCATGATTTAGCTTGCCCTAGACGATCCTCGGCAGAGCAAAGCTATCACCACAATGACCACCAGCGGGCCCGTTTATGCCCTGGTCGGTCGAACACATGCCATACTCCCAAAATCCACCAAACACCAGCCTGGAAAAGGGTGGTCGAATTGGTATGGAGTAGCTTAGAGGAAGCTTGTACGAGCAAGACCGCCAACGGCAGTCTCAAAACCAGCCACGGCCGTCCAACTTCGACGGCATGATTGGACGGCGTGGATTATCCCATGGCCGGTTGGACAAGCTTGTCATGCACACCGGCGGGCCCCCTCTTTACCTGCCTGGTCGACCATCTCCTAACCTAGACATAGAGCAACGTGTGTTTGCCCAAAGTATGGCCGGCATGATGCTTAAAGGTCGCAGGAAATTCCACTAAGGTCTTAAATCGATCACGACCATCCAACTTCACCGGCATGTTTGGATGGCTTAGATCAAGCATATGACCGTGGGACAGGTACACACATGGTCACCACCGGCCCAACGTGGGCTCTACACGATCGGCCTCCCCAAGGGAGGAGCATAACATGCAAAACCGATCGGTTGAAGTTGCATGGGCGTGAACCATACAAAACCCTAATTAGGTTTTGCGGCATGTTACATGTGTTGCTAATCGATCACGAGCGTCCATCTTCGCAAGCTTGGATGGAGGGTGTAGATGTAGACTTAAAAGGTCCCGAGCATGTCAACATGATCACCGTGGGCCCACCTACACGCATGACCGATCGACCAAGGCCAACCGTGGCCGGACGTCTAGAAATGCGCGCCCGAAGTAGGCATGTCGCGTGGTTGCCAACTCCTTTGCGGCATGGGATTTCTGTTGCAAATCGATCTCAACCGCTCCTCTTTGCCGGTCAAATTGAGTGGCCTAAATCGCACCTTCATGGGACAGTGAGGTACGGACGTGTATACCTAAGCAAGCCGTCTACACGCATGCCCGGGTCGGCCCCGCCTAAAACACCTCCCATGCTTGGTTTCGACCAAGTCAAGAGTGATGCTTGCGCACCTCTTCAAAACCCTAAACTCTATCAATGGTCGCAAATGAGCGTCACAAGATCATCTCATCCGTCCAACTCTACCAGCTTGGTTGGTCAGCCCTGGCTAGGAGTTAAGCGACTAATGAAGCATCCCCATGATCAGCGTCCGCCACTCTTCCACATAGAGTGATCGGCCAAAGCATGGCTCGACCATGCAGTCTCCAAACGATCACTCGAAGATGGTTGGACGTGATGCTATTTTAATACGCTTATCCGTGACTTACTCAGTTAAGCCTTAAAACAACGATGCTTCATACATGCTGAATATATTCGATACATTACATGCATAGAATACACACGATATTTCATAAATATCAATTTCCCAAATAACTTAGTTATTTAACCTTAGCACCGTATGCTACCTTCTGTGGGTCCCACGATTAACACAATCGAGACATCGAGCATGTCACAAACTGGGGGATACATACTGGGGTATTGGTCTGTCGGTTTACAGCGTGCAACGCGCCATCACAAGAACGTGTCATGAGGCATGGACGGTTAACGATGATAGGAGAAGTGGGCCAAGACGTGATCGTGCAATCACCCACACGACCCCACTACTCCATCACTCAACTTCCTCCACTTCCTACGAGATGAGGGTTTGCGCTCTATGACTTGTATAAATAGGTCCTTTGCCTATTTCCAAATAACAGAGACAAGCACAGAAAACCAAGTGTTGTCATTCGTATCCAGAAAACACCAGAGCCGATTGCTTACATTATTGCAAGCCAGTTCCTCATTCTGATACAAATCATAAACAGCCAACACCTTCACAATCTCAACACCTTCTTCGCTTCCCTCCCTAAGATCAACCCCATCCCCTTCACTTTGTGACCGAAGCAAGTCTGGAACGGCCATTTCTTGGTTTAGGCTAGAATTGTATAGATTGATCTCTCGAATCAAAAAGCACTCCCATGCAGTGCATTTGTTTAGGGTTTAGATTCATTTCTCATCCACACACACCCAAAATTACTGAAACCAGCAGAAATAGTTTTCACCCATAAACACTTTGTGATAGATTGGATTGATTAATTGAGTAGATCGGCATCAACACAATTCTTTGGATTAATAATATTTTTGGCTTAATCTTAAACAATTACTTCGGTAATTGAACATAAGATATATCTAAGGACCTGACGAAAGAGTTTATGTTAAGATAAACGGAAGAGCCTTTGTCCAACTCATATCATTTGGTTGAATAGAGTTGATACCAAACAGATTTGTTGTTCCTTTACTGTTTGGAATACGAACCAAAGGAATTGTTCCAAGTAAGCGACTAAGGTCGGAGGTGAGGGAGTACAGACGGAACTAGATGAACTATAGGTTTAGTTGCTTGGTCTCAAATATACGAAGTTAGGTGTAATTTTGTGTAGCGGCTTAATCCTGAGAGTATTCAATTCTGGACAAGGTCCCGGGGTTTTTCTGCATTTGTGGTTTCCTCGTTAACAAAATCTTGCTGTGTCATTTACTTTATATTTCCGCATTATAATTGTTTTATTATAATTAAAGTAAATTACACAAATGTTAATTCATATTTACTTGATAAGTGAATCCTATTGTGTTTGGTTAAGTCCGAACCTTTTTATCAAGTAACATACTTCGTTGTTGTATTGTCTCAATCTTGTATCCATAGACGATCACACGAAGTGTGAACCGATTAGTTGTATTGTCTCGACTCAGTCCATAGACAATCACTTTCGGAGAAATGACTTATAGGTAAGAAATTTTTTAGCTTGAGGTATATTTGGGTACCCTCGCCTTTTCAATTACGGTTTGTGTACTTAGTGTGCAAACTGTTTTGACAGAATTCAGAAACCGGAAAATAAGTTTGTGTACCCGTTCGCAAACTATTTTAACTTTTGAAGTCCGGGAACCAAGTTTGTGTACCTGTTTGCATATGGTTTCAACTGAGTTCAGGTCCAGAGCCAAAGTTTGCGTACCCGTTTGCGAATTGTTGGTTTAAGACCAATGTCCGGAACTTAAGTTTACGTACCCCTTTGCATACTTAATTAGTTCAAGTTCTAAAATCGGTTATGTATAATTTCATACTCTTGAACTAATACATTTATAAAATAAGGAATGCAATCTTTGCAAACCGTGTCTAAATGTTCATGAATTGATTCTCTTGAATCAAAATCGATTTTTCTTCGATTATGTCTTGTTTACTTCTATGAGAATACAAACAATTGAACAACTCTAATAGTAACACAATTAGATTCATTTGATTATCATTCTTGATTGATTGATCATCATATGTGATCTAGAAGTGTTAGATGAACAAGGTTAATACAAAAGTGTTCATATGGCTAACTTCGGTTAACTATTGTTGAGCCAACTCCATATACACGTTTAGGTACGATTACCCATATCTAAATGAAAGTATATTTCATTTGTGTGTAACAAGCTAAGACCATCTAACGGTGGAAAGATATTAGCTTGAATCTAATCAGGTTTTCATCTAACGGTGAATATTGATTGCTTTGTCCCAAAGTTATCAAACCCTGATTTGAAGACTATATAAGGGAGAACTCTAGCAACTGGGAAACCTAATCACCACACCTCTTGTGTGATACTAGTTGCGACTAGAGTCGATTCTCCTTTAACCTAGGTTTTTCTAATACCATTATAGGTTAACGACTTAAAGACTTCATTGGGATTCTGAAGCTAGACCCAACTATTTTCTCTGTAGTTGCTCGCTTCCGATCTTACTTTGATCTATAGTATTGAGTACTATCTTATCTAAGATTTGCTCGAGATTTATCTCTGATTGGTAAGATATAAAAATTAATCACAAAGCTCTTCGTCTCATTCTTTGTGATTCCACAATAACTTGTTCCACTACCATACAGTTAAGTTATTGTGAGGTGATTGATATTACTAGGCTGTTCTTCGGGAAAATAAGACCGGTGTATCAATTGGTTCATGTTTACCTTGATTTATCAAAAGAATGAACAAAACTCGTAGGTATTTCTGTGGGAGACAGATTTATCTATTAAATAGACTTTTCTGTGTGAGACAGATTTGTTTATTAAGTCTTCGACTTTGGGTCGTAGCAACTCTTAGTTGTGGGTGAGATCAGCTAAGGGAATCAAGTGCGTAGAGTCATGTTGGGATTCAGAGGCGTAAGGAACACGACTGTACCTTGATCAATGTGAGATTGGTTAGGGCTCAACTACATTCCAGTCCGAAGTTAATTGGCAGTAGGCTAGTGTCTATAGCGGCTTAATACAGTGTGGTGTTCAAATCTGGACTAGGTCCCGGGGTTTTTCTGCATTTGCGGTTTCCTCGTTAACAAAATTTCTGGTGTCTGTGTTATTTCTTTTCCGCATTATATTTGTTTATATAATTGAAATATCACAGGCTGCGCATAGTTCAATCAATTAGATAATCCAACATTTGGTTGTTGATATAAATTGATTGACACTTGAAGATTGGTCTTTGGTACCGTTCAAGTTATTTCTCATATCAATCAGTCTCACAGAACTCTTTCTGTTCGATTGTAGATTTTATTGAGAATTGAGATATAACTCTTGGATATATTTTCCTTAATTAAGTCTGACTGTCTAGTTGATTCTCTTGGAATTATATTGGAGTTAGTCCATACAGATTGCCGAACGAATTATTGGGTGTGGTTGTTAGACCCCCGCTTTTTCAAAACTCTTAAGTGTTTTGATGAACATCTTATTGCTTATTGTCCACATGGGATATTTTCCCAACCTAACAAGTCATCATACATGGTTCCAGAACCGGACCACTGTTTATATTCTTCTATAGTATTTTCAAGATCTAAAGTGTTTGCTTGATTCCCAAGTTATCTTAGCTTGAATTCTAAGCAACCCCCAGTCTTGAAATCTATAAATTGAGATGCTCTTTAAGTTGGGAAATTTAATCCCTGACTCTTTGTGTCCTAGTTGATCTAGAGTCGTCCACTATTAACTTAGGTTTCCTCCGAGAAACATAATTAGGTTTACGAATAAAAGACTGCTCTTTTGGGATTCATGAAGCCAGGTCCGACTATCTTTTACCTTGATGATTCGTGTATCCTACTTTGCTTTTCTGTTATCGAGGTTTTCGTAATCTCTTTCAGGCAAGATAGATAAAAATCGCAAAGTTCTCTTCGTCTCAGACTTTGTGATTCCTCAAGATAGATATCTAAAAATTGATATTTTATAGATTGTTCTTCAGAGGTGGTTAATAATCTAGGCTGCTCTTCGGGAGTCGTAAGTTCCAGATTTGTGAGGTTTGTTGCAAATAGATTTCCGCACCTTGATCTCTTGATCTAAACGAAAATCAAATATGTTTACCTGTTGTTTATGGGTGAAAACTACTCTTGTAGAATTTGGTAATTTGGGGTGTGGATGAGGAATGAATTTAAACCTTAAACAAATGCACTGCGCGGTGAGTGCTTGTAGATTCGAGAGATCAATCTGTGCAAGTCCGGCCTAAACCAAGAAATGGCCGTTCCAGACTTGTTTCGGGTCACAAAGTGAAGGAGATGGGGTTGATCTTAGGGAGGGAAGCGAAGAAGGTGTTGAGATTGTGAAGGTGTTGGCTTGCTTATGACTTGTAATAAAGGTGAGCAGGCTTGTGATTGATGCAAGCAAGCTCTGGGTGTTTGAATACGTTCTGTATTAACACTTGGTTTTCTGTTTCGTCTGAACTTGTGTTGTTGTTGTTTGAAATAGGGCGGAGAACCTATTTATACAAGTCATTGAGCCTCATTCACGTCTCTCGTGGGAAGTGGAGTGATGGAGTAGTGGAGTTGTGCGTCGATGCCTCACGACCAGTCTTTCCCACTTCTCCTGTTCATCTCTAACCGTCCATGACTTCCCGACACGTTCTTGTGATGCGCGTTAGACGCCGCACGCTGTAAAACCGACCAATACCCCAGTATGTATCCCCGGTTTGTGACATGATTGATAAACGGAATGTGTGGATCGTGGATCCACGAAAGATAGCATGTAATGCTTGAATTGAATAACCTGTGTTATTCGGAAGTCGATACTTGTGAAGTATCGTGTGTATTTTATGCGTGTATCGCATTATGGTGTGGTAAAGTGATGGGTAATGACGCCTCACTTAACCAAATAACTCCCGACAGGTTGTATAACCAAGTTTGGTGAAGTTGGACGGATGAGATGATCTTTGAGACACTCATTTGCGACCGTTAATGGATACTAGGGTTTTTGAAGAGGTGCGCAAGCATCACTCTTTAGCTTGGTCGAAACCAAGCATGAAAAGGGATTTGGAGAGGGCCGACCGGGCATGTGTGTAGACGGCATGCCGGTGTACACGCCTACACCTCACCGTCCCATGAAGGCGCGATCTAGGCCACTCAATTTAATAGGTAAAGTTGAGTGGTTGAGATCGGTTTGCGCAGAAATTGATGCCGCAAAAGGGTTGGAAACCGGCGT
>JAJJWW010004064.1:0-86943 GCA_023531295.1 Papaver armeniacum
AACCAACGCGGATCCGCACGGTGACCTCGGAAGATTGGCTAGCTTGCCGGCGTCCAAGCAGGCATATGGGAAACCTAAATTAGGGTTTGCAGGCATATTACATGTCGCAAAGCGGTCTCAACCATCCATCTTCGAGGTATATGCCCGTGGAGGTATAGATGCGCGAATTCAAAGGACCCGAACGCCAGCACAATCCAGTAGTCCCTTCTGTCACACGACCAATCTGTGGGGACCACGCCTGATTGGTTATCCCAATTAATCTGGCGAATAAGTGTAGCCTTACGGCCTTGAAACCCAAAATTGGGGTTTTAGCATCACGGCGTCCGTCTTCTATAAACACCGAATGGAGGTCTAAAGATTAGATTAAGAAGGTCAGTCTGCAAGCCATGACCACAAGTACCCATCTATCCCCTCACTAGATGCATTCAGGCATATCATGCTGGTTGTTTCCAAGGCAGCGCCCAAACTAGCGTGGTCACACACCCTCCCAAATCGCAAGAAGTGATCTCACCGATCGCTCAAGCCCGGCCGGACGATTTGGATGGCTCCCGGTCACGTTTTCATGGGATATTCGGGTATAGGCACTGAACACCAGCCTACCACACCTGCTAAGCCACACACGATACTTCACAAATTTATCAACTGCGAATAACGCGGTTATTCAACAGCATTACATGCTACCTTTCGTTGATCCCGATCCACATATTCCAGACATCGTGTGTCACAGAAAGCGGGGATACCTCTTGTAAGGAGTGTTAGTGCAGCGGTTTACAGCGTGCGGCGTGCTGTGGCAGCCATCACAAACGTGTTAGGAAGTTATGGACGGTCTGTGATAGCGGAGGAAGTGGGCAAGGTGATCGTAGCCTTAGAGCACACAACTCCACGGAGATTCATCCTCCACTTCCTCCCTTCCCACGAGAGACGAATGGGCTCAATGACTTATCTGGCTGGTTCTGCTCCTATTTCCTGTGAGCAAGTCCGGACAACGAAACTGAGTATTAATACAAAACACCGGGGCCCAGTAGCTTGCATCACAGCAAAGTAGGATTCGGTTTTACCTTCACAAGTCTTAAAAATAAGCCAACACCTTTATAATCTCAACACCTTCTTCCTTCCCTCCCTCATTCAACCCCATCTCCTTCGGCTTTGTAAAATGAAACAAATCTGCAGGCAGCTGTTTTTCTTGGTTAGGGACTTGCAGTTGATTTTCAAATGGATTAATTGTGTTGAATCTAATTGAGGGGTAGTGTAGAAACCCGCAACTACAAATAATAAACGCCAACCCTAAGTAGGGTGGACGCGCCGCTTAGAGAAGCTCGAACGACCTTGAACTGCCCAAGACAAGCCTAACATCGCAACCGTCCAACTCCGCTCGCTTGCTGACGGGTTAGACGATCCTACGAGCAATCGGGAAACGTCGATGGACACCTAGCTGCCCACTTCCTCCTTTGCTCGAACGACTTGACCATGATGGGACCATTGAGCAATGAAACGCTCGCCCAAACCATGGAAAGCTTGATGTTTCCAAACCCTAAATCAGGCCGCTGAAATACACTACCGTCTTAAATCAATCACGACCATCCAACTAGCCACCAGCCTGATGGCTTAGATCGCCCATTTAGGACCGTCGGGAAGGTGCACACGCTGCTCCCCGTCATCCCAACATGGGCTCCGCGTGATTGACCTCTCGAGTGAGGATTCACGGCGTGTCAAGCCGCTTGATCGAAAGTCACGTGTGCGCGGTCGATTCAAAACCCCAACTAGGGTTTCGCGGCCAACGCTCATCCGTCGTGGACCGATTCGTGGACCGTCCATGCCTCGCGACCCACGCGGAGGGGTGGTGGGTACCAGACTCAAAGAGGTCCCAAGGATGTCAAGCGTGATCACTCATGGGCCCTGCTACCCGTGTGGCCAGGCCCAGGCTTCGTGCGGCCTAGGGACCCGGCGCCGTCCGTCGGCCGCGCGCCCCCAGGTGGCATGCCCTACGCGCTTTTAAACTCTTTGCGGCAATGTATTTACTGTCGTAAAATCGATCACAACCTCTATCTACTGCGGCCAGAGTTGAAGTGTGGCTGAGATCGGGATCTCTGTGGGCCGAGAGGTGTGAGCACGCACGCCGAGCGAGCCGGGTCTCCACAGCATGCCCGGTCGTCCCACCCAAAAATAGGCGCCAATGCTTGGATTCGATCAAGTCCAAAGAGGGATACAGGGTGCACCCTTAGAACGCTAAACTCTTTTAACTACAAAGAAACACGTGCCGTAATCATCTCGGCCCGTCCAACTTTGCCATCTTGGTCGGACGACTTGGACTAAAAATTAGGAAATCAATGAAGTGCCTCAATGATGCGCCGTCTCGCCACTCTGTCCATAGGGAGTGATCGACCCAGGATGATGAAGCCCTACCCATGTAGCACTTCAAGCGATCGCACTCGAAGATGGTTGTGTCGTGTCGCTATTTTAAGAGCAGCTTAATCCGCGACTTACTCAATCTAGCTTTCAAACAGCGATGCTTCATGCATATCGATTGTTTTGGTAGCTGCTTGCAGTAAAAGCTGCAGGCATTACGTGCATCGAGCACGCACTATGTTTCATGAATATCAATTCCATAAATAACTTAGTTATTTAACCTAATAGCACCGCATGCTATTTCTTGCAGGGTCCCACGAATCGACTCGCTCATTCGAGACATCAAACATGTCACAAGTCGGGGGATACTTACTGGGGTATTAGTCATGGCTTACAGCAATGCGGCGTGCAACGCCTACATTACGAGAACGTGTCGTGAGGCATGGATCGGTTAACGATGATGAGGGAATGGGCAAAGGCGTGATCGTGGTGACAATCACCTACATGATCCCACTACTCCATCACTCAACTTCCTCCACTTCCTACGAGATGAGGATTGCGTCAAATGACTTGTATAAATAGGTTCTTCAACCTATTTTAACACTAACGCACAGAAAACCAAGTGCAGTATCATAGCATCCAGAAACACCCAACCGATAGCTTACATTATGCAAGCCAGCTCAACATTCCGATATAAGTCATAAACAACCAACACCTTCATAATCTCAATACCTTCTTCGCTTCCCTCCCTAAGATCAACCCCATCTCCTTCACTTTGTGACCGAAGCAAGTCCTGAACGTACCATTTGTTTAGCTGCACTGTACGATACATTGATCTCTCAATCTAAAAGTAACTTCGTGCAAGCTGCATTTGTTTAGGGTTTAGATTCGCTTTCATTCACACACACCCCAAATTTACCAAACCAGTTAAACAAGCCACCCATAAACAACACTCTAAGAATTTAGCCAATAGGCTCATACAAGGTCCACAACATAATATCATACAAGTCTCTAGTTATACGTTAAGTGAAATAACTCAATGGTTCTAATTCTATTAATAATAGTTCCGTAACCTCGTAATAGTAATTTGGTAGATAATATCTACTTATCCAAATTGAGTCAAATTGGTGTCATCGGAAGCCCTCAAAACACTACACTTTGCAAGAAACCGAAAGCCATTCTGAATAGCTAAGTGGTCTCAAAAACTCTAATTAAGATTGCCCTAAACCCAAGCCATTGAGCCCGACCCGGTCCGACCGTTAATCTGGCCACTACCCACTTATCGCCCATCGGGTCAACCCATGACCCGACCCGATAACCCGCGCCCAAGACCGAACCGTCCGACTTCGCACCAACTCACCTCCGAGGTCTAAGCTAACTCTCACGACTCACTCATCTTCTTCCCCCAAACTCAAAACTAATTCATCCAAGTGTCGGAACTCTAACAGCCTCTGTGGGTCAACTTCCAAGATCTTTAGATTATATCCTGTAAATCCAAACTAACTACATAATGGCTCATTAGAACACGGAGCACCCTCTACAATTCCTGATACCGAATATTTTCCGATCTCACTCTAACCTATCTAATATTAATCATACTTACGATACTGACTCGATTGCACATACGTATTTACCGCGTCGACTAATTTTATAACGCTTATATCTAATTCTGTACTCAACCGATTTGGACAATCTTTGTCTTTGCATATTCACCACCCGACGTACTTAAAATTATGTTTATAGAGCTATCCAATTCTTACTCTAAGGTACCTAGAAGAGTCTCTAGATTATCGCCAGTGACACTAATACCATGCGCATAAAATCCTGATTTTCATGCAAGAAGAACTTCACTGTTTCTACTCTAATCTTCTATCTAAAAACTACCAATCCTTTAAAAAACATATATAACAATTTAGAAACTAGAAAAGAGGTTACCTTGATTGGTATAGCTAGTTTGCATCAACAACACAACATCGTCATCATCACCATGAATGATTACCACTAATTATAACTACATCCACTTCCTTCTTCTTCTCTAACTTAAAGAACATATTCCTATTTTTAATTCATAATCATTTATACTCACATCGAAACATATCGTCAAACTTCCTCTAATGCTAATCTCTAATTATCTCTCTATGTTCACTACTCTCTCATGAAGGTAAGAAACTTGGCAATTGGTATAAATGGATAAAATATATCTCCTCCATATAAATATCTATGTCTCGCTACATATATGCAAGTCTATATGTTTTTATAAAGTTTACTCACCCTATGACTCACTTCTTCTTTTTCCCGATACAACATAGATAGAAGATAAAAATTGGAGAAGATAAACTCTCCACAATAATAGTTTTCAAATTCAAATAAAAAGACAAGTTAACACTCCGTCTACACCTAAATAGAATTTACTATTCCGATCCCTAAAATACTACTAAGGGCTATCTCTTTCCTATGTACAAGTCCAGTCAAAAATCAACACGCTAAGGTTAGTCGGTCCCAACGGTCGAAGTCAACGTCGGTTGATTCTTTGTCAAAATTGACATCCATAATTCGAGTGTGATATCTTCTTCGTCCGGTATCCGATTGACGTTCGAGTAGTCCATTTCGCCTAACTTTTCGAGACCTATCTATTGGTACTAGTTTTATATTCAAATTATCGCTTGATTAATTTCTATTAATTAATGTTCATATTTAAATTATCAGCTAAATCGTTTAGCTTGACCGGCCTAATAGCGTTGACGTGCTTCGAGGTTCTTGACATTCTCCCCACCTTATAAAATTTTCGTCCTAGAAATCGATCCATCCTCTCGCTGTCTTCAAAAACTCCCCACCTATATAAAGATATAATCGTTTCACTAAATGCAAAACTTGCTCATACTTACAAATCAGCATTAAAACTAACTCATTTCAAATGAGTTCGTAAACAATTTGAAACAAAAGACAAATCTATAAGTCTCTCTACAACTAATATTTGAATTGTATTTCTAGGTTCCAGACTAATTTTCACTTTAATGGACTATTGGTTCTTAAGTACGCTGGAAGATACCTCTATATATCATAAAGGTTCTATATGAATCGTCTAATCTATCAATCAAAATTATCGACCGTGGTATATTGGTTTAAACACTAATAAATAAATAAGTCTAAGTTTTTCACACTAATTTTCTATCTCAATGAATTGATGGTTCTACGTATAAGTCAAGGTACTCAATAAGTTTCTTTATGACTTTCAGATCTATCAAATATATTAATCTTATTATTTTTCCAGATATTGAATTGTCTACGGGTTCTTAATGAACTAATTATTCTCTAATCTGCTATTAGTTGTGCATAAACATATGAGTAATTGGTTCCACCCTACCATCTTTTTACTTCACAAAATGTACACACAAACGACAAACAAATCAATCAATCAACCAAATAAATCTTTATTAGTTGATAGCCTTTTAGTGATTAAGATTTATCTCACTAACCCATCCAGGTTTTAAACTAAACTAATACACTACACCGGCACTAGCCATATATCTAATTGCTTCCCATGTAAGATCTAATACTGGCTCATACTCAACATGTGATGCCCAACCTTATAACACCCGGCTATCTAATAGGATTACAACCTAATTGAAGCATCAAACCTAGATTACCGATTTTAAGACTCATGATTACATAAGGTGCTAATATCAAAACCCACACACTCTGATATTATAAAAATGACAAATCTCTCAGGTGATATGATATATTAGTGTGTTGTTTTACAGAATAAAGAAAGAATACATATATATAAAAGATTCACAACATCTCTAACATCACTAAAAGCTTTAATCTAGGAAACAGATATCTACACGCGCACCATTTCTTCTGATATCTGAAACTGAAGGGGGAAAGAGTGAGCACATCATCCCAAAGGGGTGACCAATGGAAATATATAACTTTCATGTAATAACTAACATGCTCACAGTTCTAAAAGAATAACAATTAAATAAAACAATAATAAAATAAAACATTCAACAAATCATGCATCATGAAGCAAGTGTTACTCTAACCTCGCCTTACTCATTGGAGAAAACGACATCAGAACAACCCCAATCAGTGATAATAACATCATCCACACAGAGTGCCCATACAAACTATGTTTCAGAATATCACCATCAAGATCAGAAAATTAGACAAACAAGTATAATATGCACACGAGTGATTTTCCCAATTTTAATATAATAAATAATATCAAAGCGGGGGGATGCCGTCATACTAAATAATATACAACGGAGGGATGCCAGCCTACTTAAATAAGGTAATAATATACAACCTGGGAATGCCTGGACTACTAAATAAATTTAATATAAAATAATAATAATCAATCGGGGGGATGCCGACCTACTAAATAATATACAACTGGGGGGATGCCATCCTACTAAAACAATATACAACCAGGGGGGTGCTGGCCTACGTGACTTAGCTAGAAGCTATAGGGAAACCATAGACACTCCTAGCAGGTAAAATCATACAACGCATATAACACAAACATATTCATAGCAATCATCATGTTCACGAATAAATAATTACACAAATAGGCTCACAGATAAGAAAGACGCATCATGCTCGTAGATTGAAAGTAAACTTAATGATTACAAGAAGGTTACCAGAGTTCCCACATGGTTTTCTGACAAGCCACGCCTACCTTGTATTCCTCAATCCAGTGGTTCATCCTTTAAATCGATCATTATAAATATAGACTAACTGTTAATCACACAAGCACTTGTTGATGGTGGTTTTTAGTTCAAGGATAAAATTGTAAAACCAACATTTAATACGCTGTCACCCTGTAAGGGGTAAAGCCATTTGAAAGGTGACGAGTGCAAAAAACCTCCTCACTCATTGAGCAATTCAATGCATATGAAATTCACTCGAGACTGATGCGCGTAGTAGCAATCCCAAATATTCGTGATTTCCATTTTATACCAGCATTATTAATCAATGCATTATTTACCTAGTATTTTCCGTGCTATGTTCTCAGCCGAACTCTCATCATTGACATGACATGACGATTAAGTGTTCACTCTGTACGAGTAGCATGAATCTCCCGAAGTGCCAATATTGAGATACGCATGAAATACCCACACAGGCTACATCACTCTCTGACAAAGAGAATTTCGAATCGACGTGCTTTTAATTAAAGACAACTCGATCGAACATGTTTAAATTCCTTAAGGAAAATCTAGACTGTCCATATCAGTCTCAGAAACGATCACGGCCACACAAGTTGGACGCGCAATTTAACAAGCCTAGCCAAATCTTGGCAGGAATAGGCAATTATCGTGATGACCACCAGCTGGGCCCACTTATGCCCTAGTCGGTCGAACATCACCATACATCTCCTGTATGCCAAACGCCAACCCTAAGTAGGGTGGCCGCGCTGCTTGGGAAGAAGCTCGAACGAGCTTGAACTGTCCAAGACGAGCCTAAAATCATCGTAATCGTCCAACTCCGCCGCTTGCTTGGACGGGTTAGATGATCCCATGAGCAATTGGGGAAACGCTGACATGCACACCGGCGGGCCCACTTCCTCCTTGCTCGAACGACTTGCCCATGGTGGGACCATTGAGCAATGAAACGCTCGCCCAAACCATGGAAAGCGTGATATTTCCAAACCCTAAATTGGTCCGCGGAAATACACTAGCGCCTTAAATCGATCACGACCATCCAACTTAGCCTGCCTATTTGGATGGCTTAAACCGCATTTAGGACCGTCGTGAAGGTGCACACGCGTTCACCGTCGCCCAACATGGGCCCCACGTTATTGACCTCTCCAAAGGAGGATCACGGCGTGCCAAACCGTTGCACAAAGTCACGTATGCGTGATCGATTCAAAACCCTAATTAGGGTTTGCGGCAATGCACATCTGTCGTAGTTCGATCGTGACCGTCCATCTTCGCCAACCTAAACGGAGGGTGTAGGTATAGACTCAAGAGGTCCCAAGGATGTCAACGTGATCAACGTTGGCCCACCTTTGCGTGTGACCGACCGGTCTATGCGGACTAGGGTCCGGCTGTCTCAAACGCACGCCCCAAAGGCTGCGATGCCATACAACTTTTAAACTCTTTGCAGCAATGTATTTCTGTCGCAAATCGATCACAACCACTCATATTTTCCGATCAATTTGAGTGTCCTAGATCGAATCTTTGTGGGACCGAGAGGTGTAAGCATGCACGCCAGTGAGCCATCTCCACGCATACCTGATCGGCCCACTCAAAAATAGCGCCAATGCTTGGATTCGATCAAGCCAAAGAGGGATGTTAGCGCACCTTTAAAAACCCTAAATTCTTTCAATGGAAGCAAACATGTGTCGTAAATCATCTCGTCCGTCCAACTTTTCCAGCTTGGTCGGACGGCTTGGATTAAAAATTAGGCAATCAATGAAGTGCCTCAATGATCGCCGTCTGCCACTCGTCATTGTGGAGTGATCGACCGATGATGGCCCACCCATGTTGCCTTCAAACGATCACTCGAAGATGGTTGGACATGTTGCTATTTTAAGACGCTTAATCACGCGACTTACTAAATCAAGCTTTAAAACAACGATGCTTCATGCATATCGATTGTTTTGAGTCGACTGCTTAAAAGCGTACGATTACATGCATCGAGCACGCACTATGTTTCATGAATATCAATTCCATAAATAACTTAGTTATTTCTTGCGGCGGGTCCCACGAATTGACTCGCTCATTCGAGACATCAAACATGTCACAAACTGGGGGATACTTACTGGGGTATTGGTCTACCGGTTTACAGTGTGCGGCGTGCAACGCGCCCACTACGAGAACGTGTCGAAGGCATGGACGTAAGATCGATGATGAGGGAAGTGGGCAAAGGCGTGATCGTGTGACAATCACCTACATGATCCCACTACTTCATCACTCAACTTCCTCCACTTCCTACGAGATGAGGATTGCGCTCAAATGACTTGTATAAATAGGTTCTTCAACCTATTTTAACACAACACACAAAAAACCAAGTGTTGTATCATAGTATCCATAAAACACCCGTAATCGATAGCTTACATTATGCAAGCCGCTCAACATTCCGATACAAGTCATAAAACAACACAACACCTTCTTTGTTTCCTCCCTAAGATCAACCCCATCTCCTTCACTTTGTGACCGAAGCAAGTCCTGAACGACCATTTCTTGGTTTAGGCCGAATTATACAAGATTGATCTCTCGAATCTAAAATTACTCCTGCAAGTGCATTTGTTTAGGGTTTAGATTCGTTTCTCATTCACACACACCCCAAATTTACCAAAACCAAGTAGAAATGAGCTTTTCACCCATAAACAATCGAGCGACCACAAGGGGAGATTGATCTCTCGGTTGAAAAATCAATTTCTCAAGATTCATTCCATTTTTCTCAATTGCAAAAGGGTAGATCTTAGATTCAATTCAATCATTAAATTCAATTTAGGTTCAACGGCCAATTTCAATTCCGGTGTTCCATTCGCCAAGAAGCTTCACGAAAATGATTTTTCAAGCAATGCTTTGGATAGTTGAGCACCAATAAATCTCCCAATGAAAGGACCAGAAAGTCGCATGAAGATACAAGACGCGACTATTACTTAGAAGAACACAATGGCTTTCTCGAAGATCCTGATGAGCAACCGCTCTTTCTACATTACCAGCAAGTTTTGTATGGAGCAAGCAAGAAATGCCTCATGTCCACAGGAAAGAAGTGAAGATCTAGCTTTTTATTCCAGGAAGACAGAGATATCACAATAATCTGAAATACCATTGGAGTCCTAGGGAGACACCTAGCAGATCACAAAAGAAAAGGTCTATCTTTATTCCACCATCGCTACCAATTTAAAGTCGAACATTCACTACCACTTCATCAACAAACATGTAGATCCAAAACATGGCGTTGTCTTATGGATTTGCATATCCACAACATCAAAGGGGGATTAACACATTTTCAAATCATCACAAAGGGTTCGCCCATTATGTCAACCCTATTATCACAAGACACTTCAGTGTGAAACCTCCATCACCCAGAGTTTATGCGCTCTCGTCGCCACCAATATTTCTTCGAGCGTAACGCCCGTCGTTACTAACATTAACGCCACTTCCCACTGTGACGAGAGACCGGAGGAACCATAGGAGGCCAACCCCCTATTAATGGAAAGACGAGAAGTTCTCACCAAGGCTCGGACGGACATGGCTACAACTCGTAAAGAGGGTGTGCATTCATAGATGAAGAAATCCGTGTCATGCTCCGAGTGCTCAAGGGAAAGGAATCTCATCACGCGTGAGGATCTAGTAACGACTTCTCCATCATCAGAGGCAAGGAAAACCCGTAGACTCGCACTCAGATCAGCCTCCTTATCCTCCTAATGTGCAAAGAGTTCTCTTCCGCGAGGATACTCCTCTCCTCAATTTTCCCTTTATGGCGGAACCGCAATGCTCGTGGAACACATCTCTCGTTTTCCGGAGTCATTAGGGAGAGCACGAATACAATCATGTCCTTCGCTCCGAAAGAGTTCTCAAAGTCACTCATCTGGGAGAGCATACACACGGTACAACAATATTGCACCAAACAACATGATTCAATCGGTGGGAGAGTGGTAACCACTTCATCGCTAGAAGTATTTCTTCGTATCCAGCAGCAAATCACCTTTTTCAAATTTGGGGAGAATGTTCCAACTGAACAACGAACATCCAAATGATTATGCGAAGAGGTCCAGCACTTCTCAGTAATCGGATTTTCACGATCCAAATATGATCGAACGATCGAGTATGGAATTATGCATCAACAGGGATGGTACCTGGCTCATCGTGCTACGTCGGAGAATCCTGCACTCTCAAACATCCTCCGAACTCGTGAAGTCATAAGGCCTCGCCACAACATCACTCCTCGCCGTCGTTAGAGTGCCAATCCGTGCCTGCTCGGAATGAAAGAGCCCTCATGATATTCATGGAGGCATACACCTCACCAACATGCAATACAACTCTTCATCCGCTTCTCGTGAAGCGCCCACCGGCAGCAAGAGGAAAACCACCAAGATACAACATCCCTGTGCGTCCAAACCGCCAACCCTACCTCGCACCACGTGCACAACTATCATGATGATAAAACAACAACGCCCGAGATATACCAGATCCGGGCTCTGACGGCAAGAATAATTCGGTGAGAGAGACGTTCTCGCACCCTCGCCTCCCCAGTGCTGAAGGCGAGTTGCACGCACCGAAGGAGGTCGCATTCCGGGACCTGCAAAAGGTAACATACGAACTCTCCATGTCAAGAGCTTATTCATACTCGCATCAACCTAGTTAGTTAAGTCATTCGCATTTGGGTGAACTTCCCTACTCCCCGAAAGACACGATCTAAAGATGACAGAGACAAAGGAGTGTAGTCGGGACTCCAAGCCTGGCACTATCTATCTCAAAGATGCCGAATCTAGGGAGACGTACGTACGCTATCATTATGATTCCAAAGATGTCCAAACATGAGGACATACTCAAGAGAGCAGATGTGACGATATTCAAAAACCAGCGATATATGCTCCGGACGTGCCATATGAAACGCAACGACGCAAATACGAATCTCCATGATGAGCAACCCGTACGTATCATCATCAATCGCTGGGTCTCAACTCCAACTCTCCTTCCAAATTACTTCTTCAGTATACCCAACGCGACATCATCAGTCTAATATCAAGTCGAAAGCTCAATAGATACTTGTAAGGCGTGGACCTGCCTCCCTCTTCTCCATTCCACGAGGAAACATCAAGGAAGCCACTCGATTCCATCATCGCCTTCTCCCTCTAATAATGAGACGATCTCTACCATTATATGAAGACTTCCTAAGTTCGTGGCAAGTGAGCTACCATGCCTCTCCCGCGCACTCTTCTCGATCACAACGATCGCTAAGAATCGTCGTTGCTCTGTCGTATGCTCCACCATAGCAACAACCACTACTGACGCAGGTAATCCCGAACTTCTTCATATTTTGCTTCCTCACATGGAGAAGTAACAGAGTCACCGTGATCGAGGGAGAGATGGTGATATCTTTATTATGGTAAACCCACCTGACCATACAAGATAGAGCCACATAACTCACACTTGGGAACCGAGACTCAAAGATGAAATTCCTTCACCGTCGACCAAGGACTTCTTCAACACAAGAGAGACGGTCAATCAAGAATCATGTAATTTGCAAGAGAAAATCAAACTCCAAGGAGAAGCCGCTCTTCACTGCCTCTTCCGTAAGAAGCCGCTTCAACGCACAACCTGCCGGCTGCCCAACGCAATGACCTCTCCCGAAGCTTCCTTAACGCCCTCTCCGTAAGAAGTCCTCAACGCATGCTTCTTATAAGCCGCCTCAACGCGCACTCTAGAAGCCGTCTCAACGCACGCTTCTCTTCCTCTCGGTCGCCTAACGCCTCCGCAAAAAATCCGCTTCCAACGCCTTCTCCCGAAGTCGCATCGCTACTTCTTTCTCGCGAGCTTACTTCAGATGCATTTCTCTCTCGCAGGCCGAAGCCGCTCTAACACCTTACCAAAGAAATGCAATGTGGAAGTAACGCCTTTTAAGCGAAAATAAGTCGGGATAATTACACTCCGGGGACCGCCAAATGCTAGGACGCCTTCATGCCCATCAACCGGCTTATTTCTAATATCGTAAATCATCACTCACATGCTTTACGAGCCGCAGAGAATTCTCGTCATGAAGAAGTACATGTGCATCAAAGACTCCAAAGTACAAATTCTGGAGATACTGTCACGTGTCCACTCACGCCATCGAGTCATGAAAGTTGTAACCGGGGCTGCCTCATCACATCCCGCTCTATACAAACACCTAAGATTCAAGACGATTCAAAGGATGTCGTCGGAAACGAAGTCCCTCAAGACTTATAGCGGACATGTCGCACAACGTACAGGTCCTCACCTTGTCTCAGCGTGACTTTCACGGCCCGAGGATCGCTGCTGTGGTGCAAGTCGTCATCATCATCGCAACTCGTAAAAGAGCAAGACGACCGGGAAAGAAATTATCGAAGCGTGCCCAATACATGCTTCTCTAGGGCAAGCATCATTCAGTACCGTCATGCGCGCTGTCAACGACGAAAAACAACCTCTCAATCACCATCTCTACTGTGCCTAGATCCCGTAAAGAAGTCTCTATCGATAATTTTCATACTTTGTGAAACTCCACTCATCCGTAGCCAGGCGAGCCAGTGCACGCTGTAACTCCCAGACATGGACGATTACTCTTCAGACGTGTACCAACCACATCACACGTGCTATTGACTGGAGATAAGCAGCCTCCGGCACGTAACAAATTCGACTCCCGGATCTCCCGTGGCTCACCAAGCACAAACACACGTAATATAACAACAGGGAAGCTACAACATGTAATCGAGGGATTATTATTCAATCTAGCCCCGACCCGTGCTCTCCAAGCATGAAGCAAAGACTCACTAAACATCAAAGAAGTGTCGTCCATGCCAGGGCCAACGGTGCCTTCACTCATAGTCCCCAGGAGCCGCTTGAACATCCCCTTCCTCCGTAAGACGCTTCCGACGCACCTTCTCGTAAGCCGCATAAACGTTCTCTTTGGGAGCCGCTTCAACATCTTTTTCGTAAAATTGCCGGCAGCAGCCCTTTAAGGATATTCCTCATGATAGTGCACGTCCACACATCGTAGTCGAGGATAACAATATCGTCATGAAGAGTCTGCATCCCAACCAACTGTAGGCCTAATCTCACTCCGAGGCCAACCGACATCATGCCGGGGGAACGCCTTCACTCCTGGACGCCTCTCGAACGTGACATATTCCAAAGACATGACTCACCCATCTCTCCGGTAACATCTAACTTTGTCTCATAAGTTTTATATTTATTTATCACCATCTAGTGCTTACCCCGCAATAAAGTGTAACCCTATTACGCAAGCTGCTGTGGACCGAATGTTGGATGGGTGGTTTTTAGTTCAAGGCTAAAATTGTAAAAACCGAAGATTTAACGCGATGTCACTCCGTGGCGGGTAAAGCTACATTTGGAAGGCGACGTAAGTGCAAAAACCTCCTCACTCATCGAGCAATTCAATGCATATGAAATTCACTTTGATGGTGCTGCAAAGTAGTCAATCCCAAATATTCCGGTGGATTTCCCATTTTTGTACCAAAGCATTATTAATCAACGCATGATTTTTTACCTAGTATTTTCCGTGCTGTGTCTCACTTGAATCCCCATCATCGATACATGACATGACGATTAAGTGTCTACACTCAAGCAGAGTAACATGAATTCCCCTAAAGTGCCAATATCGAGATACGCATTGTACCACCCACACATGCTACATCACTCCCCGATCAAGGAGAATTTCGAATCGACGCGCTTTTTAATTAAAGACAAATTGATCGTAATACATGTTTAAATTCCTTAAGGAAAATCTAAGATCGGTCCATATCGGCCTTCGTAAACGATCACGGCCGCACAAGTTGGACGCGGCACGATTCAATGCCTAGCCAAATTCCTTGTGCAGAATAAGCAATTATCGTGATGACCACCGGCGGGCCCACTTATGCCCTTGCTTTTTTTTTTTTTTTTTTTGCTAAATCACAAATTTTTATTAAAGAGAATAACTAAAAAGGATTACAAAGATTTAAAAGGAACATAGAAAGAGAAACCAAAAGTCGCGCAAAAAATCAAAACAAAGATTACACTAGCAAAAACCTATAATACTTTTTCCCCAAGCATTTCACACCGGGATTAAGCAAGACGGCCTTCCTTCATGAATCTCCACTTCTCCCGCATTAAGTCTTGCTTCCTTTTTTAGCCAAATCATCTCAAGCAGAGAAATCACTGCCTTCGTAGCAATGAATGTATAATATTTCATATATAGATCGCAAGCTTTTTCCCATCTAGTTTGAACAAACCAGGGGATACTCTTCTTGAAATCTTCCACCGCCGCTTTGGAATCGTAGCTCGATGATAATTTTATTACAAGCAGAAGTCTCATCGCCCATTCAATTGCCCACACTATAACCCATGACCTCTGCAATGTAATTGGTAGCAATGCCTATACCACCCGAAATAGTCCCCAACACCGACAAGTATGATTCTCTAATGATGCCAAAACCCGCATCCCCTGATCGCCAAATGCCGGCCTCCATCACAACAAACATTACATACCCTTCATAGAGCATTCCATTGACATTCAACAATTGAAGTGAATTTAGAGAAAATGTTTTTAATGTTGAAGAAGTTCGAACCTCGAATTATAACTTTGGTTCCATCTCGGTTCCTCTATTCTATAACTTCCTTACAAAACCAGAAGTTATAATTCTATATTTGAACCGAAGATCATTAGGTCGAGAGTTTTCAAACATTACCTTGTTCTTTCGAAACCAAAGTTCCCTAATTGTAGCATAAGCAAGCAGCTGCCCGTGACTTTGTATTATGGAACTTTTATGCCTTGCAATTGTAAGAATATCATCAAAAGAAGTTGACTTTTAAATTGGAAGGAATCACAGAGCCATCTCCAGATTTTTGTGCTGAAGTTACAAGACCACAAAAGATGATCCATGGAATCCACAAAAGATGATCCTTGCACTTATGCCCTAGCTGGTCGAATATCACCATACATCTCCCAACACTGCCACAGCCAACGCTGGCCCTAGAAGTAGGTGGACGCGTCGCCGGGGAGAGCTTCGGCGATGACCCGAATCGCCCAAGGCCAGCCTCAGGGATCAATGTAATCGTCCAGACTCTGCCGTCTTGCTCGGGACGGGCTATATGATCCCATGAGCAATCGGGAATCGCCGACACGGACACCGACGGCCCACTTCCTCTTCTTGCTCGAACGACTTGCCCATGGTGGGACCATTGAGCAACGAAACGCCCGCCCAAACCATGGCAAGCGTGACGTTTTCCAAACCCCAAATTGGGCCGCGAAAATACACTAGCGGCCTTAAATCGATCACGACCATCCAATCCTAGCTGCACCCTATTTGGATGGCTTAGCATCGCATTTAGGACCGCGTGCAGCGGTGCACACGCGTTCATCGGTCGCCCAACATGGCTCCACGTGATCGACCCTCTCCAAAGGAGTGATCATGGCGTGTCAAACCGCTTGGCCAAAGTCACGATGCGTGGATCGATCTCAACCCCACTCAGGGTTTGCAAGCAATGCACATCTCGCCGTAGTTCGATCGTGACCGGGCTCATCTTCGCCATCCTAACCCGAGGGTGTAGGTACAGATTCAAGAGGTCCCAAGGATGTCAACGTGATCACCATGAGCCCACTGCTGCAAGTGTGACCGACCTGGCCCACGCTTGACTTCAGGGGCCCGGCGTTCCGAAACGATCCTCTAAAGGTGGCATGACACACGGCTTTAAACTCTTCGCAAGAATGTATTTCTCGTCGCAAATCGATGACAACCACTCATCTTTACCGGCCAAGTTGAGTGGCCTAGATCGGACCCTTTCGTGGGACCGAGAGGTCTCATGCATGCACGCCAATGAGCCATCTCTCCACGCATGCCCGATCGCCCACTCAAAAATAGCGCACGCGAACGCTTGGATTCGACCAAGCCAAAGCAGGGATGTTAAAGGCACCTTCAAAAACCCTGACTCCTTTCAACTACAGTTAAGAACATGCGTGCCGTAAATCATCTCTGGTCTCATTCATCTCTATGCTATCATTGGTCGACGACTTGGATTAAAAATTAGTGAAATCAATGAAGTGGCTCAATGATCGCTGCGTCGTCACATCATCACTGTGAGTGATCGACTGCACGACGGCCCACCCACGTGGCCTCAACCGATCACTCAAGCATGGTTGGACATGCCGCTGGCCTAAGCGACGCTTAATCCGCGACTTACTCAATCAAGCTTTAAAACAGCGAATGCTCATGCACACTCGATTGTTTTGAGTCGCTTGTTCAAAAGCGATGCATTACATGCATCGAGCATGCACTATGTTTCATGAATATCAATTCCATAAATAACTTAGTTATTTAACCTAATAAAGCACCGCACGCTGGCTTCTGCGACGGGTCCCACGAATTGACTCGCTCTCATTCGAGACATCAAAACATGTCACAAAGCGGGGGATACTTAATGGGGTATTGGTCCGCTAGCTGAGGCGCGAACGCGCCCATTACGAGAAGGTCGGAGGCATGGACGGCTAACGGCGTACTTGGTGGAATTGGGCAAAGGCGTGATCGCGTGACAATGATAGGTGAAGAATACACCGTATTTACTATCTATAGAGTTTATGCTTTCTTTGGCATTTTCTTGTAAATTATGTATTTTACGCTTGCTTTTGAGTTTTACAGCCTAACTTCTGAGTCGCACGGGAGGAAAAAGCAGTTAAGAAATCACCCAACCTGAGCAAAAGGGCAAAATTGTCATTTCATGGCGAAACACTATAATGGGTCCCGATACAGTTGTTAAGGGGCAATTCTCCTGAGGAGTACCAAACACATACCATCTCAAGGTTAAGGGGATACTATTTGGGTGGCCACACCCGCCTGGGTGCCAGTCATCCCACCTAAGACTTATAACCTAAATTCGCCGTAGATTATCTTCTACTCTTCTCTTTCTTCTTTGTGTTCGAGATTGAGTTCCGAAATCGAGTAAAAATACAGTGGACGAAGTAAGATTGTGAGATGACCCCGCTATTGGATTCGAAATAAGTTGCAAACTCGCATCGGGATAAGCAATCGTGTAAGATGACAACGAGTCCAAAAAACCGCATATTTGGAATGGGAATTAGGGTTTCACCGCCATTAACAATTGAAGTGAGATTTGAAGAAAAAAATCGGGAAAGATGGGTTCGGCGATAAAGCTGTCAGTCGTGGAATGAATCTGGAGATTGGTTCCCGAGATTGGGCTCGTAGGATCGTGATTTGATAAAGGTTTGAGATGATATTACATACGGGTTAGAGAAGTCAGTCACCGTGGAGTCGCAAGCGAGCAAAGAATGTTAGGGTTCGAATTTCTCTAGAACAAGACTCGATGTCACGTAATGGGTTTCAAAGAATTGATAAATGGGTTTGGTTTGAATCCGAGATAGAGAAATCGAGCTTTTGGTCATTGATTGGTTTACGTCGCCATGAACTGTAGAACGGTGGTAACTAAGAGTCACAGGACTTGAATTGTTGGGAGCAAACCGTTGTTGGTGTCCGAAAGAGGTGAAAGGAAGTTGAAAACAAGGAAGAGATGCTCACAGCTAACTACAGAGAAGAAAATGAGGTTGTTAATTCGATGGGAAGAATGAAGCAAGGTTAGAGTCGATTTGGCTCTGATCAAGAAAATCGTAAAAGAAGATCGCATTGAACAGATGATTAATGTGGTCTCATTGAATTATGCAAAGATGTACGTGGTAGACGAGATTGTGCTCGACAGCTAATGGTGATGCTTGGTTGTCAGCTATTCTAAAATTGGTGGTGGAATCGATGCGACTCAAGAAGTTATAGAAGGTGCTTTTGATGGCGCTAGTAATCGGCTGCTAATGAAGTCAAATTAGATGTATTGGTAGTAGGATTGTTAAGGGTGGACACAAGAAAGAAGAGGCTCGACCCGGCCGGAAAACACCCTGTAAACAAACGGAACTATGCCCGATTTTATACTCCGACGAGTTGACCTCAGACTTACCGAAGGACCGATCTATCCACGTGACTGCTCGAGGTAAGACGATTCAGATCAACATGTCTAATTGACTCTGTTTGATTTCCCATCCTTGACCCACCGATCGTTAAAGACCGTTATCTTGATCGTTAATTGGCGATTGACTCGATGGAATATACCTTTACCTCGCAGGAGTATCTCAAAGCTGCTTCACATGTATCATTCCGCTTTCTGATTCTCCATAATACTGCTTTTCCTACGAGCAAAAACCTTAATTTACTATGGATTTCTCTCATGGGTGTGAAGACTTGGACTAGGAATTGGATGAGAAATTTGGCTATCCAAACTTGGAAAGAGAAGATGGAAGAGTTGAGAAAAAGCTTGGATTTGGAATTGAATTGCTAAAGGAAAAGGATTCTATTCCTTGGAAGATTTGGAGAATATTGAAGCCTATAAAGAGAAGTTTTCACATCTTTACACATCTCTCTACACACACAACACTTTTCTTTTCTTATTCTTAAAGGAACTCTTTAGCATGAGTAGCTAATTTTATTATTGATTGAGGATGAATTCTAGTTCTTAATACATGATTTGAGTTTTGTTTCAAATTCTATCTTAAAGTTTTTCACATGATTATCGTTTGTTTTTACTAATAGGAATGATCTTAATGATATTCATGATTGATTGATAGATTGTTTAGTGCACGCGAAATTGATTTGTTAATTTGATCACAAGCTAGGAAAGTTAGGGGATAAGTAATCGTTTCTTGACTCTTTACATAAGTAGTAAACACTAGACTATGAGGATTCTGGAGCAATTGTGTGTGAAAACAACGTTAAGTAGACCTTGATCTAAGAGTCTAACTACTAATATTGACCTAATAAGTTCATAAATCTTAATGCGTTTATTTAAATTTCATCTAGAGTGATCTACTAGGTGGTTTGGTAAATAGAATCCAGGTAGTCGAGAACTTCAGTGTCCAGGTGATATAAAGGGATTTAGGGTTTTAGCAATCGATCTAGCTTCTTTACTACGGTTGGTGATAATTTGTGACTAATAACAAGTAGAAAAGAACATAACTTGATTCATTGTTTCGTAATATGAGAAGGATTCCTTGGTCTTGTCTCTCTTGTTGCTTTCAACTTTCGATTTTAATTGCTTTGTTTATTTTCTTTTGCTTTTACACCCCCTTTCGTGACAATTTTACAACTAGAATCTTGCTCCTCGTGGAAGCGAACTTGACTTCCATTATATTATTTTTAATTGAGTGGAAATATTAATTAATTTGATTGCACCTCGACACGCATCGAGACAATCACCCATGATCCAGTCCACTGCTCCATCAATAAACAATGACTTCCTACTAGATGAGGATTGCGCTCCAAATGATTTGTAAATAGGTTCTTGACCTATTTTAACACAAAGACACAAAAAACCAATTGTTGTATCATAGTATCGAGAAAAACACCTTAATCGAGTAGCTTACATTATGCAAGACAGTTCAACATTACGATATAAGTCATAAACAGCCAACACCTTCATAATCTCAACACATTCGCTTCCCTCCCTAAGATCAACCCCATCTCCTTCAATTTGTGACCGACAGCAAGTCTGAACAGCCCATTTCTTAGTTTAGGCTAGGAGTATGCATTGATCTCTAGAATCTAAAAGTACTCCGTGCGGTGCATTTTGTTTAGGGGTTTAGGATTCGCTTTCTCATTCAAACACACCCAAATTTACTAAAACCAGTAGCTTGATTTTCACCCATAAACAACACTCTAAGAATTTAGCCAATAGGCTCATACAAGGTCCACAACATAATATCATACAAGTCTCTAGTTATACGTTAAGTGAAATAACTAATGGTTCTAATTCTATTAATAATAGTTCCGTAACTTTCGTAATAAGTAATTTGGTAGAAATATCTACTTATCCAAATTGAGTCAAATTGGGTGTCATCGGAAAGCCCTCTAAAAAACACTAACTTCGTCAAGAAACCGAAAGCCAATTCCCACCAAGGGTCCAAAACTCTAATTAAGATTGGCCTAAATCCAAGCCAGTGGGCCTGACCCGGTCCGACTCACTAACTGCCCGCTACCCACTTATTGGCCCAGCGGGTCAACCCATGACCCGACCCGATAACCCGCTCCCAGACCCGAACTGGTCTGACTCGCACCAACTCACCGAGTCTAAGCCAACTCGCCGACTCACTCATCTTCTTCCTCGAAACTCAAAAAACTAATTCATCCAAGTGTTGGAACTCTAACACCTAAGGGTCAACTTCAATATCTTTAGATTATATCCTGTAAATCCAAACTAATCATATAATAGCTCATTAGAAACACGGAGCACCCTCTACAATTCTTGCATACTTTGAATATTTTCCAGATCTCACTCTAACCCATCTAATATTAATCATACTTATTGATACGTGATTGATTGGGCATGCGTATTTTACCGCGTCGACTAATTTTATAACGCATATCTAATTATGTACTCAACCGATTTGGACAATCTTTGTATTTGTAATATTCACCACCCGACGATACTTAAAATTATGTTTATAGATCTATCCAATTCTTACTCCAAGGTACCTAGAAGAGTCTCTAGATTATCGCCAGTGACACTAATACCATGCGCATAAAACTCGATTTTTCATGCCGGAAGAACTTCATTGTTTCTACTCTAATCTTCTATCTAAAACTACCCAATCCTTTAAAAAACATATATAACAATTTAGAAACTAGAAAAGAGGTTACCTTGATTGGTATAGCTAGTTTGCATCAACAACACAAACATCCATCATCATCACCATGAATGATTAACAGTTAATTATAACTACACCACTTCTTCTTCTTCTTCTTCTTAACTTAAAGAACATATTCCTATTTTTAATTCATAATCTTTTATACTACATGAAACATCATCGCTTTAAACTTCCTCTAAGCTAATCTCTAATTATCTCTCTATGTTCACTACTCTCTCATGAAGGTAAGAAACTTGGCAATTGGCATAAATGGATACAATATATCTCCTCCATATAAATATCTATGTCTCGCTACATATATGCAAGTCTATATAAGTTTTTATAAAGCTTACTCACCCTATGACTCACTTCTTCTTTTTCTCCACGTATACAACAAAGAAGAAGATAAAAATTGAGAAGATAAACTCTCCACAATAATAGTTTTCAAATTCAAATAAAAAGACAAGTTAACCTCTTATTACACCCTAAATAGAATTTACTATTCCGACCCTAAAATACTACTAAGGGCTATCTCTTTCCTATGTACAGGTCGGTCAAAAATCAAACGCTAAGGTTAGTTTGTCAACGGTCGAGTCAACGCCGAGGTTGACTTTTGTCAAAATTCGACATCCACAATTCCAGTGTGATATCTTCTTCGCCCGGTATCCAATTGACGTTCGAGAAGTCCATTTCGCCTAACTTTTGAGACCTATCTATTGGTACTAGTTTTTATATTCAAATTATCGCTTGATTAATTTCTATTAATTAATGTTCATATTTAAATTATCGTCTAAATCGTTTCTTGACCGATGCAACAGCGTTGACGTGCTTGAGGGTTCTTACATTCTCCCCACCTTATAAAATTTTTGATCTCGAAAATCGATCCATCCTCCTGGTCTTCAAAACTCCCCACCTTATAAAGAAATACTAACTGTCGACTAAATGCAAAAACTGCTCATACTTACAAACGCGCGAAAAACTAACTCATTTCAAATGAGTTCTAAACAATTTGAAACAAAAAACAAATCTATAAGTCTCTCTGCAACTAATATTTAAATTTGTATTTCCAGGTTCCGTAGACTAATTTCTACTTTAATTGACTATTGGTTCTTAGTACGTTGGAAGATACTCTATATATCATAAAGGTTCTATATGAATCTCTAATCTATCAATCAAAATTATCAACCTCAGGTATACTGATTTAAACACTAATAAATAAATAAGTCTAAGTTTTTCACACTAATTTTCTATCTCAATAAATTGATGGTTCTACGTATAAGTCAAGGTACTCAATAAGTTTCTTTATGACTTTCAGGATCTATCAAATATATTAATCTTATTATTTTTCCGGTATTGAATTGTCTACGGGTTCATAAGACTAATTATTCTCTAATCGCTATTAGTTGTGCAAAACATATAGTAATTGGTTCACCCTATAATTTTTACTTCACAAAATGTACACACAAACAAACAAAACAATCAATCAACCAAATAAATCTTTTAGTTATTGATAGCTTTTAGTGATTAAGATTTATCTCACAACCCATCCCGGTTTTAAACTAAACTAATACACTAACTGGCACTAGCCATTATCTGTTGTTTCCCATGTAAGATCTAATACTGGGCTCTGATACCAACATGTGACGCCCCAACCTTATAACACCTACTTATCTAATAGGATTACAACCTAATTGAAGCATCAAACCTAGATTACCGATTTTAAGACTCATGATTACATAAAGTGCTAATAACCAAACCTAAACATTCTGATATTATACAATTGACAAATCTCTCAGGTGATATGAATATATTAGTGTGTTGTTTTACAGAATAAAGAAAGAATACATATATATAAAAGATTCACAACATCTTTAACATCACTAAACGCTTTAATCTACGAAACAGATATCTACACGCGCACCATTTCTTCTGATATCTAAAAATGAAGTGGGAACGAGTGAGCACATCATCCCGAAGGGGTGCCCAATGGAAATATATAACTTTCATGTAATCACTAACATGCTCACAGTTCTAAAAGAATAACAATTAAATAAAACAATAATAAAATAAAACATTCAACAAATCATGCATCATGAAGCAAGTGTTACTCTAACCTCGCCTTACTCATTGGAGAAAACGACATCAGAACAACCCCAATCAGTGATAATAACATCATCCACACAGAGTGCCCATACAAACTATGTTTCAGAATATCACCATCAAGATCGGAAAAAATTAGACAAACAAGTATAATATGCACACGAGTGATTTTCCCAATTTTAATATAATAAATAATATCAAAGCGGGGGGATGCCGTCATACTAAATAATATACAACGGAGGGATGCCAGCCTACTAAATAAGGTAATAATATACAACCGGGGGAATGCCGGCCTACTAAATAAATTTAATATAAAATAATAATAATCAATCGGGGGGATGCCGAGCCCTCTACTAAATAATATAAATCGGGGATGCCATCCTACTAAAAACAATATACAACCAGGGGTGGTTTCTACGTGACTTAGCTAGAAGCTATAGGGAAACCATAGACACTCGTAGCAGGTAAAATCATACAACGCATATAACACAAACATATTCATAGCAATCATCATGTTCACGAATAAAGAATTACACAAATAGGCTCACAGATAAGAAAGACGCATCATGCTCGTAGATTGAAAGTAAACTTAATGATTACAAGAAGGTTAATGAGTTCCCACGGTTTTACGACAAGCCACGCCACCACCTTGTATTCCTCAGTCCAGTGGTTCATCCTTTAAATCGATCGTTGTAAATATAGACTAACTGTTAATCACACAAGCACTTGTTGATGGTGGTTTTTAGTTCAAGGCTAAAATTGTAAAACCAACATTTAATACGATGTCACCCTGCAAGGGGTAAAGCCATTTGAAAGGTGACGAGTGCAAAAAACCTCCTCACTCATTGAGCAATTCAATGCATATGAAATTCACTCAGAATGGTGCGCGTAGTAGCAATCCCAAATATTCTGTGATTTCCATTTTATACCAGCATTATTAATCAATGCATTATTTACCTAGTATTTTCCGTGCTATGTTCTCAGCCGAACTCTCATCATTGACATGACATGACGATTAAGTGTTCACTCTCATGAGGAGTAGCATGAATCTCCGAAGTGCCAATAATGAGATACACATGAAATACCCACACAGGCTACATCTCTCGACAAAGAGAATTTGAATCGACGTGCTTTTAATTAAAGACAACTCGATCGAACATGTTTAAATTCCTTAAGGAAAATCTAGACTGTCCATATCAGTCTCAGAAACGACCACGCCACACAAGTTGGACGCGCAATTTAACAAGCCTAGCCAAATCTTGGCAGAATAGGCAATTATCGTGATGACCACCGCGGGCCCACTTATGCCCTAGCTGGTCGAACATCACCATACATATCCCACGTAGTCAAACGCCAACCCTAAGTAGGGTGGACGCGCTGCTTGGGAGAAGCTCGAACGAGCTTGAACTGTCCAAGACAGTCTCAAAATCATCGCAATCGTCCAACTTCGCCTGCTTGCTTGGACGGGTTAGATGATCCCATGAGCAATTGGGGAAACGGCCGACATGCACACCGGGGTCCCCACTTCCTCCTTGCTCGAACAACTTTCCCCATGGTGGGACCATTGAGCTATGAAACGCTCGCCCAAACCATGGAAAGCGTGATATTTCCAAACCCTAAATTGGGCCGCGGAAATACACTAGCATCTTAAATCGATCACGACCATCCAACTTAGCTTGCCTATTTGGATGGCTTAAACCGCATTTAGGGACTGGTCGGGAAGGTGCACACGCGTTCCACCGTCACCCCAACATGGGCCCCACGTTATTGACCTCTCCAAAGGAGTATCACGGCGTGCCAAACCGGTTGGCCAAAGTCACGTATGCGTGACTGATTCAAAACCCTAATTAAGGTTTGCGGCAATGCACATCTGTCGTAGTTCGATCGTGACCGTCCATCTTCGCCAACCTAAACGGGAAGGTGTAGGTATAGACTCAAGAGGTCCCAAGGATGTCAACGTGATCACCGTGGGCCACCTTTGCGTGTGGACCGACCGGTCTATGCGGACTAGGGCCCGGCGTCTCGAAACGCACGCCCCAAAGGCGGCATGCCATACAACTTTTAAACTCTTTGCGGCAATGTATTTCTGTCGCAAATCGATCACAACCACTCATATTTTCCGATCAATTTGAGTGTCCTAGATCGAATCTTTATGGGACCGAGAGGTGTAAGCATGCACGCCAGTGAGCCATCTCCACGCATACCTGATCGGCCCACTCAAAAATAGCGCCAATGCTTGGATTCGATCAAGCCAAATAGGGATGTTAGCGCACCTTTAAAAACCCTAAATTCTTTCAATGGAAGCAAACATGTGTCGTAAATCACCTCGTCCCCAACTTTGCCACTTGGTGGACGGCTTGGATTAAAAATTAGGCAATCAATGAAGTGCCTCAATGATCGCTCGTCCGGCCACTCGTCTGTCGGGAGTGATCGATGAGATGATGGCCCACCCATGTTGCCTTCAAACGATCACTCGAAGATGGTTGGACATCTTTCTTTATTTTAAGACGTTTAATCATGACTTACTAAATCAAGCTTTAAAACAGCGATGCTTCATGCATATCGATTGTTTTGAGTGCTTGCTTAAAAGCGATGCATTACATGCATCGAGCACGCACTATGTTTCATGAATATCAATTCCATAAATAACTTAGTTATTTCTTGCGGCGGGTCCCACGAATTGACTCGCTCATTCGAGACATCAAACATGTCACAAACTGGGGGATACTTACCGGGTATTGTCTCAGCGGTTTACGGTGTGCGGCGTGCAACGCGCCCACTACTTAGAACGTGTCGGAGGCATAGGCGGTTAACGATGATGAGGGAAGTGGTCAAAGGCGTGATCGTGTGACAATCACCTACATGATCCCACTACTCCATCACTCAACTTCCTCCACTTCCTACGAGATGAGGATTGCGCTCAAATGACTTGTATAAATAGGTTCTTCAACCTATTTTAACACAACACAAAAAAACCAATTGTTTTATCATAGTATCCAGAAAACACCCAGAACTGATAGCTTACATTATGCAAGCCAGTTCAACATTCTGATACAAGTCATAAACAGCCAACACCTTCATAATTCAACACATTCTTCGCTTCCCTCCCTAAGATCAACCCCATCTCCTTCAATTTGTGACCGAAGCTAAGTCCTGAACGCCATTTTCTTGGTTTAGGCTTAATTGTACAGTTGATCTCTCGAATCTAAAGTACTCCCGATGCAAGTGCATTTGTTAGGGTTTAGATTCGTTTCTCATTCAAACACACCCCAAATTTACCAAAACCAACGAAAGCTTTTCACCCATAAACAACACTCTAAGAATTTAGCCAATAGGCTCATACAAGGTCCACAACATAATATCATACAAGTCTCTAGTTATACGTTAAGTGAAATAACTAATGGTTCTAATTCTATTAATAATAGTTCCGTAACCTGGTAATAAGTAATTTGGGTATAAATATCTACTTATCCAAATTGAGTCAAATTGGGTGTCATCGGAAAGCCCTCTAAAAAAACTACAACTTTGCCGAAGAAACCGAAAGCCAATTCGGACCAGAAGTGGTCCAAAAACTCTAATTAAGATTTCTTGCCCTAAACCCAAGCCATTGGGCTCCGGCCGATCCGACTCGCTAACGGCCCGCTACCCACTTATCGCCCATCGGGTCAACCCATGACCCGACCCGATAACCCGGCTCCAAGACCCGAACGGTCGGCTCGCACCAACTCAGGTCGAGTCGAAGCTAACTCGGCTGACTCACTCATCTTCTTCCTCGAAACTCAAAACTAATTCATCCAAGTGTTGGAACTCTAACAGCCTAAGGGGTCAACTTCCAAGATCTTTAGATTATATCCTGTAAATCCAAACTAATCATATAATGGCTCATTAGAAACACGGGAGCACCCTCTACAATTCTTGCATACTGAATATTTTCCAGATCTCACTCTAACCTATCTAATATTAATCATACTTATTGATACTGTGGATCGATCGTTACGATGTTTTCGCATCGACTAATTTTATAACGCTATATCTAATTCTCGTACTCAACCGATTTGGACAATCTTTGTCTTTGCATATTCACCAATTAACGTACTTAAAATTATGTTTATAGAGCTATCCAATTCTTACCTAAGGTACCTAGAAGAGTCTCTAGATTATCTTGATGACACTAATACCATGCGCATAAAATCGATTTTCATGCAAGAAGAACTTCACCTGTTTCTACTCTAATCTTCTATCTAACAAGTACCCAATCCTTTAAAAAACATATATAACAATTTAGAAACTAGAAAAGAGGTTACCTTGATTGGTATAGCTAGTTTGCATCAACAACACAAACATCCATCATTATCACCATGAATGATTAACAGTTAATTATAACTACACCACTTCTTCTTCTTCTTCTTAACTTAAAGAACATATTCCTATTTTTAATTCATAATCTTTTATACTATATGAACATCATCGTCAGAAAATTCCTCTAAGCTAATCTCTAATTATCTCTCTATGTTCACTACTCTCATGAAGGTAAGAAACTTGGCAATTGGCATAAATGGATACAATATATCTCCTCCATATAAATATCTATGTCTCGCTACATATATGCAAGTCTATATAAGTTTTTATAAAGCTTACTCACCCTATGACTCACTTCTTCTTTTTCTCCTGATACAACAAATAAACATCATAAAAATTGGAGAAGATAAACTCTCCACAATAATAGTTTTCAAATTCAAATAAAAAGACAAGTTAACACTCTGTTATACCCTAAATAGAATTTACTATTCCGACCCTAAAATACTACTAAGGGCTATCTCTTTCCTAAGTACTGTGTCCAGTCAAAAATCAAACGCCAAGGTTAGTCGGTCAACGGTCGAGTCAACGCCGGTTGACTTTTGTCAAAATTCGACATCCACACCTCCGAGTGCGATATCAAGGGTTCAGAGTTCAGGAGGGCCCTCATCGCCAGGCTGTGGAGCATCTTGAATGTGATTACTCTCAAGACTCTCGGGCCCACGAGGTTAGCCCATGCAAAGATTGTACGCAGCCCACCACAACGACGGACTTGAAGGAAACTGCATCAAAGACATACGGCATGTCAATCAATTTATCGGTAGGGACCTGTTCGGTCAAAACTGAAATTTGAAGTCATAAAAAGGAGCCGGACTACCATATGATACTAGGAGACCGTGGCCGTGACAATAAGGTCACCCCTTCAACGTATCACCGAGTGCACAGAAGACCATGCTAAATGAGGAAGTCATCCGTATTCCCGCATCATTATCTCCGTACGCACCAATATGCGGAGTGGAGCGTTCGAGCCAAAAGAAACCCCTCACAGGAAGGTCGAGAAAGTCGTGCACCCCCATTACCACGTGTGCTTCAATCCGTGAAGAAGACCGACTTGCATCCCCGGGGGCTAAGCGACACATCTTTTTTGACGAGGCGTCCATCTTCATCCGGTGAAGCTTCAACCCATGCTAACACCAAGAGAGAACGCACTTTCGAGGAAAACCGTGATCAGAAGGGGAAGACAATATATCGGCGCCGCTATTAGCAATTAGCAGGAGAGACTGGCACCCAGTCTCTCCGCCAAGTTGAATGTTGTAAGAACGATGAAACAAAAGAGGAGGTATTGGACCGCTCCAATGACTACAAGATGGCACCAACTCCACAATCGCCGATCTCGAGACTGTAACATCGGGAATGAAGAATCTCCGAGGCCTATCTCTATCAGATTCGACTTGTCCGTGGACGAACGTGCGAGTCTTGTCCAACTACTCAAGGAGTAACAAGATGTGTTTGCATGGACATACGAGGAAATGCCTGGTCTAGACGAAAAATTGGTCACCCATCACCTACATGTCATACCCGGATCCAAGCCGATCAAGCAATCTCCGAGGCAATTCAGGACATGAAGTGGAAAGAACAAATGAAAAACGAAATTCGAAGTTGCTGGCTGCTGACTTCATCGACCTATTCATCATCCGACCTGGTTAGATAATGTGGTCCCAAAAAGAAGAAAACTGGACAGATTTGGTCTTTGCGTGGATTTAAGAGACTTGAACAAGTGCTGCCCCAAGGACGACTTTCCTCTGCCTAACATGGACATGTTAGTAGACGCCACCAACGGACACAGCATTTTCTCCTTCATGGATGGTTACAGCGGCTACAATCAGACAAGGATGTATGAGCACAATGCAAGTAAGACAGCCTTCCGAACCCATCTTGGCAATTTTTACTATACTGTTATGCCATTCGATTTAAAGAATGCCGGTACAACGTATCAACGCGCTATGACGGCAATCTTCCACGACATGATGCATAAGCAAGTCGAAGATTACGTGGATGATATAGTAGTCAAATCCAAGACTCAAGCTATCCTCACAATGTCGCTGCCGTGAACTGTGAAGGAGCTCCAAAACTTCACGGGCAAGGTGAACTTTTGGTTCATTCACCCCCGGTGAAGAAAGGATCAAAGTTTCGTGCGGATCACACTACAACGAGGGGAAGCGTTTGGAGGATTCAACAAATATTGCCATCTTTGAATCATCACAAAGGGTTAGCCAATTATGTCATCCAGCATAAGAGCGAGCATGGGACATCTTGAGGATCCACCGGCCGACACCTCAAGGAGCACCTTAAGAAGATAACGATGTCCGCGTGTCATGTCGAGAAAGAATCCGGGCGAATCACTCTATCAGAGGATGGCGCATGTCTAACGTGTTATGTTGGAGAATCTGCACTTTTGGTCATCCTCTGGACTTTGTGAAGCTGTTGAACGCTCATCTACGACAGCATCTACCCTGCTGGAAAGAACCAGGCCTTCCAGTAATTAAGAGCCTCATGATGTTCGTGGAAGCATACATCCCCAACGGCAATACAACCTTGACCTTCCATAAAGCGTTTATTTGAAGCAACAAGAGGAAAGCCACCGAGATACAACATCCTGCTGGCGTCCAAAATCGCCAACTCCAACTCCAACACCATATGCACGACCTAGTAATGGTGAAACAACGTCCAAGATATTCCATATCCGGATCGATGGTAACTACATCAATGAGAGACGCTTTGAATTTGTCTCTGTAGAAGATTTAGTTGCGTTACCAAAGGATTATGATTCAATCGCTTGAAGCACCCCATCTCAAAGATGACCTCATGAACCTAGCGTGACAACGTCTATCAAGTCCAAAGCTCTAGATACTCGTGGGTGGGATTGTCTCCTCTTCTCTATTTCATGAAGAAACGTCCAAAGCCGTCGGTTCGGTTTATCCCTCTAACAATGACGAGCTCTACCACTATATGAAGACCGCAAGTTCGTGCCCGTAGCTATGATGCCTCTCCCCTGCCAGTCTCTTCGATAGCAGTTCTGCCCGGGGAACTGTTGTTGCTTGTCGATTAATACCATCCGAGCTTCACCATATCAACGACCATTACGTACAAAAGACCCATCGGCATACAAGATAGAGCCACGTAGACCACGCTTAGGGACTAAAGGCTCGATGACATTCTTACGTCGATCAAAGAACTTATTCAACGCTCCATGCTTCAACGCTCTCCTCGGACTGCTTGCTCCAGAAGATGTCAACGCTCTCGCCGGACCACACCACGTTCGAACATACAAGGATCATGTTTGGGCAAAGCAAGCACGCCTAGATCCCACGTTCGAGCAAAGGCAAGACCGATGTTGGTTAGCAAAACCGGTGTTCGTCAAGGCAAGACCGGTGTTGGTCGAAGTAGCAAGGATGACACTCGAGCAAGCACATAAACATGACGGGGCAAAGAAAGTAAGGCGGTGTTGATCGGGTCACAAGGCCGGTGACTGCTCAAGTCATAAGGCCGGTGTTGATCAAGTCACAAGGTAGAGTTTGCTCGGGGTCACGAGGCTGGTATTGGGCCAGCAAACGAGGCGGTGTTAGTCAAGTCCATGGCCGGTGTTGGTCGAGATCGCAAGGCTAATATCCCATCACGCAAAACAAGACCGATATCCGTCACGCAAGTAGAGACGGTATTGGGTCACGTCAGGCCGATATTGGTCAAGGCCGATCAACGTCAGTGGTATTGTGCCACGTCGGCGAACAAAGTGGTATTGGGCCACGATTATGAGCAAGGACCGGTGTCGGTCGAAAAGCGGCGATGTCGTCGGTTCGTCAAATCGCAAACGGTGTTGGTCAAGGGGCAAATGCAGTGTTGGGGTGAGGCAACGGAGTTTGGTGTTTGGTCAGCCGAGCTGTAGGCCCCAAGCAAGCGCCATGTGGTGGGTCCCACTTGATCCAGGCACATCCAGCCCCAAATTGGTCGAAGCAGGCACTGCCGGCACCAAGCAAAGCATGCACGCGGCATCTCCCACTTGATCAGGCACATCCAGACCCAAATTGTTCGAAGCAGGCACAGCCGGCCCCAAGCAAAGCAGGCACGCGGTGGGTCCCACGTTCGAGCAAGGCAGGCATAACAAGCCCACGTTCGAGCAAGGCAGGCATAACAAGCCCACGTTTGATCAAGCGGCGCATGATGAGTCCACGATCGAGCGAGCAGGCGTATCTTGATCCGTTGAGCAGCACATCAGCGCTCGAGCGGAACAATCACGAAGAAGGCTCTCGGCCAAGCTGTGCATATAAGGTCAATCGAAGGCAAGACCGACATCATGCTAGAGGAACGCTCGCCTGAACGCCTCTTGAACGTAACATGCTCCAAGGACGGACGACTCTCGTCTCTCCCGGTAAAATCTAACTTTGTCTCATAAGTTTTATCTCAGTATATGTCACCATCTAATGCCTACCCCACAATAGTGTAACCATTATGTGCTAGGCGGGGACTTAATGTTGATGGTGGATTTTAGTTTAGGGCTAAAATTGTAAAACCGAATTTATGCGCCGACATCCCGCAAAGAATAAAGCACCGATAAGTGATGAATACTTCTTCACTTTACTAATTCACCTAGAATGGAGCATGTGGCAACAATCCCAGATTATGTGAATTAAATACACGAAATTCATCCGAGGTTGGAGCATGTAGCAACAATCCCATATATACTGTGGAATTTACAACATTATTAATTAATGCATGACCAGCCTTGTATTTCTGTACTCATTATTGGTGCGGCATGACGTAGTGTTGTTATCAAAGCGGAGCAACACGAACCTCCAAGCATTAATAATGAAGCATGTACGAAATACCCGTACAGGCTACGACTCTCGGTGTGTTATACTATCCCGATTGAGCATACATCTCTCGGTGTGTTATACTAGCCCGATTGAGCATATTTGAATCTGGATTGTCCATATCAGTCTCAGAAACAGTCACAACCATCCAACTTCACCAGCATGATTGGATGACTTGGATTGGCTCCATAACCCCAAGCGGTGTATTGGAATATTCACCCCCGCATGGTTGGCCTCCCAAAAGGGTGGCATAGCTTTCCAAACCGTCCAAGCCAAAGCAAGATGGACGAAAAACCCTAGAATTAGGGGTTTGCGGCACATTACATATGTATAAGCAGTCTCAACCATCCATCTTCGGGGCATAGATGGAGGGTGTAGATGTAGATTCAAAGGGACCCGCAGCATGTCAACACGCTCATGGTAAGCCCTCCTACACACATGACCGATCGGTCGGGACCAACCATGGCTGGTCGTTCCCGCATCGTGCGCCCAAAGTGGGCATGCCGCACGCCGGCAAAACCCTAATTAGGGTTTGCATTGATCGCAAACGTCTGTTTTCTCCCCGATCGAATGGAGGGTTTAGGAGTCGGCCCAGAGCAGGTCCGGTGAGCATCAACATGATCACCGTGGACCCATCTATCTCCACACACACGATCGCCAAGGCATACCATGCCCTGGTTGTTCCAGTTCGCACGCCCAAACTAGCGTGGTCACACCTCCCAATCACGGCCCGATCTCGACCACTCAACTTCGCCTGGACAAATTGAGTGGCTTAGGTCATGTTTCCATGGGACGAAGGTATAGGCGTGAACATCAGCCACCACCACACGTCACCGAACAATCGGGCGGGACACCAAGCTTGGTCGGCTTGAAATGCGTGCCCGAAAGTTGGTATGACGCTGCGAAGACATTTGCGGCACCAAACACGTCAGTAAATCAATCTGACCGCTCCTCTTGCTTGGGACAAATTAAGCGGTCTAGATTACACATTCACGGGACAGTGAGGTATGGGCATGTATGCGGCATGCGAGTCTACACGCATGCCCGATCGGCCATGCCAAAATCGTGTCCCAAGCTTGGATTCGACCAAGCTGAAAAGTGGTGCTTGCGCACCTCTTCTAAAAACCCTATTTCCACTAACGGTCGTGAGATGAGTGTCTCAAAGATCATCTCGTCCGTCCAACTTCAGGCTTGGTTATACAACCCTGGTCGGGGAGTTAATTGGTCGGTGAGGCGTCATGGTGATCACCACTCGTCACTCTACCACACCATGTAGTCGACCAAGGGAGGACTTGCTTCGCAACCTCCAAACCATCACTTGAAGTAGGTTTGGACATGAGGCTATTTTGAGACGCTCAAACAATGATACTCATACATGTTGAATATACTCGATGCATTTTGTGCATAGAATACACACGATACTTCACAAGTATCGACTTCCTAAATAACTTAGTTATTTAATCTAGCATTACACGCTACTTTCTCATGGGTCCACGATCCACACACTCGAATCTACAAGCACTCCCGTGCAATGCATTTTCTTAAGGTTTAGACTCATTTCTCATCCACACACCCCAAATTACCAAAACCGGCAGAAATAGTTTCCACCCATAAACAGACATACAACATTTTTTTAATTGACTACTATAGAAACCTAACTTCGCATCTTTGGGCGAGTTACTATTCTCCGCTTTATTGATGGATATTTATTTTTGGTTCATGGTTGTTGAATTGCAATTATGCATTTCAATTTTAGGTGGAGTCCTCAATTCGATTAAAAGAAATCAGTCGAGTTCGATTGGAATTCGAAGTTTGAAAAGTAACGGATATTCAAATACAATCGATGACATAAAAAAGTTCTTCTTGGAAGAAATATGTGGATGCAGTTGATTGATGTTGTAATTCTAATTTTTTGAGTTATTTCCGATCAATTGGCGAGTACAAATTGAAACTCAATTTGGTTTGGGATTTTTACCTATGGTGGTGGTTGAGTATAATAAGTTTCAGTTTGGTTCTAAATTTGGGATTTTAGCCGTGGTGAGTTTCAATCGATTGAGAAGTGCGGGTGATAATAGTTTCAATTAAACCATCGAGTTTTGTGGTGATAAAGCGGGGGTCGTCTTAAGGCATAAAGTAGCTTAGAGCGGCGCCTAGGGCCCATATTGTTAAGGGCCCAAAAAAAGTTTTGTTTACAAGTCAATTGTAATAGTCATAAGTGTTAGTAAAAGATTTTGTCACATTTAAAATGAAACAGACACTTGTGACAGTTATAATTGTTCTGAATGTTTTGTGACAACTATAAGCATCACCAAGTATCTAATAATTTGTGGATTTTGAATGTTTATGCCAAGTTGAAAGTTTACAATCGAGAATCTAACCTAAAAAAAAAAGCGGAAAAAATCGACGGCCTTCTACACATAAGTTAAATGAAAATTACCATTTCAATAGTATAAACGTATCTCCCAAACTAAAAATTTGCCCCCATTCTTGATTTCATATCACATAAAAAGGCCTCAAAATTCAAGTTCTCCTAGGGCACCCCGAAACTGTAAGACAGCCCTGATAATGACATCGAATGTTGGTTGTGGTGGTGTTGGTGACGGCTAATTGCTTACAAACCTACCCTTCAGGTTTTTGAGTTATTACGATGACCCAACTATGAAGCTCAAAAACACGGAGGGGCATTCGGGTCATTATAATGGCACATTAGTCTGCCTTGCCCTTATGTTTGTGAAAATTTACGTCAATCTTTAGAATGAAATAAATCACGGAAGGGCAATCGTATCATTTCAAATGAGACACCAAACTTTTGGTAGACACCAAACAAACCATTTTCGCTTATATATTATATAGATTATTGATAAGACGTGGCTTTTGTCTCCTTGAACCCTAATCCCACCTGTGAAACAAACTTAGTCGTCAAACCTTAATTTCCCTTTTACTTCCATATCTCAATATACCGTGTTTGATTCCATCTTCTTTTGTAGACTCATGATGTGGGAATGACTCAGGCCGCACTTACTAGAAATACAGTAGAAATATCCTCTTTTGATGATGCTTCAGACACTCATCAGTCCCCGGCTTTCGGTGATTCTCGTGTCGAAGAAACCCGAAGAGATGAAGCACAGCCATCGAATATCGTTGAATATCCTACTGTAGTTCTTGATTTTGTTGGCCCTAGCGCAACCTGGGTTCAGATGAAATACTCGTAAGGGGATTCGGTGTTGCTACCAAATATGCCGAACTGTACCGGTCGATTTGGCAAAGATATGGCCACATTGCTACAATGGGAATAATAACTTATGTTGTTCATCCTATGATCGAAATAGTTAACGACTTGTTGGAGACCCTCGATGCCATACGAGACTTGACTCTGAACAACATCCCTTATGGTTACTTCATAGATCTTGAAAATCTCATGACCACTTGTGAAAATCTTCGCTTTAACGTGAAATGGCTCCGAGAATGGCTCAATAATATCCAAGCCGAATTCGAAAAGTTTTTGCACTCCGGCCCTCGCCTTTCAAGAGATGTTCTTACCCTTTAGGAGAAACTTGTAGCCGATGAGGTGGAGCATGCAAAACAAATGACCCGAGATGCAGAAGTCAAGGTGCAGGAACTGAACAGGAAGAAGGAGATCTTTTCCCAAGGAGAAAGGCTGATTTTAGACGGTTTTCTTTAGGTTAGCTAGTTTTTTTGTTGAGTGATTTGAGAGACAAGTTTTTCTAATAGTGGTTTGGATTTCTTATTGTTATTTATTTAGCTTTTGAATTTTGGATATAAGATTATCTAAAAGATTTGAGTGCATAGAGTTTGGCACACAATTTATTGATTGAAAGAAAGAAATACGCATCGAAAGGAAATCTAACCAACCACTAACAAAATACCTAACAAAACACGTCCTACTAGATAGCTCGTAGGCTCCTTTCCTGAGCCCAACTTCCGTTCAGTCCCCAGTCGGGATGTTTCATCTATGTAGTTTAACAAATCTCATCCTCTGAGTGGAACATCTTGACTATTTCCAAAAGAGAGACTCACCATATATCCGACTGTGTTTAGCAATGACGTAAGTAAAAAATCCTTCCCTTAGGATCATATTCCTGCGTGAAACTCCCTTTTTGTGACTTGAATGACTCAGAGTTCTATCAACCGGAGCGTTGATCCTCTTAAACGAAACCATTTTCTTCGGATTCTTAACAACTTCTTTGAGAGGCGTCGGGGATGAAAGACGATCAACTTCTTAAATAGATGCCCACGTAGGGAGAGGAGTGTTGTAAACTCGATAAGGAGGGTCTGGGATCCAACTAGGGATAATTATCTCGCTAGCCTGAACATAAGGCGAAGGCGATGTCGCAATCCGAATAATCTTCCATTCATGAACTGCCTTGATGCACTGATGATAGGTCGAGGGTATAACCCGGTTTTCATAAATCTAGGGACGTCCTAGAATCATGTGGTAACCCGGAGTCTTTTTGATAACGTAGAATTTCACCTTGGCCTGGATTGGCCCAACTTGGAGATCGAGTACAACATGTCCGTAGGTATTACTAGTACTCCCCTCAAAGTCACTAATAACGGTTGAGCGAGGATCAATCAGATCCCTAGGGATTCCAGCCTCCTGTAATATTTGTAAAGGGATGATATTAACCTAGGCTCCAGTGTCTACCAGAGCACGTTTAAATTCTTTTCCTCCAAGAAATGCTGGGACATATAGAGCACGGTTATGTCCTTCCTCCATCATCATGTCCTTGTACGTGAAGGTAATGTCTTATACAACAACTGTTATTGCAAATGAAACTTGAACATATTCGGGCGGTGAAGCAAGAGTCCCTAGTGAAATACGACTCACCATATCAAAAACCTCTTTTCGTTGTTTTTTGGAGAAATGGAGGAGTTCACATAGACCATGTATTAGTGAGGCCGCTACTTCTTCGACTGGTTTCTCATCAGCAGAGATACTTCTAATTTGGTGTTGAGGTAGAGGATCCTTATGTACGCCCTCTTTTGGTCATTCAGTATAAGCTCTCTGGCCTCAATCTTTTTTTTGAAAATCCATTTCAAGGCTTTGCATTCTCTGGTTGGATGACCGACAAACCTATGAAAGCGACAATACTTTGTATTGGCTATAGCTTCAGCCGTTGTCTCTCTTCGTATAAAGGGAAGTTTGATTGTTTCATCCAGGATCCACGCATCTAACAACTCTAGCACTTCCTCGTACTTGCATGGAAAGTACGGGAGGGCCTTTTACATTGTTGTGATCATAAGTTGGGCGTTCGAAGGGTGACTGGCGTCTGATTCTGTCCTTCCTCACCGCCGCCCATTGACCACGGTTGAGTGATGCAAATCGACAAGTTTCTCAGACGAACGCTTTCCGCTCCTTGGATCAACTCGATGCTCATCTTCTATTTTGGTCATTCTTGGTTTCTCTAGTAGCGCGGGAGCTGACGAAGCAGATCGCTTTGCAGCATCATGGAGTTTCGAAAAAGTCTGTAAACCGAGATTCTCGAGGAGGGATCGATATACAGGAAGCAAGTTGTTGATGCATACTTCGACGAGATGATATTCTGTTGCATTCGAGTCATGGAAATCCAAAGCCTGAGATCTAAATCTTAACACAAAATCATTGGGATGCTCATTATCCCTCCGAACTATTCTTCCCAGATCAATAGTATGTTCAGAGACAAAAAGGTATTTCTTGTAAAAGATATCCACCATCTGATTCCAGTTAACAACACTGACTGGTGCTAAATTGTTGTACCACGTATAAGCTCTTCCAGTTAGAGACTTGAAAATTTTTTTTATCCATACGACATGATTTATCTCGTGTTCTCCCAATGCTTCCAAAAATCGAGACACATGCTCACGAGCATTTCTAACTTTATTGTATAGCGTGAACGACGGAGACGTATATCCCCTGGGAAGAGGGATATGTTGTATTTCGACTGGGTAAGGAGGACGATGACTATGTAGCAGATCAAAGCATTCTCTATGTCTCTTTCTCGAGCATTCAAAGAACCTCTCCCGGATCTGTCGGGGACAAATATTTAGGTGACTGTTTGTCTTTCTGGAGCTCGCGAGTATCACTAGTGCGGTAGTTGACGTGGTCACGAATAGGGATTGGTGTACACGGACTTCCGCTATTATTATTACGGAAGACTCGGGTTCTCTGCATTTAGTAAGGACGAAGCGCCGCGGAGAATCAAGAATCGCCCGACTTCTCAATCAGAGTTTTCAAACTATCTAATATTGTGATTTGAGTTTCTCCCATATTCTTCTGAGCTTCATAAAGTTGTTCTTGATTTGTAGCTAGGCTTTCCAAAGTCGGTGGATCTATCTGGGTGGTTTCGACAGGACGCTCGAAGCTGGTAATGGGACGCTTAGTGCATGCATTAGACATATTAGGATTACCAGGGCATTTGTTACCAATATTAATACCAGTATTAGGACGTTCAGTAACAACAGGACCAATATTGGGACATTATGTAATAACAGGACATTCAGTAACACCATGACCAATATTAGGACGTTTCGTAACCACATGACGCTCGGTGTTGGTGTTAGTACCAACAGTGCTGGCAATAACATCATTCTTCTTTAAAGTCTCTGTTAGAGCACTGCTCGGTCGAACTCGCAAGCATTGATATCTCAAGCTTGTTTGTCAATGTTAGTGATCAAAACTATAAGTCTTGATTTCTAGTCTACTTATAGATGCCACGGACTAGATGTTTGTGGGTGAAAATGGCTTTTGCTTGATTTGGTAATTTCGGGTGTGTGGGTGAGAAACGAATTTAAACCCTAAACAATGTACTGCTGAGGAGTACTTTATATTCGAGAGATCAATTTGTACAAGTCCGGCCTAAACCAAGAAATGGCCGTTCCGGACTTGTTTCGGTCACAAAGTGGAGGAGAATGGGTTGGTTTTTGGGAGGGAAGCAAGGAAAGTGATGAGACCAGAATAGTTGATTCTGGAAGAGTAGTTGTGTTATGACTTGTATCATAAAGTGGGAAGCTAACAGATGGGAAAGCTAGCAAACGTTTTTTGAGTGGTGTATGCTCCGACCCGAACTTGTTGTTCGGTGGAAATAGGTAAGACCTATTCATACAAGTCGAAGTGAAACGTACTCTGGTCTCATTAAGGAATGGAAAAATGGGTGAGTAAATGGGAGGAGGTGGTAACAGTTAACGCATGGAATTGATGTTCCAAAAAACCATTAACGCATGGAATTTATGTTCCATAAAACCGTAACGCATGGAATTGATGTCCCATAAAATCGTTAACGCATGGAATTGATGTCCCATAAAAGAGCGTTTCACCATTAACTCCTTGTATTTACTAACCGCCTCATCCTTATGACGGGCGTAGTGTACGCCGCACGCTGTAGACCGCCAAACCAATACCCAAAAAGAGGATCCCCGATCTGTGATATGTGTTGATGTCTCGAATGTTTTTGTAGAAAACATGTAGTATATTGTTGTTGCTGGCAAGTCGAGCTTGGGAGACTTGCTAGCTTGGTGACCTTCGATGGTCGATATTTTGCATCTTAAGAGGAAAGGTAGTCGTTGATCGTCGCACGCTTTCGTTTGTTGATGGCCGCATAGGGAAGGCCAGCATGGTGGCGTGGCTAGGTTGGCATGCCATTAGCATGGCATGGTGGTGCGGCTAGGTTGGCGTGACCAAACTAGGGTTTTGGGTCAAAGGTTACCATGTGTTGTGCAGTAACCTTGGACGGCTAGCATTTGCTCCACAGGATTGAAGGGGCGACGTTGATTGTCGCACGACTTCGTTTTAGTAGCCGCGTAGGGAAGGCCAGCATGGTGGCACGGCTAGGTTGGCATGCCATTGGCATGGCATGGTTTGGCGTGGCCAAACTTAGGTTTACGGGCCAAAGGTTACCATGCGTTGTCTGGTAACCTTGGATGGCTAGGATTTGCTCCTGGGATTGAAGGGGGACCGCTAATTGTCGCACGCCTTCGTTTTGGTAGCCGCGTAGGGAAGTCCAGCATGGTGGCGTGGCTAGGTGCGTTTGGCATGGTGCGGTTTGGCTTGGCATGGTGGGCCAAGGGTTTGGCATGCGGCATGCCGTTGGCACATGGCGCGGCTAGCATGGCTAGGGCCAAGGAAAGGTGCGGTTTGGCTCGGCATGTGGGGCCAAGGGTTTGGTGATACGTATTGATCTCTGTACCTTGGTGACTATTATTATAGAGGCGGAATTCAGAACAATAATAGACGAAAACTAGAAAACATAACACACTAGAAACCAGATTCGAAGAAAATATCTTCTCTAGATTATGAACAAGAAAACTATTACAATTCTCTCTTTGTTACGCTCACAATCTCTCTAAACAGTGGATCAACCTTAAATTGTTTTTTAGCTTGCTTTTACAATAATTAATTGCCTCACAAACTTTGTTCTAGGTCCGTGTATCACACAAACCTCCCTCTCTAGGTGTGTACGTATCACAAACCACACTCTAGATGTCTTAGCTATGAGCTAAACATCTCTATTTATAGCTTTAACGGTTTCCCAAAACCTTCTAGGAATCTATTTCCTTATCTAGGAATAATTCCTTTTCTAGGTATATTACCTTGTCTAGGAATATTCCTTATCTAGGAATAATTCCTTTTCTAAGTATATATTTCCTTATCTAGAAATATTACCTTGTCTAGGAAACACTCTTTTTCTAGGTATATTTCCTTATCTAGGAATATTACCTTGTCTTGGAATATTTCCTTATCTAAGAATACTGCCTAAAAATCAAAAGTATTCCTTCCCAAAATTACAATTCTATCCTCAATCAGTTTTTGAGGATCACTAGTTCCCGGGGAGATGAAGATACACATGTATCGTGCGCCCCCACTCAAGAACTTGAACTCCTGTGAAAGTTAGATTTGGAGGTTAGGGAACTCGAGGTTCCTTTCACCTTGCATCGAACCATCTCTCCTTGCTTTGGAAACTTGACCTCGACATCTAATTTGAAAAGCGTCCATATCTATTCGTCTTGTCTTAGTCACTCTTCGTTCCATGATGCAATCTTCTTTGAGCGGTTCTTCTTCTTCTTCTTCGAAAACACCAGATGGAGACGTAGTCTTTTTCTTCGCCTTCCGCTTGGGTGTATGAGAATGAATACCATCGATCGATTCCTTAAGGGTAACTTGAACCGATTGCGTGTCATTTGTAGCTCGGCCACCTTTTCTTCCATAGTTTGTGGTTCGCTATGCTTAGGATCATCAAGCCCCGACTTTCCCATCTTTGATTCCCTTGTTCTCCTAACATATTCTAGCTTCTCGAGCACCTTACCAAGTTTTACGTAGAGACCTAGTGAAAACCATAAACCACGGGGAATCTTCCTAAAAGAACGAACTTTGCTCTGATACCAACTTGATACGTATTGATCTCTGTACCTTGGTGACTATTATTATAGAGGCGGAATTCAGAACAATAATAGACGAAAACAAGAAAACAGAACACACTAAAACAGTTCGAAGAAAATATCTTCTCTAGATTATGAACAAGAAAACTATTACAATTCTCTCTTTGTTACGCTCACAATCTATCTAAACAGTGGATCAACCTTAAACTATTTTTCTAAGCTTGCTTTTACAATAATTAATTGCCTCACAAACTTTGTTCTAGGTCCGTGTATCACACAAACCTCCCTCTCTAGGTGTAATACGTATCACAAACCACACTCTAGATGTCTTAGCTATGAGCTAAACATCTCTATTTATAGCTTTAACGGTTTCCCAAAACCTTCTAGGAATATATTTCCTTATCTAGGAATAATTCCTTTTCAAGGTATATTACCTTGTCTAGGAATATTCTTATCTAGGAATAATTCCTTTTCTAAGTATATATTTCTTATCTAGAAATATTACCTTGTCTAGGAAACATTCTTTTCTAGGTATATTTCCTTATCTAGGAATATTACCTTGTCTTGGAATATTTCATTATCTAAGAATACGCCTAAAAATCGGTATTCCTTCCCAAAATTACAATTTTATCCTCAATCGGTTTTTGAGGATCACTAGTTCCGGGAAATGAAGATACACATGTATCATTTGGCATGAATGGTTTGGCTTGGCATGGCGGGGCCAATGGCTTGGCATGCCATGGGCGCATGGTGCGGCCAGCATGGCTAGGGCCAAGGCAAGGTGCGGTTTGGATTGGCATGGTGGGGCCAAGGGTTTGGCGTGAATGGTTTGGCTTGGCATGGCGGGGACAAGGGATTGGCATGCCATGGGCGCATGGTGCTGTCAGCATGGCTAGGGCCAAGGCAAGGTGCGGTTTGGCTTGGCATGGTGGGGCCCAGGGTTTGGCGTGAATGGTTTGGCTTGGCATGGCGGGGCCAAGGGCTTGGCATGCCATGGGCGCATGGTGCGGCTAGCGTGGCTAGGGCCAAGGCAAGGTGTGGTTTGGCTTGGCATGTGGGGCCAAGGGTTTGGCGTGACCAAGCTAGGTTTTTGGGTCAAAGGTTACCATGTGTTGTCTGGTAACCTTGGACGTCTAGGATTTGCTCCTATGATAGAAAGATGGTCGTTGATTGTTGCGGGCCTTTGTTTTGGCAACCAGCGTTGTGCATGGCGTGTAGGAACGGCAAGCCTGGTTGGCATGCCTTGGCGCGGTAGGTGTGGCTGGCACAGTTTTGCTATTGGCACAGGGGTGCGGCTAGCATGTTTGGCATGCCATGGCGCGGTGGGTGTGGCTGGCACGGTTTGCCATTGGCACAGGGGTGCGGCTAGCATGGTTGGCATGCCTTGGCGTGGTAGGTGTGGCTGGCATGGTTTGCCATTGGAACTGGGGTGCGGCTAGCATGGTTGGCATGCCTTGGCGCGGCATGTATGGTTGGCACGGTTTGCCATTGGCACATGTGGCGTGGAATTAGGGTTTTGGCCTATTGAAACCCTAATTAGTAATTAATTAGAAAAAGGTACCCTGGTAATTTTCATGAGACATATTAAAGGGTTCAATAAATGTGTTTAAGTCCTATGACGTCCTTTGTCGGCTAGGGTTTTACGATTTTAACCCTAAGCTAAAAACCACCATGAACATTAAGTCCCTGCAGCTCGGAGCAGGAGCTTCGTTGCGAGGTAAGCATAAGATGGTGATAGGCTAGGACAGAAATCGAAATAACAAGCCGTGATAAGATGGTCAGGAAGGTCCGACTAACCTTTTTCGAGGGGTGAAGAGAGTTTTTGCTTCCCGTGTTGGCGGCCTCGTATAGTTTCTATTTGAGGTGTAGACCGTGAAGTGGTGAGATGAGAATCGTCGGTTTAGTCTGGTCACTTATCATCTTAGCTGGGTTAGGAAAACGTCATAACGCTGGCTCAGCGAGTTGGTGTTGGTGCGGTCACGAGTAAGGCGCGGTCCCGGTGAGGCAACGCGTGCATGGACCGCCCAGCACGGTGGGCCAAGGTGAGGCGTGGTTTGGTAAGGCGAGGCGTGTACGGACGGCTTGGCGTGGTAGGGCCAAGGCATGGCGCGGACGGCTTGGCGTGGTGGGGCCAAGGCATGGCACGGACGACTTGGTGATTTATTTTCACGGGCCCAGTTGCCTCTTTTCCTTACTTGACTCGAATAGGAAGTCCTTTCCTTATTCAAACTCCCAAGCATCACGTCTATAAAAGGGAGGCCGGCCTCTCCCTTTACTTCACGCCCTCCATCATATATTTTTTCCTCTTGTTGTGTGGTAACGGTGAAGCGGACGAGCGGACTAGGTATGTCTTCTAGCGCTTCCTCTTTAACTTGCTTCCTTTTGCTTTCTTGTGTTTGTGCGAACCCTAGTTGTGGGCATACCTTTTTCATGCCCTTGTAGAAAGTGTTGGCCTTCTGTGTTGGCGTGAATTCGGGCCATAGGTATGTTTTGCACGAGCTCATAGTAGTATTTAGGCGTGAATACCATAGCAATGTTGACCGCCTCAATTATTGTGTGAAGTAAGTGTGCACGAGCATTGTTACTCCTTCTTGCGAAAATCTAGCTTTTAGGGTTCCCCCACCCCTTTTTTTTCTTTTTTTTTTTGGTGTGGTGGTGTGCATGGTTCCGTGGTGGCGCGCCTACTTGGCCGGGCGCGAATTTCCCATCGCATAAAGTGGTGATGCGAGTCCTGTCGGTCCCCATTTCTTCGCGTATATGTAAAATGATTTTTGAACCAATTGGTTTGCGTCCAAGACGGCTCCCCTGCGTCTGATAAAATAATTTCCATGCACTTTTCGTAATAATTTCTCCTTGTATTGCTCCATTGTAGTTATCTTGGAGGACGAAGGCAGCGTAAGAGAATTTTCGTTAGGATGTCAACAATTTCTGTCGTACCAAAGGATGTTGGTAATTCCAAGCCAAACGTGGGCTGATGAATTCTTCACGATAGTTTATGCCGGGAGAAGTCATCTTAAACATGCGCGATTCTTCGACCGGTGCGGAGAGTGAGGGAGGGATCGGTCGGTCCGCCCGGAAATGTAATACGGTTTTGTCTTCAGAGGAAAGAGTATTTTGCCTCTCTTATTGATTTCAAAATCTCTCGTGAGTCCATTGCGTTCCTTTGAGGAATGGATGCAATTTATGATAATTCAAGATTGTGTAAGAGATAGTTTGACCAAGGCGCAAATCATTGATGTTGTCATAACACGCATCACTTCAAATTAGGAAAGACATCCGGGCTTGGTTGCTTTCATCTCCAGGTGGTGTCCAGGATACTCACGGCCATATGCAGGTGGGTAGAAATGACTATATCCTTAGAAAGTGTGGTCATCCCATTGAATCTTCCCATGACAGAAACCTTAACATCAAAGTCGTGATGATGAAGAAAAAATGCGTATCGCCCTGGTTGCGAAGTCGAAAGGGTTTGTTCGAAAAAGAGAACAAGATGAAGTGTTTCTATATATCGGTGGATGTATCAATGGTTTCTCGATGAGCTAGCACCGGATCAAAAGAATAGTACACTCCATGTCGCGGCATTCTTGGCTCTTTGGTTGTCCCGGGATGTTTTCGATGATGGCTCCGGCAAAAGGAGATAAGGCCGGAACTCATCAATTTTGCTATAAAATTGGCGAAATGAGTCGTTCTCCCCATTGGTGGCTTGTTTCTGTTCTTCTGTACACGCACTTGGATCATCGGCTATGGACATGCGCGCTTCAAATGGTTACATGAAAGTGGACTCGTATGTTCACGTTGCTTTTCTCCGGGCGTGGCTATGGGAGCATTTTGAAAATACGCTCCTAAACGTGGCTTCACTCCCGCACCTTGGGGTGGCTCGAGAATACTTCACCGGTCGAATAGGCGTCCAAGAGCCGGCTCAAACCTGGCTGATTTTCGTCGATAATTCGTGCTATTCGTTAATTTTTGTCCATGGGCCCCAGGTGTACATCCATAGTCCAGTTAATACTTTTGCTACTTCAAACATGTCTTTGCTTTCCTCGACGAAGGGAACTCGAAGGCGTCGGCGAGGTTGTATTCATGCGAAGTTATACGCCTGGTTATATACCGTCTTTCTTCCGAGGATCGTGTCAGGCAGTCTCCTACAATATTGATCGGGCAGCTCGGCATATGGGTTTCGACCAAGAGATCCCTCTCGTTCGTCAGCTGGTAACTCCAGAGGACTCGCTCCTAGGACGTTCTCGATGCTAGTGTTCTCGTGCCGGGCAAAAGTTTCCCTTTCTTACTTTCGGAACGAAATCCTTCGACTACTTCCAAGTATAACACGTTCTGGCAGAGTGAATTCCTTGTCATCCAGGAATTTGTGAAGCTCGTAGTGGAGAACACCCGTGGTAGGCCTTCTGCCGCGATTTTAGCAAAGCATCCGTTGGTGAGGGATACTTATTTAGCCAAAATAAAATCCGTCGGTCCGGACGCGGACAGTCCCCAAGCGAAGGAGCGAAGGTCTAAAAATCGTGCGGGCGGTTTCCGGTCCGAGTTCGCGAGCTCTACCGACTTTTAGTTCTTCCAATATGCGGGTACGTATGATTTTCCTCTTGACTTTAGTTAGATCGTGCATATCCTTGTTTTCCTTTTCGAGTATCCGCCTTTGCATCTCGTCCTGTGGTCTCGGAACAAGAATGCCTTTACCAAGCTTGCAAGTTATCGAAAACGACCCTTCCCGAGACGGAGGGTGGCGGTTCTGAGCCTGTCCACGGCGATGGAGAACCCAAGAAGGATGAAAGCTCAGAGTCCAGAGATGGCGAGAGTAGTTCTTCTGATAGTAGTGTTGAATCTTCCTCTAGCTCTGGATGCAGCGAATCGATGAATCTTCTCCATGTTCTTCTTCTTCCTTATCTCTTTTTTTTGAAGAGTTTCTAAGCCGCGATATCACGAGAGTGGCCGGTTCTCGAACTTGAGACGAAATTGGTGAAGACACGGCCGTCTCCGGCCGTGTCGCCCAAGCCCGGTAGCTTTGGCGAGGCCGATCAAGGTGGAAGCGTTGTTGTGACTCAGACAACGGAGATTTCTCATGTGAATGTTGGCTCAATTGTTGTTAGAAATCCTTTGCGATTCATCGATGAAGTCGCGAGCACCACCTTTGTTCCTCCATACCCGGTTCCTTATCCAGGATCGCGTGTTGATTGGGGGATTTAGCGTTCGACTAAACATGCGGCGTTATACACCAAGATATGGGAAAGCCACGGTCATATTGCCACGACCGAGAAAATAACTAGTCGATACGCGCTGGTCAAGCGTGTGGAGGAAGCCTTGTCTTCGATTAACGACATGCGTAACGTGACTGGTCACACGGTTTCTCGGGATGTAATCTCAAGCTGGAGGTTCCATCGCGATATGTGCATAGAGTTCGAGTTCAATGCTTCTTGGTTCGTCGAAGATTTCTTCGAGGTTGAAAAGCCTGCTGCCCAAACAATCGAAGGTCCTTCCATGAGACATGGTGAAGAAACAGGAAGCGGAATTCAAAAAATTATGCAGGCAGCTGAAGTTAAAAAGGGTGGCTCTCCAAAGTACGAGGGAGGCCTTTGCTAAGAGGAGCAAGCCGCTGCTGGAAAACATTCCTTGAATACATTTTTGTCTTTGGAACTTCTTATCTTTCAGTTTTTTTTTTTTTGAAAGGCGAATGAAACGCCTAGTTTATGGTTTTGATTTTCTGGAATTTTCGGGTTGATAGACAAATGTCATCTCGAAGGTTTTTGGATTTTTCTTTTGGAATGAATTGTTTAGGAAATGAAATTATCTTGGTTATGACTGAAAGTGACGCGGGCATCCTAGGAAAAACCTGGAACCGTGTGTTGTAGATGACATGGGATGAAACATAGCGTGACTATCGGTTTTCCATTCTCATGAAAACTTGAAATAGCAAACCACTTATCTTGTCTAGGTAAGACTTACTCGGTTTCTCAGGTCTCCGATAAAAAGGGAACCTTCCTTGGTGTAATACCGAGTTTTATGGGAAGCGCGCGCCGTGATTGTAGAAAGTCCCCGATTATCCGGGTTGCACGATAACCGAGTCGCCGATTCGGGAGGATCGTTTGCTTCAATTTTCTGGGAAGTCCCCAGTCATCCTTTGTCGTGTCATGACTGATAATCGAGTCGTCTGGTAACAGAGTCGTCGATCCTTGAGCGGATCGTCTTCTTCTACCATCTTGATTTCTGGGTCGAAGCATGAGATCGATGGTGGAAGATTGACATCGTAACCGAAAGATCAATCTCCCACTGTGGTCGCCAATTGTTTGTGGGTGAAAATGGTTTTCGCTGATTTCGGTAATTTCGGGTGTGTGGGTGAGAAACGAATTTAAACCCTAAACAATGTATCTTAAGGGAATACTTTAGATTCGAGAGATCAATCTGACAAGTCCGGCCTAAACCAAGAAATGACCGTTCCCGGACTTGTTGGTCACAAAGTGGAGGAGAATGGGTTGGTTTTGGGGAGGGAAGCAAGGAAAGTGATGAGACCAGAATAGTTGATTCTGGAAGAGTAGTTGTGTTATGACTTGTATCAGAAAGTGGGAAGCTAACAGATGGGAAAGCTAGCAAACGTATTCTGAGTGGTGTATGCTCTGACTGAACTTGTTGTTCGGTGGAAATAGGTAAGACCTATTTATACAAGTCGAAGTGAAACGTACTCTGGTCTTAATAAGGAATGGAAAAATGGGTGAGTAAATGTGAGGAGGTGGTAACAGTTAACATATGGAATTGATGTTCCATAAAACCGTTAATGCATGGAATTGATGTTCCATAAAACCGTTAACGCATGGAATTGATGTCCCATAAAACCGTTAATGCATGGAATTGATGTCCCATAAAAGAGCGTTTCACCATTAACTCCCTGTATTTACTAACCGCCTCATCCTTATGACACTTCCTTATGACGGGCGTAGTGTACGCCGCACGATGTAGACCGCCAAACCAATACCCAAAGAGGATCCCCCAGTTTGTGATATGTGTCGATGTCTCGAATGTTTTTTGTAGAAAACATGTAGTATATTGTTGTTGCCTGGTAAGTCGAACTATGGAGACTTGCTAGCTTGGTGACCTTCGACGGTCGAGATTTTGCATCTTAAGAGGAAAGGTAGTCGTTGATCGTCGCACGCTTTCGTTTGTTGGTGGCCGCATAGGAAGGCCAAGATGGTGGCATGCCATTGGCATGGCATGGTGGTACGGCTAGGTTGGCGTCACCAAACTAGGTTTTGGGTCAAAGGTTACCATGTGTTGTCCGGTAACCTTGGACAGCTAGGATTTGCTCACGGGATGGAAGGGCGGCCCGTTGATTGTCGCACGCCTTCGTTTTGGTAGTCGCGTAGGGAAGGCCATCATGGTGGCGCGGCTAGGTTGGCATGCCGTTGTCATGGCATGGTTTGGCGTGGCCAAACTTAGGTTTTCGGGCCAAAGGTTACCATGCGTTGTCTGGTAACCTTGGATGGCTAGGATTTGCTTCAGGATTGAAGGGGGACCGTTGATTGTCGCACGCCTTCATTTTGGTATCCGCGTAGGGAAGGCCAGCATGGTGGCACGACTAGGTTGGCATGCCGTTGGCATGGCATGGTTTGGCGTGGCCAAACTTAGGTTTCGGGCCAAAGGTTACCATGCGTTGTCTGGTAACCTTGGATGGCTAGGATTTGATCCTGGGATTGAAGGGGGACCGTTGATTGTCGCATGCCTTCATTTTGGTAGCCGCGTAGGGAAGGCCAGCATGGTGGCGCGGCTAGGTTTGCATGCCGTTAGCATGTCATGGTTTGGCGTGGCCAAACTTAGGTTTTCGGGCCAAAGGTTACCATGCGTTTTCTGGTAACCTTGGATGGCTAGGATTTGCTTCGGGATTTAATGGGGACCGTTGATTGTCGACACCTTCGTTTTGGTAGCCGCGCAGGGAAGGCCGACATGGTGGCGCGGCTAGGGTTGGCATGCCGTTGGCATGGCATGGTTTGGCGTGGCCAAACTTAGGTTTTCGGGCCAAAGGTTACCATGCGTTGTCACGGTAACCTTGGATGGCTAGGATTTTCTCACGGGATTGAAGGGGGATCGTTGATTATCGCACGCCTTCGTTTTGGTAGCCGCGTAGGGAAGGCCAGCATGGTGGTGTGGCTAGGTGCGTTTGGCACGGTGCGGTTTGGCTTGGCATGGTGGGGCCAAGGGTTTGGCATGCCGTTGGCACATGGCGCGGCTAGCATGGCTAGGGCCAAGGCAAGGTGCGGTTTGGCTCAGCATGTGGGCCAAGGGTTTGGCGTGATTGGTTTGGCTTGGCATGGCGGGTCCAAGGGCTTGGCATGCCATGGGCGCATGGTGCGGTGCAAAGCATGGCTAGGGCCAAGGCAAGGTGCGGTTTGGCTTGGCTTGGTGGGGCCAAGGATTTGGCGTGAATGGTTTAGCTTGGCATGGCGGGGCCAAGGGCTGGGCATGCCATGGGCGCATGGTGCGTCCAACATGGCTAGGCCAAGGCAAGGTGCGGTTTGGCTTGGCATGGTGGGGCCAAGGGTTTGGCGTGAATGGTTTGGCTTGGCATGGCGGGGCCAAGGGCTTGGCATGCCATGGGCGCATGGTGTGGCTAGCATGGTTAGGGACAAGGCAAGGTGTGGTTTGGCTTGGCATGTGGGGCCAAGGGTTTGGCGTGACCAAGCTAGTTTTTTGGGTCAAAGGTTACCATGTGTTGTCTGGTAACCTTGGATGGCTAGGATTTGCTTCCGTGATAGAAAGATGGTCGTTGATTGTTGCAGGCCATTGTTTTGGCAACTTGATGTTGTGCATGGCGTGTAGGAATGACAAGCCTGGTTGGCATGCCTTGGCGCAGTATGTGTGGATGGCACAGTTTTTCTATTGGCACAGGGGTGCGGCTAGCATGGTTGGCATGCCTTGGCGCGGTGGGTGTGGCTGGAACGGTTTGTCATTGCACAGGGGCGTGGCTAGCATGGTTGGCATGCCTTGGCGCGGTAGGTGTGGCTGGCACGGTTTGCCATTGGCACAGGGGTGCGACTAGCATGGTTGGCATGCCTTGCGCGGTAGGTGTCCTGGCGCACGGTTTCCCATTGGCACAGGGGTGCGGATAGCATGGTTGGCATGCCTTGGCGCGGCAGGTGTGGCTGGCACGGTTTTCCATTAGCACATGTGGCGTGGGAATTAAGGTTTTGGCCTATCGAAACCCTAATTAGTAATTAATTAAAAAAAAAAGGTACCACGGTAATTTTCTGAGACATATTAAAGGGTTCAATAAATGCGTTTAAGTCCTGTGATGTCACTGTCTAGCTAGGGTTTTACGATTTTAACCCTAAGCTAAAAACCACCATCAACACTAGGATAGATTGTGTAGTTGAGCATTAGACTTCACGGCGTTTATCATTGAAGATGAAGAACTACTAAGGAGAGCTTGTGGAACTTCATCAACAAAAAGGTATGTGGAGAAAATAACTCATCTATCACTTGGAAAGTCTATTTCTACGCTATCTCCTATATTGAGACATAAGTCGTGTTACGATATAGTTTTCCATTATACATATTTGAGATTTCGAGCTGAGTTTAACTCACTTGCATATTTATCGGAATATGTGTTGGCAAGCTTTCGCTTCGACCAAGTTCATCTTATCTTCTTGACGAAAGTCAAAAGATGATCATGTGAAAATTTCCGAGTAACATCTTACATGGTTTGTGTGATACAATCATTTGATGTAGACTTGGAATGTTTCACGTTATGATTATTTCAATAACTTGAAAATTGCTTTGATGCTAACGATTGTGTGAAAACGGCTATTGTCATCCTCTAAGAAAGTTTCAATGATTGAAATAAGAGTTTAGAACATTTAACCATTATTGGATTGTGACATGTTGTGTACTTTTGCACATATGTTATCCATGTCTGGGAACCATAGTATGTGTACACGTATGCGTACTTGTTGGTTTGAGAAGTCCGGGAACCTAAGTATGCGCACCCGTACGCGCACTGGCGTAAGGTTCATGTCCGAGATTTTCTGCAGGATTGGTGGTATGCGTACATGTTCGCATGCTGGCGAAACCCAATTTCAGTCCGGGTATTTCAAGTATGCGTATCTGTTCACGTACTTGAAGGTTAAAGTTCTAAAATCAGTTTAGTACATGAACTAATACATTTATATTTTAAGGAATGCACTCTTTGCAAACCGTGGCTATAATGTTCATGATTGATTTGAGTGAATCAAACCGATTTTCTTCAATTGTGTTCTTGTATACTTCTAGGAGAATATAGCAATTGAAAAACTCTTTAACTAGTTTCATTTGAGTCATTTGAACTAGTTATGGTTAAGATGAATAAGGTTGTGTAGATGGGGAAAAACGATTCACTGGTTTTTACGGAATTGAGGAGATGACCGCATGGAGGAGACTCCTTGAACCGAGCAAAATGCTTAACCTCACACAAGATGCACTGCAAGAAGGGAGTGCTTTGAATTCGAGAGATCAATCAGTAGTACTCGGCCTAAACAAAGATAATGTTCGTTCGAGTAAATCGGTCACAAGAGAGGATAGGTCTGTGCGTAGGAGGGAAGGCGAGAGATGTGTCGAGATCAATGGTGATCGAAGATTGTTGGTGTGTTGTGTATTTGAAAATAAGATAAGTTCTGAATGATTGAATTTGCTCTGTTGAGAGTTGGATTGTTAATCTCGTGTTGTCTGTTTGACGTGAGATTATCCTTGTTTCAATCATGATTCAGAGATTTATTTATATTTCCGGAATTGAAAACACCATGATCTCATGAAGTGTGATTTGGTTGATGGAATCAAAGAATGGGGAAGTGGAAATCGTGTTAAAACCAAAGTTGCTCAACGTGCGGAGACTTGGTTGATTTTCCACCCACTACTTTGTTAACTCCTTCAACTGATTGCACGACTTGCTCACATTCTCATCGTGTGTATGAACACACGTGCCGTAGACCGCCATACCAAAACCCTAGTTAATATCCCCCCATGTAACACGATTGATGTCTCGTGTGATTGTGGATTTCCAAAGGCGACGTGTATTTAGTTGGTCAGTTGCTGACTTCATGACTTCATGGGACGATGAGTCCTTGTTTTGTTGAGTTGAACGTGATTTGGAAATGTTCTGAGACTCATGAATTGAACATGTCTGTTGAGACAGAGATATAATGCGTGAATAAGCTAACATGAGCAAATATTGCTCATTCGATGAATTGTTGAATATTGATAGTTGAACCAGTATTCCTTGGTTTGAGAAAATATTGCTCATTTGATGAATAATTGGTAGCATGAACAAATAAGATACTGACAATTGAACCGAGTATGATACATAAAATTTTGATCACGGGATCAACGTAAAATTATTAGCGTTTGAATCTGGAATTATGAACCTTGGACTCAAAACCCTAATTTGATCAATTGATGATTAACTCATGGTTTATTGAAAATTAACCACGGAGCGAAGGAAGGACCGGATTCATGGGATTATGGATCAACCATGTAGCGCCCAGATGCTCACGTGAGCAAATATCAAGGTCTCCTGAAGACCAGTTGGTTTGATCAAAAGAATGATTAAATGCTGGTTTAATCATTTATTAAAATAATGCTCGTCTGAACCTTAGGTAATAAAACCTAATTAATTATGAAGATATGAGGGACCGACCAAGGGGTCATGAAACCGGCCTCAGGTAGTCACGGGATCGAATATTGATCGTCTTATGAAGTTCCAAGTTGTTTGGAAGAGTTTTGGACCTAATACGTGCAATTGCGCAAATTAGATCAAAATTATCAAAATACATGGGACCGGCCTCTTGCAAGCCAAAGAGCCAACCCTGGTCGATCAAGGTAACATGCTCACGTCACCAAAGTGTTCATATCTCAGTTATGAGAATTTTGATATTTTCTGGTGTGCGTTTGAGCAACATTTTGAGAAAATATGAAGAAATCAGAGTTTTTGCTAAAACCGTCAAAACCTTCATGATATGAAAGAAAATAATGAAAATGAGGGAATCATGAAGTGTGGGACCGGCTATGGCCAAAGGCATGGCCGGCCGGCCAAGGAGCCCGGTCCCACGGTGTTTTCCCTAATTTTTCATAATATATTCATGATTTTAGGGAAATATGATAAAACCAAAGAGTTTGTTGAAACCAAGGAGTTTTGTTGAAATCAAAGAGTTTCCATGAGATGAAGAAAACAAAAATATTAATAATAATAAAATAAGGGCGTGTGGACTATCTTGAGCATGGTTGGCCGGCTAGGGCCCGGTCCCGTGAGTTTTCTCTTATTTTATGTATTATTTCATGATTTGAAATCAAGGAAATATAAAAATAATAATAATAAAATAAGAGGTTTGTGGAACCGGCTAGGGCATGACCTGCCAGCTTGGGCCCGGTCCCACAAGTTTTCTTAACTTTATGTATTTTTTGTGTATTTTCCCATAATTTGAAGGAATTTCATAATTTGAAGGAAACATCATGAAATCAAGGAATTTCATGGGATTAAGGAAACATGAAAAATATAATAATAATAAAATAGGGCGTGTGGGGCCAGCTAGGGCATGACCATTGGATATGGCCTTGGTCCCACGGAGTTTCCCTAATTTTATATTATTTTTCATGGGATCAAGGAAATATCATGAGATTAAGGAGTTTTCATGAGATTAGGGAAATAATAATAAAATAATGAGGAACCATGAGGTGTGGGGCCGGCTGGGATCAAGGCATGGCCGGTTGGCCAATAATCACGGCCCCACAATATTTTCCCTAATTTTATATTATTTCCTCAGTGTGAAGGAGATACCATGAAACTGAGGAGTTTCCTCAAAACGAAGGATATTCGTTCAAATGAAAGGATTTTCATGAGATCAAGGAAAATAATAAAATATGATAAAATATAGAATTTGGGCGTGGGACCGGGTCACGGCATGACTGACGCCGTCCGGTGAGCGAGTCCCCTAGCGCCTTGACTATTATTTTATTATTTTCTTTCTTATTTGCGTAGGTTCATCGTCTCGTCGTATTTTGAAATACTTGTTTGTTCGTTCAGGTGTTTGTTAATGCATTATTTGTCGAATACATTTACACCATTTTGGTGGGCTTACTCGAAGGTAACTCGGATGCCGTGTATTGAATATTTATTACTAACCCATGGAATTACATTTGGGAAGAACCATAAATTGAAGTAACGAAATATTATGAAAATATTCAATATTTTCCAGGGATTTGAATCTATTGATTTTGAGAATAATTAATTAATGGCTCTATACTAGTACGATCATATAGGAGCGTTAATTATTCAGGAATTGAGTGATATGAGCTTGTTGAAGCGTCTATTTCTTTCATATAGTCAGGGAAAACATTGTTACATCCTGAAGACGTTATTGCTCTATACTAGCAGGCAAGTTGTCTAGGAGCCATCTTATCTTTCGATTCTATATAGAATTAATTACTGAAATTGCTCTGAGATATGTCGTTGCCTCAGCTGAGAGACTACATATCTATATATACTCTGAGAGACAGTATTCTCAGTCATAGATTCTCATAGCATGATCTTTCATGCTTTCAATAAGAGACATGAGCCTCAATATTCATCTGATTCTTGGGATCGGGAATACATATAAGTATGGGTTTACGATTTTAGCCTTTGTCTAAAATCCACCATCTACATTAAGTCCCCTGCTTAGTGAAGGACAGTCATGTTCCTCAATCAGCACTGAATGGTGATTTTCCTGTCACAAACAATATAAGCAATTTGAACTTAGTCATTAGATAAGACCTTACCGGATTTTTGATAGTACAAGCAAACCACGACTTGAATGAAGATTCCCGTGGCATGATAGAGCATCGTTTAATGAGCATAAATTGGTGTTGAACCACTGATTTTGATGATGGGACCTTGGTCGTTTTAGGATTCACGGGCCGGGCCCAATAGGGAAATCCTTATAGAATTAGGTTTTGGAAATAAAACTTGATATAAAAGGAGTAATTCCTTTTTTTTTTTTTTTACTTCACCTTCACGACCGACCACCACCTTCATCCTCACGTTCGAGCACAGGATAGAGCAGGAGAATTTTTTCACCGGAGCTGTTGCTGATCGCCGGCGCCGTCCGACCACCGTCCGGCCATATTCCGGCCGGCGCCGGCATGTACGTGAATTTTTTTTTTCGGAAGTTTGCTGAGTTCATTAGTTGTTCATGCTTTGATCATGTTGAAATTATATATATGTGTATATTTGAGTGTGAGTTTTGTTGAAAACCCTTGTTTTTTGAAAACGTATGTTCGTTTGATCGTTAGTTTCGAAAACTAATAATAATCCCTGATTTAGGAGAGATTTTTCTTTATATATGAAGATTTAGGTCCAGTGATAAAACTAAGTTTATGAACTTTCATGTGAACCAAAGTTTTATCATGAAAAGGTGAATTTTCACAAAACCGAAATAAACCCTCGTTTTAAAGAATGACGACGATACGAAGAAAGAGTTTTTATATATATATATATGAACTTGTGTCCAGTGATAAAATTTTGTTTATGAGCTTTCATGTAAATCAAAACTTTATCTTATAATGTGTGAGTTTTCACAAAATTGGAATAAACCTTCGTTTCGAAGACATATGACGATACGAAGGAAAAAGATTTTTTTTTTTTTCGTAAAACCGTGGCCTGTCCACGAAAATTATTTTTTGTAAACAAAACCGTGACATGCTCTCATGGAGAAGATTTTTTTTTTTGGCGTGAGTTGTGACTCACAAGACGAGAACGTGAGGTATTGTTTTCGTTTTTTTTTTTTTTTGTAAACATATATTTTCAAAACCCAAGTTTGATTTTGAGTAATTTTCAAAGTAAACAATTATTTATGATGAAATAATGTTTTAGTTTTCATAATTCCATGGTGAATGCTCATGCAGTAGAAATATTCATGATTTTATGAAAATCTGAGTTTAAGCTCGTCTTTTGTAGATTTGAAGAAACGAGCAAGTTTTGAAGTGTTAACTATTGCATTACTAGTAGAATCGTAAAAGGTAAGAGTTTAGAATTACCATTTTGTAGACGTTTGCATCTTGTATGAATGGTATACTGAAGCGAAGTATTGTATGCACGTTACATCTACTTTGCAAGGATGTCTGATTCTCAAGTCAATGATGCTTCCATTGATGATATGTGTGTGGACAATGATGCTTCGGGGAAGATACACACATAGACAATGATGCCTCTAGGGATGATTCATACACGGATGAGACTTCCATTGGCGAAGATGAAACTCCACGGAATCAAGAACGTTCCGAACATAGAGGATGCATTCTTCATAGATCAAGGGCCGAAAAGCATCTCAAAACTCTAGCATTTCGTCTTGATAAATCCCGAGAGAGGTTACTCGAGAAAAAAAATTGGTGACTCCTCAGGCAGCTATTCGGTTTTGTCTTGAACGAGGATATTTTTCTGCATCAATCATTGAATTCAAGCTTTCTCGACGACCTTGGAAAAAATTTATGGATGGGCGAGGTACATGCTGGGTTTTCCTCGTGTTCGAGCTAAGTTGCATGACCACGAGTAATACGAGCTATTCAAGCTTACGGAGATTTATTCATTTTCATGATGCGCGAGGTATTGTAGCTTTACTTGCTCGATGGTGTATTCCAACTCACTCTTTCATATGCAGATGGGGAGAGTTTACCATTACTTTAGAAGATGTAGTTGCTTTGTTGCATCTTCCAATCACGGGCAATCTTCCTGAAAATGTTTCTTCACCAGAGGAAGTTGCAATCTCTAACATCTTGACAACCACGATGGAGGAGATTAATAAACCAACAAAGGTTGTTATGCTCATTGGTTAATACACTGGTGGCCAAGAGATACTCCTCTAGAGTGGCCTGTTGAAGGTACGTTATCTATTCTTTGCTTTCTTGTATTTATGGCTGTCCAGAGACATATTTGAAGATCTTGGAAACTTGTTGAAGCCGTTTCGTGATTCCTTTTGCGATTAAGATGGCTCAGGCGAGCAACTCCCAATAGGTAGCTTGTTCTTGGGTTCTTTGTATTCTAACTTGGACTCCTTGATCATGGACTCTAGTGTCTCGAACGGTTTTATGAAGATCGAATGTTACGCCAATACAATGTTTCTTCAAGCTTTGATGTGGGAGCACTTCAAGAATTACGCACCTATTCCGCGTACCATTTTGCAAGGATTTAATACTGATGCTCGTCATGTTTTCTCTGAGAAAGTTAATGCCAGGATCATGCGCTGTTCTACAAAGCAACCTCGATCGAAGACTCACTTTGTTGATGTTCTGGATTGTGAATTTGAATTCAACTTCCGCCCATGGGTATTAGTTCCTCTTTATATCTCTCGGTTGAGAACTTTTAATGATGAAAGAGAGCATGACTTTGAAATGCGCCGACTTGGATGACGGTGAGAGAGCTTTTATGCTAAGTTGTACTCCCGGTTATCTAATATCCATAATGCATGGTGAATTCTCAGTGGAAGAATACAATATTGATAGGGCGGCTCGACAAATGGGTATAGATCAGTGTGTTCCGACTTTCCGAAGAAGAAAACCCTCAGTTGATCAGCTTATGACCCGTCTGGACCGCACACATATGGAAGGAAGCGAATTCTGGTTCCCCAGCTCTGAAAGAGTTTTATATGTAACTCCGGGTTACATAGACTTTTGGGATCAACAACTCAAGCGCTTATCTTATTTTGTAAGAGTTAATCAACCCTTAATGAAGGAGCCTCCTTCTCCTGAGATGATTGCTACTCGACCAAGATTGAAGCATTTCCCTGGTAGTGATAAACGGAAAACATCTCCAGGATGTTCGCAAGTAAGTATTTTACAAAGTCTTCATAAGATTATGATGATTGTATTTTGATTATTGCATCAAAATTTCCTTTTCCATGAGCATGTCGTAATGTAAGACCACGGATTGATGTAAACCTCTCAGAAGTTGAAGCGAGTGTTCATGGCGGAGAAGGCAGGAACAAGAATTATAAGTTGTTGCCTGATACCATAAAGTCCCCGGTTATTTCTTTGGTGAGTTGTCAACACTTTTCCGCTGTAACTTCTTTCATCCGTATTTCTAGGATCATGAAACCAATATTTTTTATTTGGTTACAGAACTTTGCTCCGTCTAGTATTGATCGTCTTCAATTCTCTGCTGCTGGGCAGACAATCTCTGATTTGAGCGTTGAAGAAGAAAATATTGTGAGTACTCTCCCTCATAGCCAATCATAAATGCCTCACGTGAAAATGCTAATTGTTTGATAATGTGTCCAGGAGGATGTTTCCATGGAAGTAGAGAGTGCTGATACTCGGTCATCTCCCGAGAATAGAGGCGAAGGAAGTTCCAAATATTGAACCGAATGAAAATGATGAACCTCTTGATGTTGACACGGGCAATCCCGACTCTTTGAACATTTCGAAGACCCCCCAAGTAAGCACATATTTTTTAACCTCTTCATAGAAGTATGAAATTGCTGATTTTTGAGTGAATGAATGAGAATCCATGTGAGTGTACAAGTAATTTTGGCGAAATACGTCGTCAGAAAATTTCAGATTTCAGCTTTTAGCAAAAATACCGTAAAACCTACATCTGAAGTCGGATTTCAATGATCCGCATATGTATCTTCAAGCCCAGAGAATTTCCAAGCTTTTGCAAAGAATATTTTTGAATTTTGAGCACGTTTAGGACCTGAAAAGGCGAAACAGTAAACTTCCAGGAGACTTCCAGAATTTTTTCAGATTGTATGTTGTCCGATGTTTCGACCACATCCTTTTGCTCGTTCATCGGATTGTCATGAAATTTTGACATGTGGTAGAGAACATCCATACTAAGAGAATGGTATATGACCCATCTTCGGATTCCTTGTAGGTTGCTCCAAGTTCGTCTTTTAGTACATACAGAGTAGAGTACAGTTTTTCAGACGAGATTCTCAGTAAAACGTATTTACATGACTTTTATGTTATTTGCTGACCCATAACATGTAGAATGAAGAACCTTGATGATGCTAGACCACTTATATGTTGTAGTTTACGATTTCTTTTGGTTTCATGCTTGGATGATCCTAATCTCATGTAATCTTCGTATTGGGTACAAAATATCGAAGTTGAGAATGAAGGAATCAATAATGATGAAACGAGCAACCCAGGGTTATTGATAAAGAAGTAACTATACCTGAACTTCAGGGCCATGAGAGTGTTGTTGCTGAAGAAATTAAGGGGATCGAGACTTCAATTGTTGTTGCTTCAGTGATGAAAGAATCTGAGCCGCAAGTAAAAGAGACTGAAGAAACTGTTGTTGTAGAGATTGTTCCAGTGATTGAAAACCGTATAGTGGTGCATGAATACCCAAGTGCAGGAGTTGCTTTTGATCCTCCGTTCGATGCATCACTCCCATACCACGAACTAACTGGTGGATTCGGCGTTCCCATTGGATATGCCAACTTGTATGAGAAAATATGGAAGAAATTTGGTCACATCGTCGTTACTAGAGACCCAAAGCGTGCTTATTCCTTAACCATGCAAGTAAGTGTTATCTTGCGTGTTGTAAGCGATATATGCACTAGACCTAGAAATCTTGTGACTCCGGATGTACTCTTTGATTGGGAGTTCAACTTGGAGAATTCGAGAGACTTGGCTTCAATGTGAAGTGGCTCCGTAAGAAGATGAATGCTATTAAGGACTCATGTGAGAATAACATACCCTTTCCCAATGATGTTGTGATGGAAAAGGAAGACAAAATTTCAATCGATCAAGAGCCGAACATGGAGAAGGCGGCTTGCAAGTCTTGAAGGATACATAGGAGAAAAATCTTTCTTTCTTTGATTTTCTTTGATTTCTTTTCATAATCTCTTGAACTTCGAACTTCGAGAGATGTGAGGTTTTATTTTTGGTTTTGATTGGTTTTGGATCGGTAGATGATTGAGGATTTTCTTTGGGTTTGATAGAGATTTTCTTTAAGTAAACCGAATTTTGATAAATTCTTTGGATTTAAATTCTTGAATGCAAGTATTGCAAACATTTTAGAGAATTGAAATACAATGAAAGAAAACTCTAAATGCCAAATATTTTAGGTGTTCATGCCATGAACATCTAATACCTCGAATATCCAAAACCTTAGACATTAAAGGCCTTGAGCCAATTCTCATGTATCACGGCCACGCTTTCCTTGTTATCCATGTTGATCGGTTTGTAGTATCCACCAAAGAAATGAGACTTAGAGACCATGTAGGGTCCTTCCCAGTTGGAATTCTTTGCGGAATGAGAGTTATGCTTAGTTGCTTTGAGAACCAAATATCCTTCCTGGAATTTTTTATACTAGAACATTCGTGCCCTTAATATTTTCTGCCGGTTTGGAATTCTTCGTGCAGTGGAGCTCCATGGCTGTGGTATGTATGGACACTCATGCAGAGGAGAGTACTGTTTATCATGCTTGGCTATGTCTTCAGCAATAAACTTTTTGATGATATGTTCAGTTTGAAGAAGCTCTGAACTTAACCATTTGGTGAAATATTGTTGGGGCGAGGTTATCCATTCATAGCATTTTACAATTGCTAAGTTGTTGGTGGAGTAAAGTCCTAGAATCAAATAAGCATATTTGAAAAGCGATGATATAGACATATGAGGAGGAATAAGACTTGCCTAAGTACGAAACCTTTTGATGAAAGCGTTTGCATCTTCTTCAGGTTTTTGTGTTAACTCTGCTAGGGCTCTGACTTCCTTCAGGTTTATAAAAATTTTTGTTTCTGTCCAAGCTGAGTTTATGTTCACCTTGAGGGTGATGTGGCCATAAGCATCTGAGGTGTTCCTTCATGATCTCCTCGGGTGTTCAATTATTCTTTGGAGCATGAATGGCTTCTTTGTCGTGTGATACCCGAACTCTTAGAGTTTTCGAGGGATAATATTAACGGCCGGTGCCGACATAAATCAATGCTCGTTTGAACTTGTTTCCCTTGAGATGGCTGTGGTGAGGAGTCCCCAGTCTTACATTTCTTCATCTGTTGTTGAGGGCGGCTCAAGGAACGCTTCTTGGATCAACAAACGCTTTCCTGACACGATGTAGTTCAGTGCAGCAAACATGTATCCCCTCTGGGCTTTTGATAAGTATAGCAATTCACGAGATATGTTCAATTTAGGATTGAACCGCTTCTTTGTGGTGGTTCGAAGGAGTGAAGGTTACGACGGGGAGAGGATCTCTGTGTACTCCTTCCGGTCCCCAAGTTGAGTTCTCCGATTGATCTTTTCTTTGAATATGCGCTTCAAAGTCTGCAATCACTTGTGGGATGGTTGACAAACCTATGAAAAGCGACAATAACGAGGATTTTCCATGGCTTCTTGGTTGGTTCTTTCTTGACATATGGGAGATTGATCGCGCCGTCTTGAACCCAGGCGTCTAGAAGTTCAATAACTTCCTCAACGGAACAGGGGAAGTCAGGTGCCTTTGGATCAGCTTCTGTGTGTTGAGTAGGAACTTGCGCATTATCTTTCCTTTGCACCTTTGAAGGGGTTGAGGAAGTATGTTTGCGCTTTGGCTCGGCTTTTCGTTTACTCCTTTCCTCGCAATGGCATTTGTGGAAGGTTGGAGGTTGTCTTGTTTGTTAATTAGACACCTGCTACCTCGAGTCTCCCGTGGCTCTTCAACTTTTGTAGTCTTAGCCCTCTCTAATAGGGCAGGTGCGAGTTTCTTGATCTCTTGGCTGCTTCATGGAGTTCGAGAAAGTCTGGAACCCGAGATTTTCCAATAAAGCTCTATAGTAGGATCATTCCGTTGATGCACAAGTCCACGAGTTGTTGCTCTGTGACATTCGATCATGGCAATCCAAGGCCTGAACCCCGAACCTTTTCACATGCTCGTTAGGATGTTCGTTGCTCCTTTGAAACATCCTTAGAGGTCGAGAGAAGGTGATTTGCTCAAACGAATAAGTATTTCTGTAGAAAGCATTAACCATTTATCCCCAACTTTTGATACTTCACGGTGCGATGTTATTGTACCCTGTATATGCTCTACCCTTGAGACTTTGAAAATTCCTTACCGGACAGAAGTATGGTTGTGCTCATGTTCACTCAGTGCTCCCAGAAACCGAGAAACATGTTCTCGAGTGTTGCCTATCCCATCATAAAGTGTGAAGGTTGGAGAGGTGTAACCTTTTGGCAGAGGAATTCTTTGCGTAGCAGCAGGGTATGGAGGTTGGTGACGATGCTCAGAAGGCATTTTATCTTTTCCACGATCCTCCAAAAGTCGTTCCAAGTCTTCACGAGTGATGAAACTGGATGGCTCTTTCGCGGGCAGATTATCTGCAACCTTAGGAATTTCCTCATCATCTACTACATGGATCGGAGTGACTTCGGGATCAACATCCCGAAGACTTTTCTTTAGCTTTTCCTTTCTCTTGAGTTTTCTCGACATCTTGTCCGTGAGAGTCTTGAGATAGTTGAATAGTTCTTTTTGAGTGGCAGACCATATCGATCGATTTTTGGCAAGAGTTTCTTGCACTTTCATGAGGTCACCTATGGTAGGTGGATTTTCCCTGACTTCTTCAGGAGACCGACCGAAGAGCGGATTATTAATGGCTCCAGTGCTAGTACCAGCGTTCGGAGGAGTGGTAGGTTGCATCGGAGGAGTGGTGTTAGCAGTACCACTAGAGCTTGCAATATTAAAACCGGGTGTTGAATCCGGGTTGGTAACTGAACCGGACCTAAGACCAACCATCTTTGTGATAAGTGAATTTACAACCGAGAGAATGATCTCCCACCGTGGTCGCCAATCTGTAGATGGGGAAAACGATTAGCTGGTTTTTACGGAATTGAGGAGATGATCGCGTGGAGGAGACTCCTTGAACCGAGCAAAATGCTTAACCTCACAGATATGCACTGCAAGAAGGGAACGCTTTGAATTCGAGAGATCAATCTGTAGTACTCCGGCCTAAACCAAGATAATGGTCGTTCCAGAGTAAATTCGGTCACAAGAGAGGATGGGTCGGTCTATAGGAGGGAAGCTGAGAGATGTGTGAGATCAATGGTGATCGAAGATTGTTGGTGTGTTGTGTATTCTGAAAAATAAGATAAGTTCGAATGATTGAATTTGCTTTGTTGAGAGTTGGATTGTTAATCTCGGTTGTGCACTCGACGTGAGATTATCCTTGTTTCAATCATGATTCAGAGATTTATTTATATTGTCGGAATTGAAAACACCATGATCTCATGAAGTGTGACAGTTTTTGGAATCAAAGAATGGGGAAGTGGAAATCGTGTTAAAACCAGTTGCTCAACGTGCGGAGACTTGGTTGATTTTCCACCCACTACTTTGTTAAATTCTTCAACCGGTGCACGACTTGCTCACATTCTCATCGTGTGTATGAACACACGCCGTAGACCACTTGAGACCAAAACCCTAGTTAATATCCCCCCATGTAACACGATTGATGTCTCGTGTGATTGTGGAGTCTGCAAGGCAGACGTGTATTTAGTTAGTCAGTTGCTGACTTCATGGGACGATGAGTCCTTGTTTTGTTGAGTCGAACGTGATTTGGAAATGTTCCGAGACTCATGAATTGAACATGTCTGTTGAGACAGAGATATAATGCGTGAATAAGCTAACATGAGCAAATATTGCTCATTCGATGAATTGTTGAATATTGATAGTTGAACCAGTATTCCTTGGTTTGAGCAAATATTGCTCATTTGATGAATAATTGGTAGCATGACCAAATAAGATACTGGCAATTGAACCGAGTATGATACATAAAATGTTGATCACGGGATCAACGTAAAATTATTAGCGTTTGAATCTGGAATTATGAACCTTGGACTCAAAACCCTAATTTGATCAATTGATGATTAACTCATGGTTTATGGAAAATTAACCACGGAGCGAAGGAAGGAACGGCTTCATGGGATTATGGATCAACCATGTAGCGCCCAGATGCTCACGTGAGCAAATATCAAGGTCTCCTGAAGACCAGTTGGTTTGATCAAAAGAATGATTAAATGCTGGTTTAATCATTTATTAAAATAATGCTCGTCTGAACCTTAGGTAATAAAACCTAATTAATTATGAAGATATGAGGGACCGAGCAAGGGGTCATGAAACCAGCCCTGGGTAGTCACGGGATCGAATATTGATCGTCTTATGAAGTTCCAAGTTGTTTGGAAGAGTTTTGGACCTAATACGTGCAATTGCGCAAATTAGATCAAAATTGTCAAAATACATGGGACCGGCCTCTTGCAAGCCAAAGAGCCACCCCTGGTCGGTCAAGGTAACATGCTCACGTCACCAAAGTGTTCATTATCTCGATTATGAGAATTTTGATATTTTCAGTGTGCGTTTGAGCAACATTTTGAGAAAATATGAAGAAATCGGGGTTTTTTTGAAGTCGTCAAAACCTTCATGATATGAAAGAAAATAATAGAAAATGAGGGAATCATGAAGTGTAGGACCGGCTATGGCCAAGGCATGGATGGACAAAGGTCCCACGGTGTTTTCCCTAATTTTTCATAATATATTCATGATTTTAGGAAATATGATAAAACCAAAGAGTTTGTTGAAACCAAGGAGTTTTGTTGAAATCAAAGAGTTTCCATGAGATGAAGGAAACAAAAATATTAATAATAATAAAATAAGGGCATGTGGGACCGGCTTGAGCATGGTTAAAGGCTAGGGCCCCGTGGGTTTTCCCTTATTTTATGTATTATTTCATTATTGAAGGGATTTTCATAATTTTGAAAGAATTTTCATAATTTGAAGGAAATATCATGAAATCAAGGAAATATAAAAATAATAATAATAAAATAAGAGGTTTGTGGGACCTTTAGGGCATGATCGGCCGGCTTGGGCCGGTCCCTACAAGTTTCCTTAATTTTATGTATTTTTGTGTATTTTCCCATAATTTGAAAGAATTTCATAATTTGAAGGAAACATCATGAAATCAAGGAATTTCATGGGATTAAGGAAACATGAAAAATATAATAATAATAACATAGGGCGTGTGGGGCCAGCTCGGGCATGACCATTGGCTATGGCCGGTCCCACGGGTTTCCTTAATTTTATATTATTTTTCATGGGATCAAGGAAATATCATGAGATTAAGGAGTTTTCATGAGATTAGGGAAATAATAATAAAATAATGAGGAACCATGAGGTGTGGGGCCGGCCGGGATCAAGGCATGGCCAGTTGGCCAATAATCACGGCCCCATAATATTTTCCCTAATTTTATTTTATTTCCTCAGTGTGAAGGAGATACCATGAAACTTAGGAGTTTCCTCAAAACGAAGGATATTTGTTCAAATGAAAGGATTTTCATGAGATCAAAGAAAATAATAAAATATGATAAAATATAGAATTTGGGCGTGGGAATGGTCACGACATGACTGGCCAGCCGGTGAGCCAGTCCCCCAGCGCCTTGACTATTATTTTATTATTTTCTTTCCTATTTGCATAGGTTCATCGTCTCGTCGTATTTTGAAATACTTGTTTGTTCGTTCAGGTGTTTGTTAATGCATTATTTGTCGAATACATTTACACCATTTTGTGGGGCTTACTCGAAGGTAACTCGGATGCCCGTGTATTGAATATTTATTACTAACCCATGGAATTCTATTTGGGAAGAACCATAAATTGAAGTAACGAAATATTATGAAAATATTGAATATTTTCGTGGATTTGAATCTATTGATTTTGAGAATAATTAATTAATGGCTCTATACTAGTAATGCATCATCTAGAGCGTTAATTATTCAGGGGTGAGTGATATGAGCTTGTTGAAGCGTCATATTTCTTTCATAGTCGTGGAAAACATTGTTACATCCTGAAGACGTTATTGCTCTATATTAGCAGGCAAGTTGTCTAGGAGCCGTCTAATCTTTCGATTCTATATTGAATTAATTACCTAAATTGCTCTAAGATATCTTGATTTGCCTCACCGAGAGACTACATATCTATATATACTCCGAGAGACAGTATTTCAGTCATAGATTCTCATAGCATGATCTTTCATGCTTTCAATAAGAGACATGAGCCTCAATATTCATCTGATTGCCGGATCGTAGAATACATATAAGTATGGGTTTACGATTTTAACCTTTGTCGAAAATCCACCATCTACAGGTTGATATGAGAGTGTTCATATGGCTAACCTTGGTTAACTATTGTTGAGCCAACATGGTGTACACGTTTAGGTACGGTTACATAAACCTAAATGAAGGTACATTTTCATTTGTGTGTAACAAACTAAGTTCGATCTAACAAGTTGGAAAGATATTAGCTTGAATCTAATCATGTTTTCATCTAACGGTGAATATTGAATGCTTTGTTACCAAGGTAACTTAGATTGCAAACTCCCGATTTGAAAACTATACTAAAGGAGAACTCTACGCTTGGCCTGGGAAACCTAATCCCCACACCTTATGTGTGATACTAGTTGCATAAGCTGAGTAGTCGATTCTTTAACCTTAGGTTTTTCAACAAACCCCGTAGGTTAACGACTTTAAGACTTCATTGGGATTGTGAAGGCAGACCCAATTATTTTCTCTCTGTAGTTGCGTGATCGATCTTGCATCTTCTATCGTGTTTGGGTACGATCTTATTTAAGATTGGCTCGAGATTTATTCTCCGATAGGCAAGATAAAAAAAAAAAAGTAATCACAAACATCTTCGTCTCATCTTTATGATTCCACAATATCTTGTTTGCCACTTTACGATTAAGATTATTTTGAGGTGATTGATATTTCTAGGCTATTCATCGGGAATATAAGTTCATTATATCAATTGGTTCTGATTCACCTTGACTTATCAAAAAGACAGACAAAACTCATAGGTATTTAGCCGGGAGGCAGTTTATCTATTCCAATAGACTTTTACGTGTGAGACGGATTTGTTTATCAAGTCTTGACTTTGGAGTCGTAGGCAACTCTTGGTTGTGGGTGAGATCATTTAAGGGAATCAACGTAGTATCCTTACAAGATCGAGGACATAAGGAGCGCAACTAAACCTTGAATCAGTGTGAGATTGATTAGGGTTCAGCTTCTGATCCAGTATGAAGTTCATTGGTAGTAGAGCTAGTGTCCGTAGCGGCTTAATACGGTGTGGTGTTCAAATGGACTAGGTCCGGGTTTTTTCTGCATTTTTAGTTTCCTCGTTAACAAAACTTCTTGTGTCACGTGTTATTTCTTTTAGCATATTTTGTTCATATAATTGAAGTATCACTGGGTTGTGTGTTGAATCGATCAATTGGGAAATCCAACCTTTGGTTGTTGATTGAAATTGATTGATCCTTGAACATTGGTCTTTAATACCGTTCAAGTTATTTCTCATATATTCAATCAGGCTCACAAATTTTTATTTGTTGATTGCAGATTGAATTGAGATATAGAGATACAAAACTCTTGGATATACTTTTCTCTAGATTGAGTCTAACTGTCTATTTATTCTCTTGAAAGTATATTGGAGTTTGTCTATTCAGTTACAACAAATTATTGGTTGTTGTGTTCTGCTTTTTCAATTGGTACAGAGTTGAAAACACATCAAAGACCTTATAAGTCCTGTTTGGGACATTTGAATATGGATAAGTGTTATCTTTCCATAAACGTACTCACAGTCTTCTATGGCTCAAATTATCAGGTGGAAAAAATTGCTATGCATGCCTTTTCAAGCACGTGATTTTCAATCATGGGTTTATGTAGTTAATATCTATAATCCTTTTTGCAAAAGGCGATGCAACTGCTCCAAAGGATATTGTGCATACGAATCCGCCGAGATTCTCATTGCAAAGCAAAATTCTGACGGCTAAATGCTATCATCCATGCCATTACCCAGATCTTCAAAGACCATGTGACTACGCCACTCAGTCTAAGATGCTTTGGGATATCTTAGAAAACCGTATTTGAAGGAAATACCGGTGAAAAGGAAAGCCAGGCTTCAAAACCTAAACTCCGATGGGGAAAACCGTATGGAATGAAGATTCATTTGATGAGTTTAATCACAAAGTGTATGAAATTGTTAATGCATCTTTTGCATTGCAAGACTATTCTGAAAGGACATTTGGATGAAAAATTTGGATCGCCGCCATCTCGTATACGATTCTAAGAAGCATGCCATCGTTGAAGGTAATAACCTTTGCAACTCTTCTTAAAATACCCGGTTGGGAAGGTAAAGATCTTCGATCATGACATACATCAAATCCTAAAGCATGTTGTTTCAAAGCACAAAAGAACACTAAATTACTTGATAAAATAAAAGTGTTTGCATATCTCACACGATCTTTACGAGGCTGATTCGTCGAGATGAAGATCTTGATAAGCTGAGTCTTTCCCTTGATCACAAGGCAATTTAGGGATCTTATTTTAAGAGAAGTAAACGATTCTTCTCTTGATAAGCCTAGATCATCAGTTAAACCACATAATCGTGTTCCTCCTATTGTGGATATCGATGAAACTGATGATGAGGATATGCCTCGGTGCTTTCCACAAGTGTAATGGGTCATTTTCAAATGAGTGTTCAAATCGTAAATACAACTGGGAACAAAGTCTGTGCAACCTTGATGAAATGTCCACATCTGATTATGAACAGGAAAGTATGTTATTCTTCGAAATATTGATTTTGATAATGTAGCAATACATACATAATCTATATTCTTTAAGAAATCTCAAATACGAAGAAAATGGATCCACTGCTTTCATCGAAACTTTTCATTTTTGGTTCCACTATGTCTAGCGATACATCCAATAATATCTCTCCTTGACCTTATTGATCTCTCAAAGGTCATCAACTAAAGTGTTTCAAGACAAACACAAAAGGAATGTAAATTAAACGGAGTTAATAGTTAGAACAAGTCAAACTTTTCAAAAATCATGAGAGGTATGTAAAAGAATCTCTTCTGTAAGTTAGTTTAAGAAAAGTCTGATGTAGAGAATTTATGGTCTAAACACTGAAACACGTGACTAAGGTTATGGTGATGAACACCACCCAACATAACTTAATTGTGTTGTTCAGATCTTTGGTGCTCGATCAAAAACAAGATTATGCACATCAGTTTTAGGAAAAGAAAATCTTTTGATTGTTTTTTCTTTTTCTTTTCTCTCGAGATTGGTCGAATTCGTGCTTTCATATCTAATGATACAAGGACTTTTAATCAAAAAGTATTCTATAATTCCCCCTTTGGTCGAGAGTTGTTATATGAACATGTGTTAATTCTACATTCCTTTTCCTCTAAACTCTTTTTATCATAAGACCGCTTGTTGAGATTATCTTATGATTTCTTCACAATTCGCTCTAAGGGATACTCCAAGCATTATGTCTTGATGGAAAAGATGTTAATATGATTGTTAACATCAATCAGAAAAAGATAAATCTCACTCCAACTTGAAAAGAAAAGAAGGAATGTGAGGAGCAAGAGTTGTTCCTTCAATTCTGAAGTTCGTGTTCTCAAGAGTCAAGGAAACAAGGTGAGATGAAATCATATTTTGAAACCTTGAATTGGCGTGGTTCTCAAGTTTGTTGAATCTCTTTCTTACGAACTATGTTCTGGTTGTTGACAACAAGGAGTTGAACGATAAATTTTCTCAGGAATCAATTAGGAAATTTTTGAGAATTTATTTCGTGTTTTTATCAGGATAACTAGTTTGAATCTTATTGTGAGTACATAGCTATTTAACGTTTTCATCATGTTTTGATTTATTTATTTAAATTCTGTTTATTTTGCATGATTTTAGATTAATCTTTGTTTATATATCAATTGTTATGATATGTTTTTACGTCGTGAACCTTTGACTCATATTTCAAAAGTTATCCTATTTATGTTTCAGATGAAAGTATTGATAAAAGATGTAATGAATTTGTAAAAGTAACTTTTTATTCATTGACAATATTGATGGAAGAAAGGATGAATTTGTTTAGTTAACCTATTGTATGCATCTGCAAATAGTGATGTAGAATGAATCTTTGTTATTCGATTGGTCTTTCCATCCACATCTGTATATACTGTCTTAAGTCTCTTTGAGAGACCAATGAATTGATCATTTCCTGGTTAATAATGAGATTTTTGACAAATTCATTCTTATGTTTTGAACCAAAGAAACTTTTCAAAGTAAGGTCTCGTTGTTCTTCGAATGAATTTGGGGGAGAGTTCTTAATGAACTTGCTTAATTCACCGGGAGTGCATGGGGAATATATAGTTATCTGATCTTTAAACTCTTGAGAATGCATTAGTTGGCTATATGATCATCTAAACAAGTTGATATGTTGTTCCTTTTCATGAAGTATCTCTATGAAAATTCATGAGGATCCCACTAGGTTTTCGTGACCAAGCACCCACCGACAAAAGGGGAGAATTAATGTGTAGTTCGTATCATGTCATAGTTTACTGATCATTATGTAAGGGGGAAATGATATATCACTATAGTATTGTCAAAGCTGTGGATACAATTGAACTTTTGACGATAATAAACGATAATATGACACCGTATAACAACGATCGAGAGAAACAAGCTTTTCATCATATAGGCTAATGGATTCCTCAACAACTATGATACGAGTTGAACACATTTGGAATCATCGAGTACCGAGTGACTTAAGATTTCTATAATGTTGAAAAACCAAGGAGACTGCTATCTGGATGAGAAGCTACAAAGTTTATTTATTTTTATCCATAATGTATTGACAGTTTTTCAATAAATTGGACAAAGGGGAGATTGTTAGAGTAATCGCCTATTTAACCCTCAAGCGCTGTTTTCTCAAGTTTGTTTGTCAATGAGTTAGTGATCAAAACTATAAGTCTTGATTTCTAGTCTACTTATAGATGATCTCTGACTAGGATAGATTGTGTAGTCGGGCATTAGATTTCACTGCTGCTCACTGGCTGAAGACGAAGAACTACTAAGGAGAGCTCTAGGATCCTCATCAACAAAAAGGTATGTGGAGACCTAAACTCATCTATCACTTGGAAAGTCTATTTCCTACTTCTATCTCCTATATTGAGACACAAGCTCGTAAGTTACGATATAGTTTTCCATTATACACATTTGAGACTTCGAGCCGCAGTTTAACTCGCTTACACATTTCTTTAATATGTGTTGGCAAGCTTTCGCTCAAGACCAAGTTCATCTTATCTTCTTGACTGAAAGTCAAAATATTGATCATGTGAAAACTGCTCGAGCAACATCTTACATGGTTTGTGTGATACAATCATTTGATGTAGACTTGGAATGTTTCTTCGCTATGATTATTTCAATAACTTGAAAAATTGCTTGATGTTAATAGTGTGTGAAACGTTATTGTCATCCTCTAAGAAAGTTTCAATGATTGAACAAGTAGTTTAGAACACTTAACCATTATCGATTATGAAAAGGTTGTGTACTTTTGCACATATGTTGTCCATGTCCGGAATCAGTATGTATACTGCATGTGTATATGTTGGTTTGAGAAGTCCAGAACTTAAGTATGCGCGACCGTACACAGTATTGGCGTAAGGTCCATGTCCGAGATTTGGTATGTACATGTTCGCGCACTGCTAAACCCACTCTGTCCCGGTATTTCTGCTATGCACCGTTTCGTTGCATTTGAAGTTTAAAGTTCTAAACCAAATAGTATGAACTAATACATTTATATTTTAAGGAATGGCCTTGCAAACTGCGTCATAATGTTCATCATCTCGAGTGAATCAAACCGATTTTGCTTCATAATTTGTGTTCTTTGCTACTTCTATGAGAATATAGTACCGAATAACTCTCTTTAACTAGTTTCATTTGAGTCATTTGGAACTAGTTGGTGTATACATTTAATAAGGTTGATATGAGAGTGTTCAGCATGGTTAACCTTGGTTAGCTATTGTTGATTCAACATGGTGGTTACACGCTTTAGGTACTGGCTACATAAACCTAAATGAAGGTTCATTCTATTTGTAGTGTAACAAGCCAAGTTCCGACCCACCCGCTGAAAGACATTAGCTTGAATCTCATCAAGGTTTTCATCTAACGCTGAATATTGAATGCTTTGTTACCAAGGCAACTTTAGATTGCAAACCCCCGATTTGAAAACTATATAAAGGAGAACTCTAGCAATTCGGGAAACCTAATCCTCACACCTCTAGTGTGTGATACTTGCCGCATAAGCTAGAGTCAGATTCTCCTTTTAACCTTAGGGTTTTTCTACGGAACCTCGTAGGTTAACCGACTTGAAGACTTCAAACATTGGGATTGCAGAAGCTGCACCCAACTATCTTCTCTCGTAGTTGCAGTGATCCGATCTTGCATCTTCTATCGTGTTCTGTACGTATCTTTCTTAAGATTGGCTCTCGAGATTTATTCCTCCGGTTAGGGAAAAAGATAAAAAAGCAATCACAAACATCTTCGCTCTATCGCTTTGTGATTCCACAATATCTGTTTTTTGCTACCATAAGGATTAAGATTATTGTGAGGTGATTGATATTTCTAGGTCAGTTTCTTTGAGAATATAAGTCCTAGATATCAATTGGTTCCTGGTTTCACCTGATTTATTAAAAGACTAACAAAAATCAGGTAAAGATTGTGGAGGTGATTATCTATTCCAATAAATCCTTTTCTTTGCGTGAGTATTTATTTTCTTATCAAGTTCTGACTTCAATGTAGCAACTCTTGGTTGTGGGTGAGATCGCTAAGGGAACTGGCGCGACATCCTTTATCGACTGTGAGATTAAGGAGCGAATTGCATTGGAATCAGCAGGTGATTTATTAGGTTCAACCGCACTTGTACTCATAGCTCATCGGTAGGCTAGGTCTCGTGAGCGCTTAATACAAGCTGTAGTGTTCAAATCGACTAGGTCCCGGTTTTTCTGCATTTGTGTTTCCTCGTTAACAAAACTTCTCGTGTCCTGTATACTTCTTTCCGTGATTATATTTGTTATATAATTAAAATATCGTTGGTAGTTGTGCGTTGAATCGATCAATCAAACCAACCCTTTGGTTGTTGATTGAAATTGATTGATCCTTGAACATTGGTCTTTAAGTACCGTTCAAGTTATTTCTCATATATTCAATCGGGCTCACAAATTTTTATTTGTTGATTGCGAATTGAATTGAGATATAGAGATACAAAACTCTTGGATATACTTTTCTCTAGATTGAGTCTAACCTGCCTATTTATTCTCTTGAAAGTATATTGGAGTTTGTCTATTCAGATTGCCAAATGAATTGTTGGGTGTGGTTGTTGTACCCCCATTTTTTTCAGTCTCAACTTCCTTTCCCCTAGTAGTGACCATGATTAAGATTGATGGATACGATCTGGGATTGATTTGGAACCATGACCGAATGGACAACCTCTCTTACCGTGGTCGCCAAAATGTAGTTACCTAAAAATCGAGAGAGGTTAGAAGTTGAATTCTGTGGTTTTCGAAAGCGAAGTCACGGAGGTTGAGCACGTAAGTCAGTCTTCGCCTAAACCACGCATGAGTGGCTAGCTCAAAAGTTGCTTCAGCCACAAAGAAGAGATTTAGGGCTGGTCTTAGGGAGGGAAGCAGATGAAGAGAGAGATCATATAATTCTAGGGTTTGAAGAAGAATTACTCTGAGAGGTTATGAGAAAGATGATTGTAGCTTGGAAAAATAGAGGATCTATTTATAGTCGAATTCTCTAATCTCGTGTGTAGGTGAAGATAGGGATTGCTTTTTATACCGTGCGAGCAATTCTCTCTGCCTCTTCGGAGAATAGGGATAAACTAGGTTGAGTTTATCTCATTATTCCACACGCTTTTACTCTCTTCTGCGATGCTAGAATAAGCTGTGTATTCCTCACACGTGCCAAGACCGCCGCACCAAAACCCTAATTGATATCCCCCATTTGTGTGAAGTCTGAGTCAGCTCTTTGTGATGATGCTGAGAGAGAAATATTCTCTTAGCTGAGTTAGCCAAGATAGAGAGATATTCCCTGATTTGTGAGAATGACTAGGATGAGTCACGTGAAAAGGCATGGAATTCCTTAGGAATCGTGTGCAGAGTGTGAGAGGAGTTGAGGCTGATCTCCCTATCCCCATGGCTGATCACATATGTCATGTGAAGACCGTATTATTGTTTGTGGGTCCTTTTGTTGAGCATGCGGAGCTCAAGAGAGCTTATCCACGTTTTTGGATAGACATGTATAGTTCATGCTCAATTTACTAGCAGTGAGTGTGTTTGAGAGGCTGAGAAGTAGGCTTGAGCACTAGGTAAGGCGTGTGCCTATTATGTGAATCTCTCCGAGATTTTGATGAGAGATTTGAATCTCTCTGGGATTTTGAGGAGAGATTTGAATCTCTCCGAGATTTCATCGAGATTTTGCGAAGAGTTTTGAATCTCTCCGAGATTTTGCAGACGGATCAAAATCTCTCCGAAGATGTTCTTAACGGATCTCAATCTCTATGGTCACTGGGATTCATCCCTGAGAGAGAAAAGAGGCCTTGTACGCCCAATTAATGCCTCTCGCGAGACTTTGGCCCACTTGTCTTTGACCAACAGTATCTTGCGAGAGATGTGCTAGGAATCAACTGCATGTGTCCATATAATGGGCCAACAAGACCAAGTGTATCCTGAGAGGATTTTCTAGGAGTCCATCTGAAAGGGCCTTGAGGCGGAATAACCAACTTATCTCATGGGGATGTTCCATGGAGTTAAACCTCGAGTAAGTCGAGTCGAGCCTAGCAGTGGACATGACGAGCAGAGTATATCACGATGGTGTACTAGGAATCGATCCTTGATCTCAAATAGGGTTGATGTGGCTATGGAAGATATGTATATCTCCAGCTCCGGGTCGTAAGTCCGCTCAGGATGTATTTACGCATCTAAAGAGCCTACATGACCAACAACATCTCGTCGAGGATGTATACTAGGAATCATGGAATCACAATCAGCTTTGTCTCACGAAGACATGCTAGAATTGTGGTTGTTCTGGTTCATAAGTATGTCGGGGGACGTTTTACGCTTTACAGAACCTACGTGACTAGCAGTATCTCGTCGAGGATGTGCTGCCAGGAATCACGGCATCACCGACTCGATGGTATCGCGGGACGTATACTAGAAATCGTGGCTACGGATTCCCTTGAGGGACAAGGGCTAAATCTGTCCCGTGAGAGTTGAATTCTACCTATAGGGTTGAAATGACACTTTTGCTCCTTATCCAAATTTCACCATATACAATCTCCAATCCAAGAAACTCTTAGACTGCAATTCAACAAACACATTCATAACATCCAGTCTGATGAAACTCCAAGTTTGTTGATAAAAAGCAATATGATATCCATCTGGGCATGGAGCCATATTCTTACCTAAAAACTTAATTCTCGTGTATATCTCTTTCTATCCAAGTACAAATATCACTAGTGTTAGAGCATAACTCGGTTGAACCCACAAAGCGTTGGTATGTCAAGTTTGGTTGTCATATTTTAGTATCAAAACTCATCTAGAGTCGCTTGATTGAATACTAGAATCAACTTCGCTTAGGTTAGACTAGAAAGTCTAGGAATGTTGAGACGTACAAGTATTACTCCGAAGACCTAAAGAATGTGAAAAAGTATCGACTACAACAACGACATCATCCTTCCACTTGAGGTTAGTAATATTGACTTGATCTTGTTCCATTCCTAATGCATTTTTCAAGTCATGCAATATTGAAAACATAACATGCGAATGTGATATATTGTATATAATACTCTAGTGATGTGACTTGGTCATAATAGTATGATCAAAGTGTCAAGGAAAACATATTACAAAGTATAAGACGCTTATTTTTTGGAACTTCGTAAGAACGACATCGACATAATCTATTGTATATAGTTATTGGATTATGTGTACATTATATATGAATGATTTCACCCTATGAAACAATGTTTTATAACATTTGCTTAAAGGAAGTACATTTATGAACTTGTTTCATAATCGAAAGGAAATCGTGATTGGTCTTGCTATTCTTTGAACATCTTTTGGATGACCAATGGAAGATGACTTTGGCAAAACCTATCTTAACTTGTTGAGATTTATGGTATAACCGGTCATAGACTATATAATATAGTTTGTTGCAATCGGTCATGAGCTTCATTGTAAATCCAGTTGTAACCGATCACAAGCTATATAGGAATGCAAGTAGTAACTCGCCATAAGTTACTTTGGGAACCAAGGTATAACTCGGTCACAAGATGAATTGGAAGTTAATTGTAATCGATCACAAGCTACCTTTGGGAAGCAAGGTGTAACCAATCACAAGCTAACTCAGAAGTAAGGTGTAACCGATCACAAGCTATATTGGAATGCAAGTTGTAACCGGTCACAACCTGGTTTGGGAAACATGGTATGACCGATCACAACTTACATTGTGAGGTTGGTACAACTGATCCCAAAAAAGCAAAACCGAATTTCCAATATTCACATATCTCCGTAAGTTTTGTGTAAGCTTGGAATTAGGGTTTGCTAAGAAACTTCTAGATGTCGACATATTTGAACATGTACATAACTCCTATCATTTATTGTTCAAAGATATTCCTTGATACTCAAGGTGATCCTCGGTCCGAAAAAGTGAAAAGCATTCAATTATTATTTTCATCATATATGTTTTAATTACCAAGCATTTAAAACATATCCTCCGAAAATATGATTTTCTTGATTAAGTCTCACTTTTAAGTTGATGCTCTAACAATTATATTGGAGATTGACAACAAATTATCGGGTGTGGTTGTTATACCCCCGCGCTTTCAACCAGCAGATTTAAAACATATCCTCCTGAAAATATTATTAGTTAATTTGCTAGACTAATAATAGAAGTTTTTCTATGAGAGTTTTCTTAAATATTGGTTAACATTAATTGGGAATAGGAAAACCTAATTTAGGTACTTTAATGCATATCTTGATAATATTTTCGGTTTTGGAATTTCCTTGTTGTCCAAACAAACTTGGTCTATAAATACTTGAGTTTACATTTCTTTCAAACTATCCTAAGAGCCGTGCAAACTTCATTTCTTGTTTTTCCGTGGAGCCGTCTATTCGGAGAGGAAAGTATCCTAATTAGGTGAAATCTCTTACGACTCGCTCGTTTAAAGACTTATGTGGATCAAGAAGCTCTACGAGTACCGTTAGTGGGAAACTAGATAAATATGAAGTGTTATTAGTTTTCGATTATTGATTTGATTGACTAACGGTTGTTGAAACTTTGATTGCACCTAGTTTGTTTATTCTGGAGATTATTCTCTTCTGATATAAGATTCACTCGATACTAGATCAAAGTATCGACTGGATCTTTAAAACCAACTTGGATCTAAAGATATCTTGTGATAATCCATTGTTAACAGCACTAGCTCTATGTGTGATTGATCACAAGAGGAATCAAGTGTTGTTGTGCAGTGTATTTGAAGGCAATAGAAGATTTGAAGACAAAGAAGAATTATTATTAGTTTTCGTATCTTGTGGATTTAGTACACAAACCTTGATCGACTAGGATCCAACTAGAATCGGTTTATATCTGATAGACTTGATTGATTAGTTGCGTGAGATCGCCAACTCTCTATAGTTTCTCTTTGAGATCTATATCGATTGAGTGTGAATCTAAGACTTGATTATTTCCTGGTAATCAATATTTAGATTGATCTAACCGCGTAAAGGAGTTTCTTAGATTAAACATAAGAGCCTTTGTCAACGACTCATCAAATATATTTGGAAAGATTGATTAGAGTGGTTACCAAACAGATTCTTCCTTTGTTGTTTGTAATACGATCCAAAGGACTTGTTATTCACGTGCGTGACTCTAAAAGTCAAGGCGCAGGATACCGAGGGAACTAAGTAGCTAGGGGTATTCTTCTGGTCTCAACTATACGAAGTCGGTATTAAATTTTTATAGCTAGCTTAATTACGAGAGTATTCAAAACTGGACTAGGTCCTGGGTTTTTCAGTATTTGCGGTTTTCTCATTAACAAAATCTTGATGTGTCTTTTACTTTGTTTTCCTCATTATAATTGTTATTATATAAGTAAAATACACAAGTACATTAACTCCAGTAATACTTGATATTGATCCATATAGTGTTTCTGTTATTTCCAAACATATTATCAAGTACATACTTTGTTGTCGTATCGTCTCGATCTTGTATCCATAGATCAATCACACGAGTGATCTTGTTGTTGTATTCTCTCGATCTCGTATCCATAGTATCGATCTACAAATGTGAATCGAATTTGTTGTATTGTTTTCTGCCAATCACATTCGTGAGAGGACTTATAGGTTGATAAACAAAAGATTGTGGTGTATTTTGGTACCTCGTCTTTTCAATTGGTTCAGACCAGTGCAAACACGTAAAAGATCTAACAATCTGTGTTTGGTGCGATCCAACCTATAAGATTTGAATCTAATGGACGATTCAGTTAACGTAGTTGCAAGATTTGACAACTTCAAAGACTTGTGGTGGAAGACACTGAATGAAGCATGTAATACTCTTTGTTCCTAAAAATTATTAGGAATATGGATTATGTCCGAATATGTCTTACTGACATACATAATCTCTTGATTATCATAGAATTGTATCTCATGTTATTGAATAGTAACAAGTTTAGCAACACTGATACAATTTTTTATGTGACATGTTTTATCTTGAAAATGCATAAGATCCCACTCGAGATTTTTCTAAGTACAGAACCATGACTATCATAATTTTTAAAAATATGGAATCTTAAATATATTTTGGATTCGTTACCCAAATATATGTATGTACATTTTCGTATCTAAGACTGTCAATGTATCGCCTAATCGGGATGCGATTTTGGAATCTTTGTAACTATGCAAAGGATGATTTTTCGAGTTAATAATCCTATTAACAAATGATTGCTTCATACACCCCATAACCGCTTTAATGAAGCAAGTGATCTTTTGAAACATTATTGGGTTTATAATTCTAAAGATATTTTTTATGAATATCTTGTTATGTTAAGTTTTGTATACACTATTAAAAATTTCTTGAGTAAGTTTCGTAAATTATTATCGATTCTCAGTAACGATAGAGTTGACAAATATTTGGACACAAAGATAGAATTGATCCATAATAAAGATTCGGTCCAAGAGAAATCGATTTTCCAAAAGAAAGACCTAGTTCCAAATCGGATTTGTTTCCTTATATACTAAGACCTACGATTTTTGAACGATTACCTAAAACTAGTTATTTCCGAAACCAAATATCTTCACTCCCTATAAAAGAATATTATTGTGCATTGTTTTCACAAACATATTGGGGGAATTGTTCGGAACCGAAACTAGGGTTTTTCATATATCTTCGAAATTTGAAAAATAGGAAAAGGAAATCGAGTGACAAAACTTATGATCCGTATAATGATCTCATTCCATACAATCAAGTTGAGAAGATCCGGTTTCCTCACATAATCAAGGATCAACATGAGCTTACTAACTTCGTTGATAGCACATGTTTTGACAAAAATCAACTTTTCAAAGGAATAGACTTCAATGCTGAAAAAATATTTGTCTTGGAAGTTTCGAATGTTGATTATGTGAAGTTTTTTCAAGATCGAAGTTTGGGGAAACTTTTTGATTTTGAAAACTTTTCACCCGATGCAGTAAGAATTTTCTATCTAATATTCGCAATACCGATCATAAGAAGCTTTCCTTTGTCACTCTTGTTGGATGCCATGTTCTCTATGTTGATCAAGAGTGATCTCAAATATCATCAAGTACAATGAGAAGTGTAATCGTATGATTACTGGATTTGAAATTGATCACTGATACCATTTCAACCCGTTCGAATGGAAGAAAGATTAACTCGGAAAAAGGAGATTACCAACCAAAGAGATATACCTCTTTATTTGAGGATTTTTAGAAAACTTGCTAATGCATCCATCTATGCAAGTACAAGAGACAAGTCTCGACTCGAACGAGAGTTTGTTGATTCGTTACTTTCTTTTAGAAGATGACAAACAACTTGATCTCTCAGTGGATAATCATAACCGGATGATTAATATTTATGAAAGCTCCTCCTCTCTTGTCTCAAAGCGAAACCTTGGGTACCCCTTCCTTATTACTAAGCTTTGTGAAACCGTCGTAGGTGATAATTTTGGAGATATAAAATTTACTTATGCGAGTTACAAAGGGAACCATAAATCAAATGGTTGGTGGACAAAGCAAAGGTTAATCTTTTACCATGTCTCTCCTATACTCCGAGATCGATAATCCAAAATCACTCATCTTGCGTCTTGGTAACCAATTGAGTTGTATTCAAAGACAGTTAGCCATTGTCATTATGCAATGATTTGGAAACTCTGTAAGGTATCTTGAAAATTGATACATAGTTTTGGAGAGATAAAGGATATCAAGGGCCAACAATGGAAGATGGATATCAAGAATGGCTCAAAAATAAGAAGTAATTTACTTCATATACTAAGAGAAAATAGACATCAATGTGTTGATTTATTTCAGATTTTTGTATAAGGTCTATTTTGAATAAAACTATCATTATTTATTAATGAATAAAATTATTATTTTATAATTTTTATTTCATGTGATAGTTTCCGATTGCATAGCATGTGTAATGAATGTCTATATTTTTGCAATGTGATTTTGGTTTTATGAGATGTCTCGATTTTGGTTTTATTAACCTTAATATTCGGTCTCATATGGTGATGCCCTTATGATTTGTGTGGATTTTTGATTAAGCGGGATTAAATTCTAGCCCATGTTGGTAGGCTTTATCAAAGGATCATAAGGTGTTTTGATTGAAACTCATATGTGAAAAGTCACAATATGTTGATAATTAATTTATGTTAACATAAGTTGTGTTTAGCATAACATATGTGTTTCGTGTTTCAACTTTTTCTATTGGCACGCATTAGTTAAAACCGTTTCAACCTTTCTATGGTAAAGTTTGCTTTTGTTTTTGTTTTTTTGTTCTCACGAGAGGATGACAACACACTGGGGGAGAGTTCTTATTTGAACTTGCGCTTAATAATATATCTTTCTGGGGAGTAGTGGCTGCGGAAATTGAGGTAACCATTTTATTTGTTAGTTAATCGTTTTTCTTTTTTAAGAAAAGCCTGTTTATATTGCATATATTTTGTGTTTGCTTAACAAAACATTTGGTACAATTGACATGTTCCATTATGTTGTATGGATTGATTATATGATCCAATTGTTTCCGGTTAAGAAAAACTGTGTCAATTTATTGACTTATGATTTGGTATCTTCTTTATTGTTGGATATCAAGTGTTTTTGCTTAACGAAATTCGGTGCAATTGCGGTGCTGTAATGTTTATATCTGTTTCAATTGCTTCCGATTAAGAAAATTAATTGCGAGTCAATTTATTTTGGTTTGTATCTATTGATTTTGGCTTAACAAAATTACGGGATCATTTGTTTGTTTAGTCCATTTTATTCCTGGATAAGAGAAACCAAGTTAATTATGATCTTAGTTAGACTTATCAATTGGAGGATTCGGTTATTCAAGTCTAATCGAATGCCTTGACAAGAAAAATTAGTTAACTAACCTAGTGTTTGTCTTGTCTAAAGAGAAAGTTCTAAGTTATTGTCTGAATAATTAGAGTTTGATGAGAAAAATAAAGTTAATTCTGATATTTATTTTGGTCTTATCAAAATAAGCGATTGCACATACGCAATCGGTTTAACAAGGGAACTAAGTTTCTTAGTCGATTTGTTAAACTATTAGGGAAAATTAGCTTGGAAAATTGTTTCCTTGATAACATATTAAAAACTAAATTACTTTTGTAGTTTTGGTTTTAATATCGGTTATCTAAAATGGTATGTGAAACTTTCGTGCTTAACTCTTATAGGTTGTACAAGTCTTATAGATTTGTAAGATCCTTTTGGTTTGACCTTTATTTGCTCGAACCTTTGTCATTTTGTGACAAAAAAGGGAAGAAAGATATTGTAATACCCCGATTTCGGCAATGGTTCGCGATGGAATGGAATATAGGTAATGATTTGTCCTTCCCTAACACCGAGGCCTTTCAAGACAATTGGCTCCATGAGTTGGCGTAAACTCAGCTAAGCGTGCTCGACGTGAGAAATCTGGGATGGGTGACCTCCCTGTGAAGTTTCGTTGGATTACCGCATTGATGCCCGTTGAAACCCCACACCGCCGGATGACCGTAGTGGCTAAGTGGGGACAATATTCTAGGAGGGACTGGTCATTACAAATGGTATTTCGAGCTGACGACTGTCACCTTCAGGTGGAAGGCACGCCGGAGGGTTGTTCCAAGTGCTTCTCATGAGGGGAAGGAACGTCGGAGATCCGGGCTCGTACATATTCCGGAGCCGAGGACTGGCTCCAATTTAAGGTGGTGGTATTGTAATACCCGATATTGTGCAGCTGGTTGGCCAAATGAAATATGCAAGTAATGATTTGTCCTTTCCTAACACCGAGGCCTTTCAGCACAATTGGCTCCCGAGTTGGCGAAAATCTGCTTAAGCGTTCTCGGCGGGAGCAATCCAGTGGATGGGTGACCTCCCGGAAGTCGTTGGATGACGGCAACGATGCTCCGTTGAAAACCCCACACTTCGATAACCGCAAGTGGCTAAGTGGGGGCGATGATCGGTGGTGGGACGGGTCATTACATATATGGAGTAAACAAGTGATTTTTAATCACTAGGAAAGGAAAATTGTGCTTAAACGTTATATCTAACGAAAGAGTAAAGCATAAACTAAGGGGCAGAAACATATCATAATGTTGTGTATTATTTAGACTACAAAAGGGGAATAACAAAGATGTTCCTGGATTGGAATATTTCCCAGCTTTCCTCTTAGGGGGAGTAAAAGCTTTTGTTATTCAAATGTCAACAGCGGTATTTATTTATTGATATATGCAGGATATTGTGCTATTGAAACTTGGAATCAAACGTATGAAGAATGAGTTATTTTGTAATTCGTTTAGATCCATATGTAATAAGAGTTTTGTCACTAAAATTGACAAAGGGGGAGATTATTAGAGCATAGCTCGGTTGAACCCACTAAGTGTTGGTATGTCAAGTTTGGTTGTCATATTTCATAACTCATCTAGAGTGGATTGATTAAATACTAGAGTCAACTTCGTTTGGGTTAGACTAGAAAGTCTAGGAATGTTGAGACGTAAAAGTATTACTCAATACTCGAAGAATGTGAAGAAGTAACGACTACAACGACGCACATCATCCTTCCACTTCGAGGTTAAGAATATTGACTTGATCTTGTTTCCATTCCTAATGTATCTTCTAGTCGTGCTATATTGAAAACATAATATGCGAAGATATATATGTTGTATATAATACCCTAGTGATGTGACTTGGTCATAATAGTATGATCAAAGTGTCAAGGAAAACATATTACAAAGTATAAATGCTTATCTTTTCGAACTTCGTAAAGAATCATACATCGTACATAATCTATTGTATATAGTTATTGATTATGTGCATCATATAGGAATGATTTCACCCCTAGGACACAATGTTTTATAACATTTGTTTAAAGGAAGTACATTTATGAACTTGTTTCATAATCGAAAGGAAATCATGATTGGTCTTACTATTCTTTGAATATCTTTTGGATGACCAATGGAAGATGACTTTGGTAGAACCTACCTTAACTTGTTGAGATTTATGGTATAACCGGTCATAGCCTATATAATATAGTTTGTTGCAATCGGTCATGAGCTTCATTGTAAATATAGTTGTAACCGATCAAAAGCTATATTGGTGGAATGCAAGTTGTAATTGGCCATAAGTTACTTGGGAACCAAGGTACGTATAACCGGAGTTACAAGATGAATCGAAGTTAGTTGTAATAGATCACAAGCTACCTTTGGGAAGCAAGGTGTAACCGATCACAAGCTAACTCTGCAAGTAGTGTAGATCTGAAGCAAGGTGTAACCTGGCCACAACTTGGTTTGGGAAACATGGTATAACCGATCACAACTTACATTGGTGTGGTTGGTACAACCGATCTTAAGAAGCAACCGAGTTTCCAATATTCACATATCTCTCAGAAGTTTTGTGTGAAGCTTGGAATTAGGGTTTGCTAAGAAACTTATAGATGTCGACATATTTGAACATGTACAAACTCATATCATTTATTGTTCAAGGATATTCCTTGATACTCAATTTGATCACTCTTCCGAAAATGTGAAAAGCATTTAATTATGATTTTCATCATATATGTTTTAATTACCAATGTTAGAGCACTGCTCGTGTAGTTGCAGGAAATCCTACAATACATCCCTCATTAGAATTCATAATAATCAACACATCTTTAAGATCAACAATCAGACTTTTTATTAATTGATTTTTGGAATTTTACAAGAAGGAAAATGAAATCAAGAATACAACTACTATTATAGATTTTCTCTCTCTCAAAACTCTCTTCCACTCTCCAAAAAGATCTCTCCCTACTTTAGGCCTCGTTCAACTCTTTATATAGGACATTACATAGTGGGTGACAAGCTTAAGCTATCCTTTATTTTCTGGATCTCGGTTTGCGTATATTCTCGCGAGTATATAAATGTTAAATTTCGCAACACTCCTAAATCTCGCTAAGTTTCCACACCTTTCTCATGTTTGGACTGTCGTCATTCTGCTGCGCCATTTTTGTAACCAACTCGCGACATCTTCGCAAGCTGTGTTGTACAAAGATTTCACAAAGGTATTGATGTTGCGATATTTTGATCCTACATCTTGCCTCTTCTCATGTCTTCTCTGCGAAGAAGAGAATGATATGAGAATTAATGTTTCAAAATGCCACAACTGCTTATCTTTCCATATTCTTCTGTATTGACACGGTTCTGTACTTTTACGCAGAATTTATTACACGTATCTCTTCTTCCATTCATTTCTTGACACGTCTTTTTCAACCGTTATTTTTCAACTCTTCACATTTAATGTGCTTATCTTCTCTCTATATATATTTCTCTCCTTCTTCTCTTCTTCTTTTTTACTTTCCTTCTTATTTTTTTATGCAACTTTCTTCACCATTTCTCCGTAAATTCCGCTCCTGCTGCTGTAAGTTTTCTTGTTTCTATTTCTTTTGATCTTTACTTTTTTCTTCATTCCCATACTTAAGATGCCTCCAGTTGGTCGTAAATATGAAGCTTCTTTTGAAGAAGTTCAAAAAGATCTCAAAGAGAAGGGTTTAACATTAACCACCATTCCCAATCAAGGATCATCATCAATTCTTTCGACTAAATTGTTTTCTGATAATCGTTGTGATGATAAAGAAATCATAGTTTCGCTTGGTAAGATTCTCGCGTCTTCCCATTCCTCTCTACGACCCTAATCTTCCCTTGTTTTACGAAATTCTTACTCATGCGAAGTTCTCGCGAGCCATTTACCAATTGAGTGGGGACTGTATTCGTTTAATCCTTGAATTCGCTAACCGTGGTGCTGGTAAAGGGTCTATTTATCAAAAAGAAGCTAGGGATCCAAAATTTAAGGAACTGGAAATACTCGCTGAGAAATATACAGTAGAGGGCTTCTATGAAAATTATGAATTCATACCCATGAAGAAAGATAAGACTTCGTCGGGTGTTCAGTCAAGAGGAAAGATGACGTTGCCGATGATAAACTACTTATGCAAGATATTGATTGGCATTCGGCAAGAATAATATTCCTCGTCACTCTAAAGATGACAAATGGTGTGTCT
>JAJJWW010004065.1:0-185885 GCA_023531295.1 Papaver armeniacum
TAAGACCTTATTCTGGCGGAAGCTTTTTGTTGTCAGGTTTTGTAAAAAGTTAAAAACTTGCTAAGGTAGCTCTTGAAAGTATATAAACAAATCAGGTCTTTAAAAGCCCCAGGCTATTCTCCGTCAACAAAAACTGGAAAAAATTGTGTGTTTAAAATGCCAGTTTTTAAATTAGTAGTTGCTTACATTGTAAGTTGCTAAATTTTGAAAGCCTGCTCTAGGCTTTTCTGTAATGAAAACAATGACAGTGAAATCCGACCTGTGGTGCGGAATGAATATCTCTAGATTTAGTTCCATAGACGAATTCACATGGCCATTAAAAATTAGAGGAAAGATTATGTGGTGAAATAGCCCTTGCATCATTCTCATACGCTTGGCGTGAGGTTTCAGTTAGCAACATCAAAGCACATCTACAGATGTTTTGATACAAGTTGGGTTTTGTGCCTCGACGTACGTCTCTAATCACTGTTTTTTCTTTTTGATTTCCTGGCCTTTCTTGTTTGAATGTCCGGATTCTTGAGACCTTTAAACTTTGTCTACAGGATGTTTAGAGAAATTGTAGTGGTACCGTTCAAGTACGGGGATGATACACTGACCGCGGGTTGAATCCCCTTGTCTATCCCGCAAGACACAACAAATTAGGGTCCCCTGACTCGGTGGTTTAGTAGGGGGTGGGTTTTGGTGGGACCCACCCCCAGTGTGTCTGTCGGGGTGAGCCCGCGTGACGTAAATCATTTCCGGTTCAAGTAAGGTTAGGTGTTCATTTTGACATTACTCAATCATTCAAATTCAGTCGACACCTGTTTGTTTGAAATTTAGACACACTTTGCAAATGATCTGATGGGGAAAAATCATTAGTAAAATTGGACTAAAATGAAATTTACTTTATTTATTTTTTATTTGATTATCACAGCAGTAGAGACATTTGACCGGGGATGTTAAAAGGGCCAGTATTTTATAGATGGACTATCACACACAAACTCTCTCGAAAGTCAATAAGCCTATGCAGTCAGTCAGTTTATAGGGTACGACTGATATTTTTGAGTTTTCTTTTATTTACAAGCTTGGTAAAGGGGCGGCATGAATTGGTAGAGGGGCGGTAAGTGTGATAGCAATGTCCCTCTTATTAGTTAGGGGGTGTCCTATAGGGGTGTAGATTGACTAGATTACCCTTTTCACCTTAAATTAACCAAAATCAAATCAATTTTTTTTTTAAACCTAATGAATCAGAAAAAATCAAATTAGTTTTTTTTTTCATCTTCTTCTTCATCTTCTCTTCTCCTCCATCAATCCTAACCTCCATTAAAACCGAAAATTTCATCGTCTTCGATTAATCGACGATTTGAAAAATGTTTGGAAAAACCCAGTTAGGGTTTAGTTTATCGTGTTGGATTTAAGTTAATTTTGTATCAAAAATTAGAGTTTTGTATGAAAATTGAAATTGAAATTTCGGGTTTATGCCGATTACGGTTAGTAATAACTCAATTACGAACCGTAATCGAGATTTTGAAGAACATACGGTTGGTAATAGTTCAATTATCAACGAAGTAATTGAGTTACGGTTTGTTACTCAAACAACCATACCAATAAGTAAATATTCCTGTGTCTTAAGAAATTATCAAATAATGATTTACGGTTCAAAAGTTAAGTTAACACACCAACCGTAGGGTAGTTACGGTTGGTCTCGATTCATTAGTTACCAACCGTAATTTAGTTACGGTTGTTGTCAAATTAATTACCAACCGTAATCGGTTTTACGATTGGATCTTCCCCAAATTTAACCGATTCACGGTTGGTATTCGATAACTTACGAACCGTAACTAAGAGTTACGGTTGGTCACGAGCAAAATTGCAAGTAGTAAGTTCTTCGAAAATTCAAAAGTTTTGATTTTGTTATGTACTTGTAGATAATTTTGAGCGAGAAAAGGCTAATGAAAACTAATTTAGAAGTATCCGGGTCTTTGGAATCACTCATTTTGGTGGAGTGAATCAAAATCTAGGGTTTCACAAATATCACATAAGTTTTTTTCTTCTCCTCAATTTTTTTTTTTTCTTATAACTCTAAACATCTGATTTTTGATTCTATAATAAGTGGAAATTAATTATCAAAATTAATCTTGATTATCTACACTAATCTTGATTATCATTACTAAACTTGATTATTAACAATAAGGGTTAATTAGTCATTTCGTGGTTTTATTGATAAGGGGCACTTGAATTTACTTCTAATGACCTTTTTTGTCTTATTAGGTTGCCGCCCCTCTACCGATTCCTACCGCCCCTTTACCACGATTGAATTGTTTATTTAGTAATACATGCTAGGTCAGGTCTGCTAGCTTTGTTGCAGCCCTGTGTTTGGGTTGGCTTTTCAGCCTTCTCTCTTCTTTGGCTGTGCTTATACTGCTTTTGAATATAAATATATTTTTCCTGAAATTGAAGTCAAAATCAGAAATCAAAAGTAAAAACATTTGCTTCAAACAAAACAAAGTGATTTTTTTACTTCTAGAAATTATTTTAAAATTTTTCACTCAAATTAACTTCTTATTTTTTTATCTTCTGGACGTGTATCCAAAACGAGCAATTGCATTCTCTTTTTTTTTTTTTTTTTTTCAATAAAATTTTTACCCTTTAACTTCCGAAAAACCAGGGAAATAAATAGAAACCTTATTTCCTTTATTTTTTATTTCTCTGCACTTAATTTTTAATTGATGTGAACCGGTAACTGAGTTGATGAGCACGAACTCCACTGCAGGGGACATGGTCTAAGATGTCTAGCTGAATTAAGGACGGCGTGTTGACATTTTGATGGCTGATAGTCTTTCTATAGGCATGGCCTGGAAAGGCTAGGTGGTTACGTGTTAGGCAATGGATGGTTGTCTTTTTCAGGGTTTGACAAGACCTAACGTCTTTTGAATTTTTTACTCTTGCATTGCATCGGTAAGCAAAATGGTTTTCAGGGATGTTAATTGTAATGATTGTTGATAAGACTCTACGGAAAATATCTCTCTTCACCGGCAACCCCATAGCTTACCCACGTTAAATTCACCCACGTTATGTATTCCTCTAAACATATCTAGAGACTAGACTCACCCCTGCTCCGGTTCACTGTACCAAATCCTTGGCGCCCTTTTCATTAAAACCTTCTCTCTTCTCCTTCTTCTTCCTTCTCAAACTCCCAACGTTCAACCTTTTTTCTTCTTCTTCTTCTTCCTGAAAATGTCAAGAATCTCACCAGTCACCGTGGATCTTATTCCAGATGAAAGTCTGTACATCTATAACCCCATTAGATTTTTTTTCTTCTTCATTTTCTCCATTACCTCTTTATCTGTTGGGGGGACTGATCTGTTCTTTGTTTTGACAGCTAATACCATTCTCCTAGCTGCTTATGATGGCGAACTCAATCTACTCAAGCGTAAGTACCATTTCCTTGGATTTTCAATTCTTTTTTTTTTTTTTGTTAAGTTTTTCTGATGAAGATCTTGTTGTGGATCAGAGTTTGCATTAGAATTAGATGAAGTGCTTGAAGATGGAGTCACAGCAATACTTGAGAATGCTCAAAATGGACGTGGTAAAAGAGCTATTCATTATGCTGCAATGGGAGGGAGTGTAAATGTTCTTAAGTATTTGATTGAGGAAATGAGAGTTGATATTGATGTCCAAGATGGTAAAGGTACACTTTCAATTGTCTTATTTTCTTAGAATTCATGATTCTTGGTATGGATTGTGTGTTCTTGCTTCCAATCTGTCCGACTGAATGTTGTGTGTTAATTTTTAAGGAAATCTTCGAATTGAAATTGGTTTCCGGTTGATGTATTGGTCATGTTTAGAAATTTACTTTCGCTAATATATTTATTAGGATCTGAAATTGAATGAATTTCAACAATGTCTGTTAGTTTTGTTTTGGTTTGGTTCAGTCTGTCAGACAGACAATGTCTTTCTTTTGCTTGGGGATGGTAGTTGTTGGCAAAGACATTGCCAAGTGGGTAATTGTACATTAGACTATGTGTAATTATGCACTTTGCGCGGACATGTTTTACAGGTTATACTCCCCTAACCTGTGCAATTATAAAAGGGAGCTTGGCTTCCGTGGATTGTCTTCTTAAAATGGGTGCCAATTCTGAAATACCAGATTATTCAAATTGTAGTCCTTTGCATCATGCAGCTATCTCAGGTAGGTTGCATTCCAACTGATCTGGTAACTTTCGAAATGTGTCATGCAGACATTTCAGAGTAGCTTAAATGAGGTCCTGATGTTCTTTCGTGTTGCAGGGCATAAAGATATCATACTCTTGTTAGTTTCAAAAGGTATTAATGTGGATGTCACGAATGAACTTGGCTCACCACTAATATTTGCTGCCCTCTGTGGCTGCCATGATACTGTTAAAGTTCTTCTGGATCATGGTGCCAATCCTGAAATACCAGATAATTCAAATTGTAGTCCTTTGCATCATGCCGCTATGAAAGGTAGGTTCCCTCCCAACTTCCAACTGATCTGGGAACATTCCAAATATGGCATTCAGACATTTTATAATAGCCTATATGAGGTCCTGATGTTCTTTCGTGTTGCAGGGCATAAAGAAATCATACCCTTGTTACTTTCAAAAGGTATTAATGTGGATTTGACGAATGAATATGGCTCACCATTACTATATGCTACCATCCAAGGCTACCACGATACTGTTAAAGTTCTTCTGGATCATGGTGCCAATGTTAGTAGCATTTACCTTTTCTTCATGAACATGTTTGGCTACCTGTTTAGCAAATACTCAAGTGATCTCTAAATGACAACCTAAATTTCATCCTGATTAGATGTGAACTGCTTGATCACGACATAACTGCTTGATCTCTAAGCAAGGGGATCACTGAATATACCTTCTATTTTATATTTGCAGCCAAATTTGATATCTCAGGATACAGTTACTCCACTTTGTGCATCTTTCTGTTTACAATCTTGGCAATGCGCAGAGCAATTACTGAAGGTAGAAATATTTTTCTATATTTAACAATTTAGCATCTATTATTGGACTAGTTTGTATGATGCAACCTAATACTTTTTGAATTTTGTGTAAACTGTCTCCTTTTTATCCATACTGGAACTTTCCATGTTTCTCTTGGGTCTTTAGGGAATGTGTACAAGTGGTGATGGGGTTTTCATCATACATGCATATCTTTGGTGTCTGCTTGTGGCCTATGTTTTGTGAGGCTCCCAAGGCGACACCATTTTTTGTAAAAAAAGATATTTGCTCACATTTTTGCGCCTTAAGCGCTTTATTTAGTTAGGTGCCCCCTGCAGGAAGTGTAATATGTTCTGGTTAATATTTTTTCATCTGTGTAGGGAGGTGCTGATCCAAATGGTGGATCAGATGGGATAAAACCTCTACCAATTGCAGCTGAAAAGGGCATGATAGAAATCATCAAGATCCTGGTTGAAGCTGGTGCAGATCCAAATATTACAGATATAGTAAGCTGATTTTACTTTTGGTCTCTTTTCATTAGTGGACATCAACTGTGACTGACATGAGATGGTACTTAAAATTCTTAATTTATTTTGGTGCTTAATGAGCGTTTCATTTTTTACAAATTTCTTGAATACTTCGTCCTTGTGCTAGAAAAGCACAACTTTCTTAATGCTTCGTTTAGTTTCTTAATCGTGTTTTCTTAATATGAAAAGAAGTGGTGGTAGATTATCAGACGATTCGTTGATGTCTCATATGGTTATCTGGGTTATGAAAGTCTAAATTTTTCTTCTCGCAGCGCGGACTAAAGCCAATAGAAGCCGCAGCTGTTACCGGTAGTCGTCAGGGTGTTGAGATTCTTTTTTCTGTGACTTCTCCTATTCCATCATATGATGACTGGAGCGTGAATGGAATAATGGAGCATGTAACTTCCAAGGAGTTTGAATTAAAGGTAAATTTATTACCAGAAGTCCTGGATTGATATTAGGTTTGTGGTATATATCGGCCATATGAAATTCCAGTAACTTTCCCATCATTTCATACTGTATTTGTTGGCATTCGGCAGTTTCCAACTTTCATGAAGTGGTGCTCCTAAATATGTAGTTTATAGAAAGTTTTCAACTAATGTATTGTATTAAATCTTCTTTACTGGCAGATGATTTGTCAATCAGAAGAGAATTTTCCTAAGGCCAAATCAAAGGGAACAAGTGCATACCAGAGGAATGAGTACTGCCTGGCAGTACATTGGTATACAAAGGTACCTTTGTTTAAACCAGAAACACAAAACGGTTAAGTGCTTAAGTAAATTTAATCTAATTGATTGCTTTTAAATGGAAGGTGAAATAAGAACCCGCACACCTTCCATGTATAACGTAGTGATCTTAAGCATTCATATGATCGCATGCGATACAGTATGTATTATTTGAGAATTGCAGGGAACATGTACATTTATAATAGAAATAGGGTACAAGCCTTCATTTTTCTTTATGTCAGTACGTAAATATAATTGAATATCTACTGTCAAGCAAGTTATAGAACAGTGGCTTCATTCAAGTCTCAACTACCCTGTTTTACAAAATAAAGAGAGCTTCTCCGCTCCTCTCAAATCGTTGTCACCTCAACTTAATCTATAAGCAGCGTGATTGTACATCTAAGTTACGTAGTGTAATTCATATGCTGAAGCACATGTTTCTCCTATGGTGTAGTCCAAATGGGTAACCACTTACATCCACAATTTCCACATTGTGTTCGCGTATTCTGAAATGTGGGAATCGATTTCAAAGATTTGTCAGCTCTTAGACTCTTTCTTTTAAGCCGTCTTGTGTGGTTCTTTCCTCCCACTGATGGGTTGATCGTTTTATTGATTTGTTTTCCAGGCCCTCAACATGAAACCTGGTGATGCAGCTGTGCTATCCAACAGGAGTTTGTGCTATTTCTTTTTAAATAGAGGAGATCTTGCTTTGGAAGATGCTACTCAATGCGTGTTGGCAAGACCAGACTGGCCTGAGGCATTTTATAGGGCAGGCATGGCACTCAAATTGCTGAATGTACATATTTCATCAATTTTTCCTTGTCGGTTAATTTTCTTCTTTTCTTTTTTAATCCTTTTTGGTAATCTTTGCTGCATTTGGCGCAGAGGCTTAATGATGCAGCAGTTACCTTTTCCACTGGTTTGAAACTGGATCCTGAAAATAGAGAGCTTCATAGAAAGCTCCAAGATGCATTCAGGTTAGCTACCATTACGTTTATTCAACCATTTCATTTATTACTTCTAGCGTTCCTACTTAGCAAGTATATTATTCGGGCCTGAACCTATCTTGTTTGGAGAGTGATATCGAACTGCTAGATGTTGATTAGATGACCAATAACCATAAACACAGTTGAGTTAGAACTCCTGGTTGATTGGGCTGGGGTAGCTTTCATAGTTGTTGGTTAAGATGGTTTGCTCTGAGTTAGTCTGACCTTTCCAGATATTGTTGATAAGTTTAACCTTTTTCCTGTTTGAAGTAGGAAAAAAATTGATAAATTTTAAGATTTTGAGTTCAGTCCCCTCCACATGTTTCCAGAAGAAGCATATAGGCCCACATCTACGTAGGATCTAGAGCGCCTGTGTTGCTTATATTGAGATGAGATAGAGCTGTAGAGGCTTAAAAGGCTAAGGTTAAGCTCCCTAGTTCGTTGATTTTGAGGTGTTTTTAGCCCCAAGTCGCTTTAGTATGTTAAAAAATTCAACTAGTGTATATTATGTAGAGCAACAGAACCGTGATAGTGAGTTCTTATAATTGTTTTATATTGTTACAGGGATGTTTGTTCTTATTCTGTATCACACTCTTCTTTCTTACAGGGATGTTTGTTCTCACTGTAGATAGAAAGGCTTCAAAGGCAGCTCACTGGCATATATGCCCTACATTTTGTCAGGTTCTGTAAAAAGTAAAAATATGTAAGCTCTTGAAAGTATATGAACAAATCAGGTCTTTTAGTGCATCGAGCCGTTAACAAAAACTGGTAAAAATTGCTGGAATTGTTTTCATTTTTCATTTCTTTAAAAATCCTTAGCAACAACTTGTAGTATATATGCTAGCTACTGCTGAGTTGTTTGTGCGAATGAATTTACAGTGCTTAGTTTCTCTATTAATATAAAAAAATTGTTCTGTAGTTTTTTTTTTTTTGAAAGTTAATATATTGATGCAACCAAAAAGTTACAGGAGGCTATTTAGGCTGTTGGCTGCCCTTATCTCAGTTGTAGAAACTATGATATGAGAAACTTCCAACAGCCTGTTGTCCTCGGATTGTAAGTACAAAGCATTTGAATTTAAAAAGCTGGAATCAAAATCTAAATCCCGTTGAATAAACGATGGCATTTGTCTCCATTGTTGTCTATGGTACCCTTGATTTCTTGCCTGTTTTGCCAAAGCATCTGCTACCTTGTTACTACTTCTATTGTTGAAAGAAAAACCCAAAAAAGACTCACATGACATTAAAACCCTTTTAGCTTCAGAAATTGTTCTGTAGTTTAAATTAGGATTACTACTATATGTGCTTCTTTGAGGGTATGATGGATCGATTTGGTGTACTTTCCTACTTTCCAAAAAAAGGAAATTCCAGCAAATAGAAATCCTGAAATCCATACTAGTATAAATACACACCTATGGTACTCTTCTTTTGCAATAACATTCTTCCGCACTGCTGCAAATATAGAAACACACTTTCTTAGCTTCAAAATTCAACAGATTCTAGTATTGCGATCATCACCATGGGAGCTGCACTAGCGAAGATGATTACTGCCATGATCCCCATGGGAGCTGCTGCACCAGCAAAGATGATTACCCGGAAGAGTTCTGGCGAACAGATGTTCGATATTGAGGAGACCGTTGCCTTGCAATTAAAAACCCTTGAGCACATGATGGCTGATAACGGAACTGATAATAATGTCTTCCCTTTGATTCCCATCAGAGGCAAAATCCTGGCAATCCCAAAGGTACTCGAATACTGCACGCTGAGGTTGCGACTAGTGATGCAGATAAAAAGATTTGGGACGCACAGTTTCTGAATTTCGACGTCGGAACAAATTTCCAGATGTTTTCAGACATGATGGAGGCTGCCAAGTTTCTTGAAGTAGACGGGTTGAGCGACCTGATATTAGAGTAAAACACTAGAAGATATTCGTCAGGCATGCAACTTTACAGATGAACAAGTCCAAATGACCCCTGAAGAAGAAGAAGGGATTCGCTAGGAGGAGGCGCCATCGACTAATTATTTCTAAGAATGGGGATGCACGTCAACTCTCGTGTTCTTTTTTTTTTTTTTTTTTGGGTGTTCATTTACGGATGTATTTTCTTTCTTCCAAATTAAAGAAGATTTGGCAGTCGCAATCAATAGTGCTAGTTAACTTCTATGTTATCAAGTTATCACCTTCAACGCTGTTATTCTTACCAAATTCCTGCCCATCAAGGTGCTCATATTTTGGTAACTCTTGCCTGCAAGCTGCATGCTCATATCGTGCTGATTATTTAATTTTGTGATTGTTACCGTATTCAGTGATGCATATATATAGATTTTACTGGGCGATGACTGTTAGCCTAACTCCCGTTCTACATCGTTACCGATTATTCCACAGCAGCCAAGTGCCCTTCTATGAAACCTCGGAGCATAATAAGTTGGACTAGCCCCATGCTTTACAAGACCTGATTCTTTTACATATACTTGCACAACTTTACAGCAAAAAAACTTCCACCAGAAAAAAGATTTCAGAATGTCGACCAGCCTTTCAATCTAAAGTGGGACATTGATGGCCTTCAACTTCTCTAGAGAAACCTCCCTGTAAGAAACAAGAGTGTGAAATAGAATAAGAAAAGGTCGAATAATAATTCTACGCAGCTGTCTGATCAAAACAAAAAATAATTCTGCATTGTTAAATGATATACATTAGTTACATTTCTCATACAAAAATCGACTTGGGTCTAAGAAGAAGATCCGAGTCAACGATCCAGGGGAACTGAAACCTGCCAGTACTACGACCCAGGTTAGATGAGGGTTTCTATACATTTCTTGTGGAAACATATGGAGGGACACTGGACTCAAAGGTTATCGATTTTCTACTTTAAACAGGAAAGAAGGTTGAACATATCAACAATATCAGGGAAGGTCAGACGATTCGGACTTAACCACCAAGTACAAAATGAACTCTAGCCCAATCAACCCAGAGTGTCAACTCCAATGTGTTGATGGTTATTGGTCATCTAACCAACATCTAGCAGTTCAATTTCACTCTCCAAACAAGACAGATTCAGGTTCTAATAATAATTTGCCAAGCAGGAATAAATGAAATGGTAGAACTAGTAATAAAATGTAACGGTAACTAACCTGAATGCATCTTCAAGTTCTTTATTTTCAGGATCCAGTTTCAAACCATCAAAAAAGGCACTTGCTGCATCATCAAGCCTCTGCGGCATATGCAGCAAATATTATCAAAAAGGATTTGTCAAAAGAATAAGAAGACATGAAAGTTATACCGACAAGGAAAAATTGAAGAATATGTACCTTCAGCAGTTTGAGTGCTACGCCTGCCCTATAATACGCCTTAGGCCAGTCTGGTCTTTTTAACAAACATTGATTAGCATCTTCCAAAGCAAGATTTCCTTCATTTACATACACATAGCACATACTTCTGTTGGACAGCACAGCTGCATCATCAGGTTCAATGCCAAGGGCCTGAAAAACAAATCACCAGAGAGATTAACCCATCATTGAGGAAAAAAAAAACACAACACAGCTTCAAAGAAATAAACTAAGAACCAAAATATCTTTAAATCAGTTCCCGTGTTAGAGGAACATGTGCCTCTTCATATGAATTACACTAAGCAACAACTTTGAAACATCAACTGAGAAACAGAATCCACTGTTCTGAAATCTGACTGTAGATTTTGAAATAAGCAAATAAGAAACTGCATAGAAATATATTTTCACTGACACACAGAAAAATGAAGGCTTGTACCCTATTTCGTTCCTAGATCATGATTGGCAGATGCCCATTTGTGGTATAAATGTAGATATTCCCTGTAATGCACAAATGATCCAAACCGTATTGCATATGATGATATGAATGCTTAAAATCACTACATTATACATGGGAGGTGTATTCCTATTTCGCTTTCCATTTAAAAGCTATCAATATAAATAAAATTCATGTAAACACTTAATCTTATAGTGTTTCCGGTTTAAAAAGGTACCTGTGTGTACCAATATACTGCCAGAAAATACTCCTTCCTATGGAATGCACTTGTGCCCCTTGATTTTGCCTCAAGAAAATTCGCCTTTGCTTTAAGAACCATCTGTCAATAATGAAGATTTAAAACAATACAGTCAATTGAATAGTTTCTATAAACTACACATTTAGAAGCTCCGTTTGGAAGTTTGAAACAGCCTAATGCTAACAAAATGACAGGAATATTAACAGTACGGCACCACATACGTACTAGAAACCTAACATCATCCCAGAACATCTAGTTGATCCACAGCATGCCAGTGAACAGATAGTGAGGTTATTTTGGTTCCAAAATGTTAAGACACTATTCAAAACCTCAAAAGAAATATACATATTGTACTTGCCTTATTGTAAAACTCCTCAGAATTTGCATGCTTCATTATTCCATTTACGCTCCAGTCAACATATGACGGAATAGGAGAAGTCACAGGAAAAAGAATCTCAACACCTCGATGATTATCAGCAACAGCTGCGAGTTCTATTGGCATTAGTCCGTTCTGTGACAAGAAAAAGTTCTGACTTTCATAAACCAGACAACCATAAGGTTATACTTTCACCGCTTCTTTTCATAATACGAAAATGTGATTAAAAATCAAGAAAGTTGCACCTTTCTAGTGCAAGGACGAAATAATCAAGACAGTCGACAGATGATGCCCACTTAAGTAACAGAGACCAAAAGTATTATTAGCTTACCATATTTGGAACATTTGGATCTGCCCCAGCTTCAACCAGCAGCTCGATGATTTGTATTACCCCCATTTTAATTGCAAGTGGCAGAGCTTTTATTCCATCTGGTCCACCATTTGGATCAGCACCTGCCTACACAGATGAAAAATATTTACAAGAATATAATCCCAAAAAAGGCGTAATAAACATACGATGAAAAGACCATCACCACTTGTACACACTCCCTAAAGACCCACTAAAAAGAAATGGAACCAAGAGAAACATGGAAAGTTCCCTAATACACAACTCAAATCAAGAAAAAGAAATTTACACAAACTGTGCATAATTCACGAAGTATTAGTTTGAGTCATACAAAATAGTCTTAACAGATGTTATAAAACCAACAAGAATGAAGGAATATATTTCTACCTTCAGTAATGCTTCCGCCAATTGCCAAGATTCGGTATATATAGATGACTGAAGTAGAGTAAGTGTGTCACATAGGACCACATTTGGCTGCAAAGACAAAACAGAAGGTAGATTCAGTGATCGATTAGAGAATTAAAAAATGAGGCACTGTGGAAGTAAAAAAAAAAAAGATTCTATGTCATTATCATTTTCACGTAATAAATATGTACATACAGAGGAGGTGTATTATCATCACACTAGCATTCCAACAAGTATGCTGGAGGGCAAAAACTTATAAAGCAACATTAGGCAGAAATTCAACTCAGCAACGACAGGAAATGTAAGCTTTTAGTCAGATCAAAAGAGCTCACCATACAATATATCGTGTATATAAAATTTAGCTTAAAATAGTTCTAATTCAAAAATAAAAATGAACAGATGTCGTGATCAAGCAGTTCACATCTAATCAGGATAATATTTAGGTTACCATTATGAGTTCATATAAGTATTCGCCAAACAGAACGCCACGCCTATTCATGAAGAGAAGGTAATTGCTACTCACATTGGCACCATGATCCAGAAGAACTTTAGCAGTACTGTGTTTGCCAGCAATGACAGCAATTTGTAGCGGCGTGCTTTTACCATTCGAAACATCCACATTAATACCTTTTGAAAGTAACAAGGGTATGATATCGTCATGCCCTGCAACACGATAAAACATCAGGGCCTCATTTAGGCAACTCTAAAATGTCCGAATAATACGTTAGGAAACACATCCTACCTTTCAGTGCAACATGATGCAACGGACTAGAATTTGAATCATCTAGTATTTCAGGATTGGCCCCCATTTCAAGAAGATATTCCACAGCGGCCAAGTGCCCTTCCATAGCTGCATGGAATAGGGGAGTTTTACCTGCGAAACATGTCACCACAAAGTGTATAATTTCACAGACTCGCATTCACCGCTTTTAAGAATAGAAACTTTAACTACAATTAGTACCATAGCTTCAATTACCCTTCAACTTAATCATTGAAGTACACTAACTCACTCGACAATATATTAGCCGTAGAGATACTTTTCAATCTAAAACACCCATCTCATTTTCGTTAACAGTCATAAACAAGAAATCATGTAGCACAAGGAACGTAGGAAATCAACGTTTGGAGCCATTTACTCAGGTTTATTCAGTTTTAAGCTTATCAAATTTAAATTCTATTAGGCGTATTAGCAGTGAAACTTCAGAATCCATATTTAAGAAATCTCCTGCTCATGTGGAACTATTGACACCAACGAAGTTCATTAAGACATGCTAATTGTTGGCATGTCTTCATCTTCATCTAATATCCAATCTCAAAACACCCTCACCAATTTCACTCCAGTTATAGACAGAGACCAAAAATAGAACCACACAAAAGAAAACAACACAAATCAAAACAAATATTCTTGAGGAGGCAATAGGCATTTAAGAAAACCCCTAAACATGAATAATACACCAATACAAAAACAACAATTTCCAATTCCAATTACTCCTACAGAAACACCCCCAAATTACATAATACCTGAATTACTTTTGACATCCACATTAACTTTCATCTCCTCAATCAGGTATTTAAGAACATCGATTCTCCCTCCGGCAGCAGCAAGATGAATAGCACTTCTACCATCTTGATCTTTAGTAGTTTCAACAATTGTCTGTATTCCGACCCCAAGTACACGAGCTAGCGCCGCTGCAGATCCTGTTCCAAAAAACAAAAACAAAAAAATCATCACCAAAAAATTCAACAGAACATCACCAAAAACCCCCAATAAATCCTTAAAAGAAACCGATGCTTACTTTTGAGTCGGTCGATTTCGCCTAAATGAGCAGCATTAAGTAAGATCTTACCTGTAAAAACAACAGGCTGATTTAGTAAAGAGGTAGAGAAGATGAAGAGAGATCTATCAAAGAGCGAAACAAAACTCCAGAGAGGGTTATAGGTAGAACGGACCTGCAGCTGGAACATACTCCATGGTGAGAGAAGAGGATGAAGAAGAAGAAGAAGAAGAGAGAGAGTTTTGTGTTGGGAAATGTGAAGAGAAAGAAAAGTGTTTTAAATTGTTTAATGAAAAACGCGCCAAGGGTTGGAGAGTTGATACAGTTAAGCGGATCGGTCGGGAGCTGTGGTTTGACTTGAGTCTAAATAGGTCTAATGTCTTCCCTTTAGGTTGGGTTACGGCATGGGCTTGGGTAGTAATACGTAAAGTGTACCACAACACCGAGTTCAATGGAAGCTTTAGCGGAATCATGGCATACTACACATTTATCTGAATCTGACAATTACATATGGAAATTGATCTAAATAGGTCTAGTGTCTTCCCTTTAGGTTGGGCATGGGCATGGGTAATACGTAAAGTGTACCACTGCAAATTACTATGTTTTTACCATGGTTGGACAAGCAAAAAAAACCCAAAAAACCCCAAGTGATACCCAACAGATAAAACGGTGTACCAGCAGCAAAAAACCCCACTGCAAATTACTATGTTTTTACATATGGAAATTGATCCCAGCAGCAATCATTCACACCATACGGACAGTGAGGAATTGTAGGAGATTTGAAGCAAGCTACTTATTGAAAACAGATGATGATCTTATCTTTCAAGCCAAGTCTTGGGTTTTAACTTGGGCGGCAGCTGCAGGTCACAGAGTTTACCTAAACTTCTTCAATACTGTTATGTCTAATTGGCAGGCAATCTATTTGTAGTTCAAAAAAAAAGTTTGGTTGGAAGATAAAAAATGAAGAAATTTTTGGGGCAAGGCACCTCAATGGCAGCCAACACATATTTTAGGATCCGCACCAGAGATCGAGCTTGTTTGGCAGTGAATATTTTGGCAGGTCTTCCAATGCTGATTGCTGGTTGACTAGATGGTCGTACGAGTTGCTGGTTGTTTTGTTTGTGTGCATCATGAATAGGATTGCATAATGGACAAACTAGTTAAAAATCTATCTAGATGCTATCAAAGTGGTGGCTGTAATGGTACTATCTGTGTTGGATTTACAAGCCGAATCAGATTTCAAATTAGACATAACAAACGATGTGATTACAAGCTAGACATGAGACGAATGAAAATGCATCCGTGAATGATCCGGAAAAAAGAACCAGAATATAAATCCATTCTTAGAAAGATAGCATTATTGAACCAAAAGAAATAAAAATAAAAACAACAAATTAAACACTAAATTTCATCATAAAAAACCAACTAGTTTATCATTCGACTATGAATCTGATCTAGTCTTCTGTGAAATCTTTTCTCCCCTTTTTTTTCTTTCTTTCTTCTTTTCTTTTCTTTTTACCAATCATCCAGTTGGCCATTTTCTCGGACAACAAAACTTTTAATCCCTCCATGTTGAGAAGATGCGCAGCCTGCATCATGTCTGAAACCATCGGGATATTTGTTCCAAAGTCGAAATTCACAAACTGTTCATCCCAAATCTTTTTATCTTCATCACTAGTCTCGGCCTCAGCATGCTTGTTGTAGTAGTCTACCACCTTTGCCACGAAATCGGAAGGAAACGGTTTCATCAAGAACGGATATCTGTTCATCATCACATTATTCTCAGCCATCTTGTGCTCTGGGGTTTTAGACTGCAAGGCAACAGTCTGCCGTAAATCCTCTACATTTTTACCAATCATCCAGTTAGCCATTTTCTGCGATAACAAAACTCTCAATCCCTCTATGTTGAGAAAACGCGCAGCCTGCATCATGTCTGAAAACATCTGTATATTTGTTCCAAAGTCGAAATTCACAAACTGTTCATCCCAAATCTTTTTATCTTCATCACTAGTCTCGGCCTCAGCATGCTTGTTGCAGTAGTTTATCACCTTTGCCACTATATCGGAAGGCAACGGTTTCATCAAAAACGGATATCTTCTGTTCATCACATCTTTATTATCAGGCATCTTGTGCGCAAGGGTTTCACAACTCTTCTGAGGAATCATCTTCGCTGGTGCAGCAGCTCCCATGGGGATTATGGCAGCAATCATCTTCGTTAGTGCAGCTCCCATGGTGATGATCGCAATACTAAGATCTGTTGATATATTGAAGCTAACAAAGTGTGTGTTTGTATCTACAGAATGTGTGATTGCAAAAGAAGACCCAAGGTGTGAGTTTATACTAGTAGGGATGGATTTCTATTTGCTGGAATTTCCTTTTTTTGTTTTTAGTTTTTGGACTCGGTTGCTAAAATGAAGACCAGATCAGGCTCATATATGGAATCGGGTATTAAATTTGGAAACTACACGAAAGCAATCCATCGTCACTTTATCGACATCAATCCCTGTTTTTAGAATCTGGATTTCCCTTCCTTTTTCGATCTAGATTTCCATTACTTGGATTTATTTATTTTTTGGGCCGGATTCGAGTATGAGTTGACTCGGATCATATTTTTTGGGCCGGATTCGAGTTTGAGTTGACTCTAGATTTCCCTACTAAAATCAGTTGATATCGAAGCTAGAGTAACCACCTCTGACTACCACCACCAACTCTCTCTCTATATATATATAACTTAATTTAAATCATTAACATATTTACTTTTTTACCTAATTAAAATTATAACTAATCTACAACTTCTTCTTTCTCTATTCTACAATTTTTCTTCTTCTCTTCTTCATCAATTTATGATCATCTAACCCTGATCATATACAAATCTAATCAAAATCATCAAATTTTTAACCCGGTCAATTCATTGAATTTTCATCGTCGATTAATCAATCTTTTATAAACAAACATATCCATAAGTATTTTCCCACAAACCCATTACTTCTAATTCGTTTTTGATTGAAATTTTGAGCAGTAGTCATCAAAATATGGTTTAAATGGAGATTCTGAGGTGGCATGTTCGGTTAGGAATAGTTTAAAAAAAAACTAGTTTAATAACCGACATTCTCCGAAACCAAGAACACGAAGAACACTTCGGTTATCACGAATTAATTTTTTCTTAACCGAACTCGTAGTTCGGTTGGTTATAACAAAGAAGGCTAAAACTATTTTCTAACCGAACTTTATCAATATTACAAAAAAATACAAAAAAAAAACAATCAAATGTAACCGAACTGTGTTATTTTTCCCACTATGTTAATTCTTGATTTAACCGAACTTTGCCCACTATGTTCGGTTGGCTCGCAAAGAAGGCTAAAACTATTTTCTAACCGAACTTTACCAATATTACAAAAAAAAAAAAAAAAAAAAAAATCCAATGTATCCGAACTGTGCTATTTTGCCCACTATGTTGAGTTTCAATTTAACCGAACTTGTTCCATTATGTTCGGTTTGTTCCCAAAAAACCTTGACAAACCGAACTCTTAACTAATTGTGTGTAGTTCGGTTAGATATTGGTTGGTATGAAGTTTGCGAAACAACCGAACTTTATACACTAATGTGCAATATTATTTTACATAAGTTCGGTTAGCTATTGGTTGCAAACTAACCGAAATTATAGACCCTAAAGTTCGGTTACATTTCGGCCAAACCGAACATAACACTGTAATTTTGTTTACAAAGTTCGGTAACATGTCCGTTAACCAAACTTCAAAAAACCTCCATTATTGGAGAGTTCGGTAACTGCGTGTTTAGAAAAAGTAACCGAACTACACTTTCGGATGAGTTCGGTTACATGTTCTTCACACAAGGTAACCGAACAAGCCCAAATCTACTTATAAAATTCACATTTTTTTGAAAATTTGGACCAATTCAACCAACATTATCTAAGTTTAGAGCATACCTGGGTACCCAAATAGTCTTCCTCCGGTTGTGGTTGGTAAAATCCATCGTTTTCATCTTGAGATTGGATTTGGGGAAGAATACATTCACCATCTAAGAAATAATTCATCACTTTAATAGTCTAGCTTAGTGAACACAATTTTTTTTTTTTTTTTTCCATGTTTTTCTTCTTCATCTTCTCTAACTTTACTCTCTTAATAATTCTACTTCTTTTTTAAAAATCTGATTTTTTTTAATCTCAAATCCTTATTCAAAATCATTTCACTAATCACACTAACTAATCATTAACCAAAAATAATCAGAGGGTAATTTAGGTATTATCATAAATATCTAGATAAGGGGTAACCTAGATTTATTTCTAATATCTTACCCAAAATAAAAGAATGGTCCCCCCAAAAAAAGGTTGGTCCCCAAAAAATGGTTCTTTCATTCTGGAGATGTCGGCCAGTAATCCCTGTTCAGGCCCATAACCGCAATTGCATCAAGCCATCAACCGTTGTGTCTCGAGCTGATTAAATATCTTCCTAATTTTTCTTGCGCACTTTGAGTCAAGCCTCCTGGCAATAGACACTTCCAAGACTCGCAATGGTGCCTATCAAGATGTCACTTACCCACCCCTTTCGAGTCAAGAGCTGCAGCCAAAATTGCATAGCAAATTGCAGCAAAATATCAAACAAAAAATACAGAAATATAAAAACAACTTTACTACATCCACTTCGAAGTGTGCACCGAGAGGGGATCGGACGGCCTCAATGTCACTTCTCCGCATTGGGATAGTGGTGGGGCATGAGTGGGCCCCACCCCCTCTCACACAGTGTAGCCTCGGTGATTTTGTTTTCGGTACGAATAATTTTCGATATAAAAATATTTACACATTATAGATCCCAAGTGACACCCAACAGTAAAAATGTTTACACATTATAAATCCCAAGTGATACCCAACAGATAAAACGGTGTACCAGAAGGTGAAAACTGCAGCTGGGCACGCTAGGGATCAGGAAAGAGTTCTTCATCTTGTCATAGCGACAAAAACATTCCTAATCACCGCAGAAGCCTGAAACCTAACATTGGAAACAAAGAATAGTGATGCCTAAAGAACATAATTTCATATTGCCGTTATTGTAGTAAGTAATATCATTATGGTAGAAATAACTAGATTAAAGCAAAAGAGGATTAATAAGAGCTTGAGAGAAATAAAATTAAAGATCCATATCTGAATTTATCAAGCGACACAAATGCCCCTAAGGTTTTTCAGATTTTTTAAAATATGTTGACACTGATAGAGTTTCAGATTTCCACTGTTACCCTCCTCAGCAATTCCAATGTCTCACAAAAGTAACTCTAGATTCTTTAGTTAATTTGTTTGTTTGTTTGTTTGTCTTTTTTTTTTTTTTTGACTTAAAAAGGTTAAAATTTTATTAGAACAGGAAAAATTGGAAACAAGATGAGTGACGCCTAAGCGCAACAAGGGAAGGTACAAACCAACCCAGCAAATAACCTACAAGAAAACATGCTAGAGAAAGCAAAACAACATGCTAGACTAGATTAACACATGAATTCACCAAGGTCCTTATAACTTCTTCTTGAGCATATGGGTTCTTTTCCCTCCACCCAAATCTTCATTGCTATGAGCCTAAGACCCAAATCCTTGACCAATTTCGAAGAGTGATATCTGTTTAAAATACTACCAAAGATGTTCTTAACCTCAGCTTCTTTACCTCCACGAGCAAGACCTAGAGAGGAATTGAACTTCACAAGTTTGTCCATATTTTGTTGTTTAGTCATTGGTACCCGTCGGGAAACCTCCTCAACTTCTCCACAGAGATATCTTCTTGATCCTACTCTTCAGTCGAATCATCACAAGTCACTACTGCCACCTGTCTGTCTCATACTATGAATCTTTTCTCGCATCTTCTCCAGCATCCCCATCCTCTTAATCTTCAAACCCTTGGTCATCTTTGCTAGAATTAGCTTCAGGATCGACTAAGGATCCTTTAACATGACTATTAGTCTCTTCCGTTCTTAAAACTTGTTCACTGCTCTTTGGAGGCTCCCAATTTTGAATCTGCAGCTAGAACATTATACGGGTTTAAATTACACATATGAGTATTCTTGCGTTTATTACTCTTCTTGCTTGAACTATTGCTATTCCTAGCATATGTTCTACATTCCTTAAAAGGTTCTTCATTGAATTCAGAGGCCTGAAATGTGGAGTGAGTCCCTAGCTATCACTTCCCTCTCATTGAAAGTAGCAATAACCATATTGACTCCCTTCTTCCCTAAAATTGTATTTCCACTACACCAAATCAGACATTTTGTAACACAAATATGTGTGACATCTTATTTATTATCACACTTATTAGTGTAATAAATATGGTGTTTTTCTTTTGTTACACATTAGTGGTCACACTAATAAGTGTAACTTTAATTAATTTAATCACACTAAAAAGTATGTCAAATCTCTTACACATATTAGTGTAACAAATTAGGCAGTAATTAAGAAAAAAAAATTATTTTTATTTTCCCCACCCTGTTTTGGATTCATATACCGCTTTCCACAACCCGTCATATTGTTAGATTTTTTCCAAAATTCACATTAACAAGTGCATAATTTTAAGAAATCGTACCCGAAAAATTTAATAGAAATTAATAATAAAAAAAAATTATTTCAACATCAACTAATATTCAAAACACGAAATAATGAAAACTAACAAATAATTATAAACTAAAACATTAAACTCTACCTAATACTAATCTGTAACAAGGTAAACAAAATTTAATTTGTAAATTCCAAACGCTTCTTTTGCCATACTACCCAACCACCACAAGAAGATAGCTTATACCAGTCATCACCTTGAGGAGGGTCCCAGATTGGTGCAGAATCATTCTAGACGCATCCTATGCAAACTTTTCTCTCATTCTTTTTTCCTTCATGGGACCTTCATCACTGTACTCAGAGTCTTCCCCCAAACAAGCCTCCCAAGTCGCTTGGTGGTTTCCATCCCGTCTATTTAGCATGTCTTCCACTGCATATCTGCGCCTCTACAATGGACCCAGTAAGTAACGTTTATTGCTTGGTAGATTTTTGCAATCCTTCATCGCCCTGCTCAAGTAAGTACATGTTAGTCAAAGCCCATTAAAAGAGAAATGAAACTGCTAATGTAAATAATCTGTATGGTACTTAAACAAACCTTTCAAGAGTTCCAGCTATTTTAATTTCATTGTAGAATAATTTCATAAGAACAAATGCTGGAGTAAAAAAGGATTACTCAAAGTTTACATACATATAGATCTTTTGATTAAAAAAGGTGCGAATAGGGTCCATATTCATGACAGACACTATATACGCATTCACATCTTGGTAGTTCTTCACAAGAGCAAATTCAAGTACTTCTATATACATGATTTATCAAGCATTTTTGCTGAAGTTCTTGTTCGATTGATAATTCATATTTGAAATTGAACATACTGTTGAACGGAGAACTAATTAACAAATACAAATAATTCAAACCGGTTAATTTATCACTCATAAACGTTGATAATATACTGCAATTTAGTAACACCTTAGGATGTCATAGCCTTAAAGTTAACAACGAGGTTTAATCGAGAGAACGCTTACAGTCTAGGAACCCAACTAAAGACGAGGAAGGGCATAGCAAGGGACGAAATTCTTAATTTTAAGTGCTAGTTAATGTTTACTGCAGCCCCAGGGATTGCTATGGTACAATAGAGAGTGTAAACGTGAATGGTACATCCCCTATCCTCGATGCTCTGGGCATAAATAACCAGGTCATTAGTTGATAATCACTTACCGAAACAACAATTATATAGTTTGAGAGGGAGACGCATCAAACTTGAATGAGTAAGATGTGACATTGTAGGGATATGGGCATACACGTCAGAGAATGCACTATTCTTTGTAACCACCACATGCTAGCTAAAAATGGAATTCAAAGTATCCCCTTTTCGCAAAAAAATCAAATGTTTCTAATATTCATTGTCGTTGTTTGAATTAAGAATTTTAACATTACGATACGATATTTCTCATTGTTTTATTGAAGAATCTAGTGTTGTATGATGGGTGTGAGAGAGATGTGGAAACAAATGAAGAACAAAATCAATGGTCCCTGTGCGAGAGATAAAGGTACCACATTTTAGCATGGCTATAAGATTATCTCTCGTTGTTTTTTTAAGAATCTAGCTAGTGATGTATGCAGTAATTTGGGTGTTGCGGAAACAAATGAAGTCCAAGATGAATTGTCTATGCCAGAGAAAAATTAGGTACAGTTCCGCGTAAATGTACTTATGGTTTGCAAAATGTATATCACGGATAATGGTAAAACAACTAGTTATAAAGACTGCAATGACAGGTAAATGGCCTTCATGAGGACAGCTAAGCCTTAACTCCTACATATGTGTTTCATTCAATTCAATACATTCCCCCTGATGTGTACAATTAAAACTTCTTATTTTTCTAAGCCTTGACTAGTTAGACAATTATTTAGAGAGATGACAACTGCTTAAGAAAAAGTTACCCAAGACAAGTTATAGGGACTAAGACCATCGAAAGGCTAGATTACTGGGAATCTTAATCTGTTTTTATAAGTATAGTCTGACTACAAACACAGTGGCACAAGGATTAACAATGTCGGTAATAGGTGGATAAACACTAAGTCAACTACTTCACTCTATTCCTATATAGGATCACCACACTACCAAATAAACAGAAGTGGTCACGATGTCATTTGATTCAACAAGTTCGCAAGTCCCGGAGAGAAAGGTGCAACCTTTATGCTTCTTAGGATCTAAAACTCTTTCACTATGAAATCAAACCAAGAAGTATAAAAAAAAAGAGGCGTCTTAGGTTTGGACTTTACAAAATCAAGCAATCACAAAATAAGGAAAAATAAAACATACGGAATTAAAGCTCACGGTACTGTTACTTGCCTTTACTGTAAAGGTTTGAATACTAAAGTTGTTCATTGTAAGTAAAAATTCATAAGCATGTAGGCAGCTACAGGATTAAACCTATGATGCTGATAGTGATAAGAAACACCAAAATTGTTCATTTAAAAACAAACCACAAAAATGAATCAAACCCAGTGTGTTTGCACAACAATAAAGTCACAAGAACATATTCACAAATTAACAAGTTAATTAATCGACTGTATAAGAGGAATCATAGTGTTATCTCAAACTGACCTGATCTGATTGCAAATTAATCCCTGAAATCGCACCAACTGTTGCTTTCAACCTGAAAATAGAAATTAGGGAAAACATCAATTACAAATGCAGAAGAATAGTGAAGGATCGATTAGGGCGGAAAAACAACTATAATTAGATTAACAATAGTAATCTACAGAAAACCCTAACAACAATTGTTATATGCAATTAAACAAAATCGCAATCGTATTACTTATCAGAAAAATTAGGGTAGAATAGTAACCGAATCTCATGATTTGATGAAGAACACAAGAGCAGTAAAAATCTTCCAGAAGAAACTGGTCTAAGGCTTAACAAAATCAAAAGCATTTTTTTGTTTATTGAAGGGAGTTTTTTTTTCAGTAAGGAAATCTCGGATGCATCATTACTCTGTAGATTTTTTTCTTTTTCTGAAGCATATTACTCTGTAGATGTACAATGGAGATTACAAAGAAGTACCGAAAGATAATTGAAAAAGTAGTGAGAGCCATACCTCGATTGAAGATAATAACCGTGCATAAAAACGTGGTTAGTGGTGATCTAAAATATGGGAGTAAAATACGCGAGGGATTTTATTTTATTTTATATATTTTTTAATCTTTTTTATTGGGATGGATAATTTGTCACACCAATAAGTATGACAAAATTAATTAAAAATAAAATATAATTATATAAAGATTTGTTGTCACACTTTTTCATGATGTCACACCTATTTGTGTAACAGCATCTGTCACACAAATTAGTGTAACAATTCAGTGTTACAAATTACTCAATTTGGTGTAGTGTTCCATTAATATATTCTGAAAACATTCCAAGAACATTCTTCCCATTCAATTCAAAAGTCTGATCAACAATTGCCACCTCCTTGACAATGCTTTGAGACTCTTCTTTATGATCTACTCCTCCGTTAGTTTTCATGTTCAATTTCGGGATCCATATATTCTTGCTGGCCTTCCTAACCTTCAGATATAATGTCTGAAAGTAACACAATCCAGGCAGAAATGAGGCTTCCGAGTGTATTTAACTGAGACATTAAATTCTTTACCATCATGCAAAACTGGAATGGAGTCAGGAAATTCGATGTTTGCCTACATCTCCACACAAACTCTAGCATACCTCATTCTTGCTCTATTTAAAATACGCAAATCAAAAAATAAAAGAACCCCTAGAACACTAGCAAACATACCTAACCCTTTTTCATCATTCCATAAATGGATTGGGACATTCCTCAAGTTCATCCATACATGCATGCACAAATTTCATTTCTAAAATGTCTTGTTCAATTAATTTTTTGACAGAGTTTTTGTTAACATGGAAACAACATGATCACTTGGTACAAATTTTCTTTTAAGCTTCATGCGAAGATATCAGACTGCCTTATCAGTCCCCTTTCCTTCAAGAAAACCTTTCACAATGGTGTTAGATGTTCTAGAATCTAGTAAACAACCTTTCTTTTCCATTTCGATGATCAATCTGTTAGCCTCCAAAAAATATTGTTATGAATATTGAAATAGTGTCTCAGTTACCTTCAACAATTACGAGGTCTCACTAAAATTACACTAGATGCCTGCCCTGTTTAACAAGTAACATAAAAATTGAGCAGTTGCGAGTTAATAAGGTATTTAGTCAAAATATAACCTGTAACATCAATGAAGGAGCGTTCCGAAAGTAAGAAACCCAAAATGGAGAAGACGAAGTCATGTGTAATTCCGGGCGATATCATAACATATGATATATTCACAAGAGTTCCAACGGAGAGTTTGGTCCGATTCAGGTTCGTATGCAAGATTTGGTCCGACTTATTTGTCAATAACCATTTATTCATCAAATTACATTCTTAAGGTATGATAATAATCAAGTTCATTGGTTTTATCCACATCGACCATGAAGTTGATTCCATTAGCCATGAATATATATTTAGTCTCGTGTTTATAAGTCATAATGCTAAGAAAAGCAGGATTATAGCATTTAAATCAACAAATACATTATTTAATACGAAAGTGCCCAGTCTATTGACGAACCTATGAAAGGGGTAACCTAGGCTTAAAAAAGTTAGCCCTCTGGTCAATCAATGGATTTTTTTTCGAATATCACAATTCAGGATTAGGCTACTACTCTTATCCCAGTTTAAAACAAACTATAGTGAAAATGTTCATAAAAAACAAACTATAGTGAAAATCTATGGTTATTTCACAGTAATAATCAAGAAAAGTAAAATAGGGAGAGAGAGAACGAATTTTTACTGATAAAAGAGGTAGCAACATAATATAGGTATAACATTCTTTATAAACAAGCAAAGGGAAAACCCTAGTATTCTAATGGATCGCACATCCCATAGGCCCTATAACACTCCCCCTTGTGCGGTTTAAAAGCGGAACTTTAAATGTGTTGCCTCATTAAAACCTTGACAAGGAAAATCCAATAGGACAAAACCTTGACGAGGGAAAATAGTACAATGGTTTGAGTCATAGTAAAGTTGCTTCATAAAGCTGTCCACGACTCTTCAGAAAAACCTAAAATATAAAAACCCTATGGGAAAAAGATAATCTCAACCAGGGAGTCATAACCTTGGTTTGTTGTTGTCTCATTAAAAACCCTTATCGAGTAACAAAACCCATTGGGACAAAATAAACTCGATGAAGGGAAAAATAATTCAACAGACACTTCCCATGATGTCAACATCATATCATTAGATACTCCCCTCTTGTGTTGTCATCTCCCCCTGATTGCATTCAAGGGAGTTCAAACAATTTTTTTAGTCCGATACTTTTGACATGCTTTTCAAAAGTTGATTTAGGTATTATCTTAGTAAATAGATCTGTCGCATTCTCATCAGATTTTACTTGATTGACTTGAATTTTCAGAAAATACTGTTGTTGTTGATTGTAAAAGAACTTTGGGGATATATGTTTCGTATTATCACCCTTAATGTACCTTGATTCATCTGTTCGACATAAGCTACATTATCCTCATAAATGCAACTTGGCTCATCAGTGGTAGAATTCATACCATATGTCCCTCGGATGTGTGTAATGATAGACTTTAACCATACACAAACTAACCGCCTCGTGTAAGGAAATGATCTCAGAGTGGGTCGTGGAGGTAGCCACAAGATTCTGCTTGGTCGATCTTCAAGATATTGTTGATGTTTCCAATGGTGAACACATAACCAGTTTGTGATCGACTTTTATGTCGGTCAGAGAGAACATAAGCAAAACCAACCAAAATATTATTTGGATCTTCAGTGTAGGGAGTTTCACTTCCATTAGCATTCCTTCTTACTTCTTCATAGGGATAAAATAAACCCATGCCAATGGTTCCTTTTAGGTATTTGAAAATATTCTTTATACAAGTTCACCGTGAAAATATCACGTCGAGTACATTGCGCTAAGTACAATAATGCGCCTATTGCACTTAGGTAGGGAATTTCAGCTCCCAATATCTCTTTCTCATCTTCCTTGGGACGAAATGTATACTTTTGTACTGATAAACTTAGACCAATAATGGGAATTCTAGCAGGGTTCACCTTGTCCATATTGAATTGCCTGAGTATCTTATGGACATATACATACTGGTGGATTAATATTCTACAGGATCGGTATTCTAGTTCAAGTCCTAGAAAAAATCGAGTTTCCCAAGATCTTTCATCTCAAATTCAGATTTCAGATAACTTGCATATTATCTTTATTTCTTCAAGAGTACCTATTATATTCATATCATCAGTATAAAGAGCTACAATTTCAAATCTGGAAGTCATTTTGTTTATAAATAAGCGGGGTCATAACTCATTATTTGTATATCCCTTCCCAATCAAATAATCACTTAGATGGGTATACCACATCCGCCCAGATTGGTTTAATCCGTAAAGTGAGCATTTCAACTTAGTTGAAAACGCACTCCGAGGTGTACAATTACTTGATTCAGGCAATGGAAGGGTATCAGGCACTTTCATGTATATCTGTGAATCCAGATCCCCATAGATATATGTTATAACCACATTCATAAGCTGCATGAAACTACCAATCTAACGAAGTATCGGAACGTTATGGCGTCCATTACGGAGAGTGTGTTTCCTCATAATCAATTCTAGGGCGTTTTGAGAAACCTTGCACCACAAGGCGAGCCTTATACCTCAAGAATTCATTTTTCTCATTACGCTTTTTGACGAATATCCATTTATATATGTCCTTGGGGTTTACACTTAGTGGGGTTAGCACTACCGCACCAAATACTACTTTGTTTGCGGTGAATTTAATTAATCTTGGATTGCAACTTCTCATTTAGTCAATCTTCTCTTCTTTGACATTCGCAATAGAGCGTGGTTCGATGTCATTGTTCTCAATGATCTCTTGAGAAGCAGTGTATGCAATGCATAATCATCTGCATGGAAGATCTTTCCATCAACATGTATACACTCTCATAATCCATAGATATTCTTTGTTCTCTGGAATCATGTCAAACATCGGAGTGTCCTCCATTATGATTCATGGACATAGCTATAATTAGAGACAATATCATGAGATGGATTATCTGCATTGATGATACATAAATTACGTTGTGCCTTACTCACTTTTTTCTTCCTTGGTTGAGTGTCTTTCGAACCAAGTGTTCTTCCCCTCTTCCTTTGGGAGGACATGGCCTCGGCTACACTTCCACTGAGTGTAGCTTCTGCACCTCTATATAGGGTGCCTTTTCCCGTATTAGGGATTTCTAACCTTACAGGAACTTTTGCAGCTAATACGTGTGATCTCATCACTTTAGCGATATCAGTGAATGCATCATGTATTGAATTTGACACAATCTGAATATCAATAATTTTTGTCACTTCACTTTCACATTGTGAGGTACGGGGATCAAGATGAGACAAAGTGGGAACACACCTTGACAATTCATGTCGTTCCCTTAGAAAATCTCTTTCAATCCCCTAACGATTGGAAAGTTATTTCATCAAAGAGACGGTCCCCAAATCTAGAGACAAAGAGATAGTCTGTCAAAGGTAAATAGCGAATAATTTTGGGGATTCATATCCAACATAAATACTTAATCGTCTTTGGGTACCCATCTTAGAATGTTGTGGGGGCTTAATAGGCATGTATACAACATAACCAAATATGCGTAAATGTGAAATATCAGTCTCATATCCAGTTACTAACTGAGTACGTAGAAAATGGTTGGCTAACGGGCGTCTAAATCGAATAAGTAATGTTTCATGAAATATGGTGTACCCCCAGGAAGTAATAGGAAGGTTGGAACGCATAACCAATGCCCTAGATATCATCTGTAATCTTTTGATGATAGCTTCTGCGAGACCATTTTGAGTGTGTACGTGGGGTACAGGGTGCTCTACGTCAATTCCGATAGACATACATAAATCATCAAATCCTCTAGATGTAAATTCTCTAGCATTATCAAATCTGATAGACTTGATTGGATAATCGGTGTAGTTAGATCTCAAATGTACAATTTTTGCTATGAGCTTTGCAATTAAAGGCAGCATTTCTTGTGGACAATAATGTAATGTGTGACCAACGGGTCGAAGCATCTATCAGAATCATAAAATACCTGAATAGTCTGCACTCTGGATGTATAAGTCCACAAATATCACCTTGTTTCTTTGCAAAAACAAAATATTTGTTTTTGTATCTTTAGCATAGGATGGCCTCACTCCTATATTTGCCAAATTTCAAGCTTTGCAATATGAGTGGTTTGTTTTTGACAAAGTCGACGAAGTAGAATGAGAGAGGGGTTGCACTTTAGATGGTGGTGTCTCACGAGACATTGTTACTTTGCACTATAATTGCCTTTTGTCCCATTTTATTTTTCATTCCAAAGAAAGGATGTTCGTGTGTTCTTTAAAACACGGATCATCATATCACGACACAGGTGCCCCTAGCAATCGTGCCAAATCTTGTATAAGTCAATGTTCAACAGTTCATCGTTGTTAATAACATGGGATTCGATAATATGAATAGTAGTGGTGTACAAACCACTAGCGTGACTCATTAACTTCTCTACAACATGTTTTCTTCCATGTGTATTATAGATAACATTGATATATTCAATTCCATTTTTACAGTGAGTTTCCAAATAATAACCATTTGCACGGATATCTTTGAAACCCAACAAGGTACGCTTAGCTCTTGGTGCATATAGAGCTTCTGTGACTTTAATCATTATGCCATTTGGCAACAAGAATTGAGCATTACCTCGCCCAATAATCACTTGTGATGATCCAATCATCGTAGTCGTAGAGGATTTATAAGGAATTAAGTCAACAAATAATTGCATATTCCTTAAAATAGTATGAGTAGTGCCACTCTCAGCTAGGCACTCAGTCTCTTCTGGGCATGACATATTCCTACAAGTAAATGGTAGTGTTATAAAATCCGAACAATTTATCTCATGTACTTCAGAGAATTCGGTCACATCATTGTATCATGTAATAGATTATCAAAGTAAAAATTAAATCCAAAGCATAATAAATACCCACAGATAAAAAAAATATGTTTTAGCAAAAATAAAAACTACTGATCCCTCAACTAAAACGATAATTTAAGACTACTTAACATAGTTTAAGTCATCAAAAGAAATATTTGAACCAAATTATTCTAAACCATAAAGCAAGAAAATAAAGAAATGTCAACAATCAATCAAAATCAGGTGTTTCCATTTGGGCATGGTTCTTGTTGCCCTGGAAATCGGAAATTGTGAAGTTGACATCTGGGGCATAATCATGTTCTTCCACACAGTAAGCTTCTTGATCTATAGATTTTGGTACTTTTTGTAGGTGGATGCTAGTTTGGCACTATCCTAGCACTGCTGGTACCAATGTCTAGTAAATCCACACCTGTAACAAGGTGCATTGCCATTCTCAACCTTCTTAGGAGTGGGGTACTTTTGGGTTTTTTTAACAGTGTTGCCTCTACCACTAAGTCCAGAAGTAACATCTCTAGACTAGGCATTGGAATGGCCTCCACGCCCATGGCAACTTCCACGATGCGTGATAAGTACGTAAGTGCGGTATTTTAACACCCTTAATTACATTATCTAGGACTCGATATTTTGCAATGATATTTTCTTAAGTCGTTTCTAGAAATTACAGGCAATTCCGATCATCCGAAAAATAAATGGCTAAAGAGAAGCAAAATAAAATTCCCCACAAAAATGATCAGAGAGTTAGAGAGCCTAATATGTGGCCGGCCTGGTATGTGTATATATCAGCAGATTCAGCACCAGTCAAGCCCGGCCCAGTAATGGTTAAAAGAGAAACAGTAGGACGTGCCTCTCTCTTACCACGTGGCTATGTTTTAAAGCTTCAGTCATATTCCGTTATCAGTCGGAGAAATAGATGGTGTGTATTGTTGAAAGCAGCTGCAACCATTTCGTGGCCAGAGATGGAGAAACCGAGATGGAGAGAATGAAGACGTTGCTTAGCTACACAGATGGAGTTGCAGCTCTTCCCCCAAAATCATAAGCACTAGATCTTGTGGCAACATCAATGGGAATAACTAAAATGGGAATGGAGTTGGACTTAGAAGTTGGTTTCAGTGTTAGTTGAACTGGTACTGCAATCATGCATTGACAGTGGGGGGGTTTTCGGATTGAATTCCATTTACAGAACTGGTGCATACAAGTTCAGAGAATTCGAATCAGTGGGTGAAGTGAGAATTGTGGATTGACCGACAAATTAAAGGATTTGTACCTTCAGTAATTCCAAGTGAGATTGAGAAGTGATGGATGCCTGCAGTGGAGTAGCTGTCTCACAGAAGACCAAATTGGGCTGCAAAGACAAAACAGAAGGTAGATTCAGAGATCCCGTTGCTTGGAGGATAAAAAGGAGATACTGGAAATAAATGAACGATTCTAAGTTATTATCGTTTTCTGGTAAAATAATATACGTATGTAGGGAGGAGGTATGATGACACCAGCATTCCAACATGTAAGCTGAAAGGAAAAATCTTATAATGCAACATTAGGCAAACATTCAACTCAACATCGATAGGATTTAGCTTAAAATTAGTTCTAATTCAAAATAAAAAATGAACAGATGTCATGATCAAGCAGTTCACATCTAATCAGGATAAGATTTCGGTTACCATCAAAAAATCATCAATGAAAAGGGTAAATAAATGCTACTCACATTGGCACCATGATCCAGAAGAACTTGAGCAGTATCGTGTTTGCTGGCAAGGGCAGCAAATTGTAATGGTGAATACCTTTTGAAAGTAACAAGGGTATGGCTTTATGCCCTGCAACACAAAAAAATCATCAGAACCTCATTTAGGCTACTCCAAAATGCCCGAATTCCACATTTGAGTTGTTACCAGGTCAGTTGGAAGACAACCTACCTTTCAGTGCGACATGATGCAATGGAGTACAAGAAAACCAGCAAATTCCAATTCTACCAATACATGAACTGAAGAACAAGAAATTCTAATTCCAAAGTTGTCCAAAACCCTAACACAGAAATAAACAAAATCCGATCAGAAAAATTAGAAGCAAAAAGACCATTGAATACAATTCTCAAATATCGGAGGTACAACTAAATGACCAACTTCTGCTGCTTGCCGATTCTGATTCAAAAAAAAAAAAATCAGCGGAAATTCAACAAAATATCATTAAACCACAGAAGAAATCCAAGAGAAATGATTCTTACGTTTTAGCAGATTGAGTTCGCCACCGCCAGCAGCACTGAGAAAGATATAGTACTCCAACCATGAGGAGTAGGTACTGTTAATGAAGAGAAGGGAGAAGAAATATGATCGATGGTGAATTAGTACGGACTTGCAGATGCAATTTGATCCATTTCCATGGTGAGAGCACTGAGAGAAGAAGATGAAGAAAGAGGGGTTTGCTTTGCTTTGGGAAATGTGTTTTGGAGAGAAGAAGGAGAAAAAGTGTTTTGACTTTTCAACAAAATAAAGACGCGCCAAGGATTTTAGAGTCAGTCAATACAGTCAGTGAACCGGGAGCTGTGGTGTGTCCCGTCTTAGCCGTGGGTTGGCTCATGGGCAGAAGAACTAGCGTTAGATTTGCCATTTGCAAATCAAGAAGAAATTTCAAGAGAAAATTTCAAGCTGATATCCCCTGTGCAATGTGCTTACATTGAAGGTAGGCAAATAATTGGTGTTTCATGCTGGAAGGCTATCACAGAAACTGCTCACTTGGTATCTAAAAACTCTACGCTGAACATTCATTTAGGTAGGGAGATTTCTTTTTGGAATGATATCTGGAGTGGTAACACGTCTCTTGCCTTGGATTTTCCTGCTCTTTATAGGTTAGCTTGTTATAAGAATTCAAAGCTAGTTGATATGATCTCTGCTGACGGGAACTGACTTTTCAATTTCAAAAGATATCTCTCCAACAGTGGGACATGCTCTCAGATACCAGACGCTGGACTCTAAACAACACTGGGACTTTCAGCGTCAAATCTCTTTACGCCAAGTTAGTAGAAGGTTTTGGGTTGGAAGAGTTCCCTCATGATTTTGTCTGGAATAAGTTAATCCCTCCTAAGATTAATTTTATGATTTGGTGCTTATTTCATGAGAGACTTAATACCATCCATAACTTGCAGAATAAATGAGTAGATATATACAACTCATGTGTCATGTATGGTGATGATACAAAATCGCACGATCATACCTTCTGTAAGGACCCTCAAGCTCGTCAACACTATTTGACCGGTCTAGCGATGCTCAAGAGTTGACTAAGACGCTAATAACTCGATTAATTAGAAATGAACGTTAATTAATAGAAATTAATCTAACAACGATTTAGATTCAAAACTAGTATCACTAGATAGATCTCGAAAAGTTACGCGAAATAGACTACACGAACGTGTCAATCGGATACCGGACGAATAAGATATCTTCAAATTTATATGAAAGGGCAAAATAGTCTTTATGCTTTAAACCGCTTGGCTGCCCTTATCCGTTCTCATGTGCCTTTAGCGTTTTTGGTCGGTCTTATCTTCAAGACGTGTCGAACAGAAATCATTTCTCTTTTCGTATTCTCTTTCTTCCTTCTTCTTTCTTCCTTCTTCTCTGTTCTTTTTCTTCTCCTCTCTGTCGATCTCAGTTCAGATGAATTGAGTTTGTTTTCGTGTGAGAAATTCATAATATTGATTAGTATGATGAATAGAAGAAGAAGGTAGAACTGAAGTTATTTGATCTCGGGAGAAGAAGGAGTGATGTTGTTGAATCAATTAGGGTTTCGTACTTGAGTTGGAAGAGAGGTTAAGAGGAGTTTTGAGTTTTTGTTGGATGAAGATCGAATGGGTTCAGATTCGGGTTAATCTTTGTTTAGAACTTCTTTCTTACATGTTTAATTAGATTTTTTAGATCGTTAGTGCCTCTTTTTGTAGTTAATCTCTTAGATTAGTCAGCTGCTAGCTTAGGGGGCACTACACCTTCCTTCACCGTAAAATAGCTCATAGAATTTGGTCTATGGCATTGCCTAGTTCTTGCTGGTCGTGGGTGGTACCAGGTAGTATGTGAATGCTTGCAAACTGTTGGAAACATAAGCACTTTTCAGCTTCAGGAAATTTTATTTGGAATCTAATCCCAATTGCAGTGGTTTACTCTATCTGGTTAGAGAGGAATAAGCGTAAGTTTGAGCCCAACCATCCTTTCAAGAACGCAGTTGACTTGGGATTGGAAGTACAAAGCTCCATTTTAGCTTGGGCAGAGGCTGCGGGTAGAAGAGTTCATCTTAATTTTTCCAGTACAGTCCACAATACTTGGGATTCTATTTTTGTTTGATTTGTTTTAATGTTTTCCTTCTTCTATACCTCTGGTAGATCTGCTGTATATTCTTTTTAACCCAATAAATCTTCTCTTTTTATCAAAAAAAAAAAAAAGTTATTCATCTGGAAATGTCTTAAAGGTATTGTACTAATAGACTGAGACTTTCCATACACAACAGCTCCATGGATACTCATTGTTGTGTCTTTAAGAATGATGAAGCTTCCCTCTACTAAAGCTATGGATACTCATTGTTGTCCTCATGCTAAAGCTATATGGAGAATGGTCAATATTGATATGGATCAAGTTAGGTCCAATAACAACTCAGTCTTGAAATGGGTTCTTTCGTGATTTAATAACATTCGAAATGTTGGAATAAGTGACCAAAATAACTTGAGGAATACTCTCGTGCCCTGTTTCCATAATTAATTATCATTTACATGATTTCAATATGTTTATAAATCCTGTTGCTATAACTCTGAACAATAATTCAGTAGTTATACAAGACTATCCATTGACGATAAAAGCTTATGTAGATGTCTCATTTAATCATGTTACTAATGAGATTTGCATTGATATGGTGTTTATTTCAATTGCAATACAAAAATTTGGAGTCAAAGGCGCCTATGCATCTAGAGAGATGGACTCTGAAGTGCGGTAGTGCATGGCAATGTTGACGGATTTAAAATGGATCAAAATTTTGAGGATTCAGAGTACTCACCTGATAGCAGATACAGAAGTTGTAGTTAAATTTATCACTACTGACAAAATATATGTCAAATGGGAGAATAATAAGATCTTTAGAGAGATTAAAACTATTTTATTTTCTTTAGCTAGTTGGAAAAATTCTTTTGTTAAAGAGATGGCGATCAGATAGCAAATGTCATTTCTAAGAGATTAAGGTGTAATAAACTCTATGTAGAGGAGTGCAATGAGTATTCACCATGGATATTCAGTTTCTTATCAAGGCACTCTGTGCCTGAACCTTACTAGTTCTCACTAAAAAAATTCTTTATCAAAAAAAAAAAAAAAAAAAAAAAAAGTTTGAGGACGAGCACAATCAAAGTAATGAATGTACATATTTCTTATTAAACAAATAAGCTCCATGAGTCCCTTCCAATGGCGCAACTTAGTTTTGAAGAACGGGTGTGCAAGTCACCAATTGGTGCATCACGAGGTTAAATGTTTAAATTGGGCTTAGAAACCTGCTAGGCTAGATATGCAACAACACAGGCATGCTTCAAACTGGATCCGGTGCGGTACATAGAATACATCCATGATGTACCTCTTTACACCATTCTTAAGAACAATTCTTTTTCTTCCCTTTCCCATAACTGGAAATTGTTGAATTACTTTTCAACTTCACTGTAGAACGTACTAATTCATCAAGATTGACAAATAAGTCTTTTCTGCCAGACATATGATTACTACAACCTGTATCTAAGTACCACTTAAGATGAGGTTGTTCTTCTGCTGTATGACAAGCAAGTAGCATGTTTTCAGCTTTGTCTTCTTCTTCTTCTTGAATTTTTGTTATATTTGCTTTGAAGTTTTCTTTGTAGTTGTTATCAGTTGTCTTTCTAGGTTTTGAACACTCGTGAGCAAATTGTCCAAAATCTCCACATGTGTAACACTGAAGTTTTGTTATGTCAACTTGTCTTCTTCCTTGATAACCTCCAATATTAGGTCTTCCTCCAGTATTATATCTTCCCTGATAACCTCCAGTATTAGATCTTCATTGATTGTTATTCCATTTTACTTGACTTTAAAGTGCCACTTCAACTGGTTTTGCAGCAGCTGTTTTTCAAGTAATCTTTGTTCATAAGCTTTTAAAGAACCTAATAACTCATCAAGAGTCATAGTTAAAACAATGATACATTCTTCTATAGCGCGATACCTTTTGATTCAAACTTCTCAGGTAAACATTGTAAAACCTTTTTTTACAATTGCTGAATCTTCTATTGTATCACCATTCACCTTCATCTCATTGACAATATTTAATGTCTTCGAGAAAAATTCTGATATTGTTTTTGATGATTTCATCTGTAAAAGCTCATACTTTCTCTTTAAAGTTTGTAATCTCACCTTCTTGACCTTGTCAGATCCTTTTTAAGAGTTTATCAAACCATCTCATGCTCTCTTGACTTCTTTGATATAAATAACTCTATCCATGATAGATTCATGAATACCCTAATGAAGAATATAAGTTGGTTTGAATTATTCTTTCTGTTTGATGTTAATAGAGTTTGCTGAGATTTTGTAAGTTCAACTCCTTCTGCTGGTTCTGCGTACCCTATATTAACAACATCACATACCTCTTGATATATAAAAATATTCTCCATCTGTAACCTCCAGTTTTCAAAGTTCTTACCTTCAAACACCGGCACCTAGATTGAACTTAAACTTGTTGCCATCTTCTTATTCTCAACAGCTCATACCCACATCCCTAGAATCTGATACCAGTGCTTTGATATCAGATGTAGAAAATCTGATATCAAAGACTTAATGAAAATCACAAAACAAGCGTAACTCAAAGCAAATCACTCTATTGATGTAAGTATTCCCATGGCTCAACAACCTACTTATAGATAAACAATCTTGACAACTAAGCAAACACACTTTCCTAACATAAATCAAATTCTAAAAATAGAATTCTTATATAAACTCAAACTCTTAAACATTAAGCCGGTGACAACGTTGGATATTTTCGAATAATAAGTTACCCAGCCGTTTGTTTTATAAAACGGCAGAACTTTTTTACACGGAAGTTTCCTTTATTAAACGGTTGGACTTGATTTCTAGAACAATAAAACTAAGACATTCCTAAACAAATAAACTTCTACTGTTTGCTTCACATAGTATCTTGGTTTAACCTTCAACAATATTTGAATTTTGATTTTCTTTTGCTCACCTCCAAATACGTTGCACAGTAAGATATGATGTCTTAAAAACACTGGAAGCTTTTGTATATATATGATCCCCTTCTTAATTTTCCATCTTTGCTTTCTTTCAACAAAAAATGGTAGATAGCTAATCGTTCCTCATTATTGGGTTCTCTAGATTTTCTTAATATTGTCTTAGAAATCATATCGCCATCATTAGGAATCCCTCTTTATCGTTAGAAAATAACTCTTCATCACTAGGAGTTATGTCTTCATCGCTTGATGATGTATTGGCTCTTTATAAAGATTGTACGTTTGGGTGTTTTTTATAGAAGTATCCATGTTAATGGAAAGAAGGAAAATGAACAGTCAAAACTGTAAGAATAATATAAGAAGTAGACAGAACATTGGGTTTTTAATAGCACAACTATTGTATTCAATATTTTGATAAAGTACCTTATTCAGGTTGGAAATTTTAAATTGGGAAGTATAGGAGGGAAATGAATTTTGAACTGAGATATTTTGGTTAAAACTTCCTGAATTACAACATGATTATTGTATTCATTTTGAAATTTCAAGCAAAATATTTGGACGGAAAATGATAAGGCAGGTTTTGAAAGAGAACTCTGATAGTCGGCAAAATATTTGAGGGAGTTATAGACTACTTTTTTTTTTTGAGTTTTAATTGTGGGCGAGATTACCTAGTTTAGGAATTAAAAACTAGGAACCATTAATTATCACATAAATAATTATAGCTAGGGATAATTGTGGAAAAAATATGTACTTTATCTATTTCTTGATATGCAAAATACGATTATATCAACTAAGTTTGGATGGAGGGAGTATAATATTATATGTAAAGATATATACACATGAAAGATAATATTAATTAATCTATATATTATATATAATAAGATATAATCATATAATAATAATAATATATGTAAAAATATATTTAAAAATCCCAAATATATATAGATTATAATGTGATGATATATAGTATAATGTAAAGATATATGTACATTGAAATATACTCTTCATCGCCATTAACATGCAAATATATATATATTACATTGAAGTAGTATTTACTCGATATGATAAGATATATGGCAGTGACTAAATAAAATTCTCATTTGGGTTAAATGCAACCCAGACTAAAAGCAACCCTTTTATATATATAATTTCCTAAATGAAACCTTCATTGCTTTTTATTATTTTGTTTTTACATAACATCCAAAACCTAAAGTTTCTTTCGTCTTCTCTGTCGAGAATTTCTTTTTAGAAAACAAAACGTTCAAATAAGTTTTCCCACTGAAAATTTGTCTAACGTAAACTTGTGTTTGATTGTGTTATCCAATTATTTCCTTTTTTTTTTTTTTTTTATAGTCTGTTCGAGTTTTCATTTGTTTTATAACTAGTGAACTTATTTCCGGGATTTGGAGCTAATACTTTTATATCTTTGTGAACATCAATTGATGACCATTAGTTCCCCTAAAGCCACATACATCATTATTTTCGTTGATAAAGGATCATTTTCTTTCAGATTTGGAGATCTTAAAAAATCTACAAGTCCGTAGTGGTGTGACTGATTTATTCTCGCCTTAGCTCTTGAGTAGTATGTATTTTTGATTTTTGAATGGTTAAATGTTAATGGATTTACTGAAATGAATAATTACCACTAGGTACACATGTAATGATGTATAAGTGATACAAATTTCGTTACAAGGTATTAGAACTGTTTCATGTCAAGTAGAAATAGTCTAATAAATCAAGCATATCCAAACACAATTGTAAAAGAAGTAATCAAAGAGTATGAATTAAACTAGGATTTCAACCATTGTTGATTTACCTAAAAGAGGAGAAAACCATCTTTCTGAAGTAATTTTACGATTATAGTTGTAACTGGATTAACATTTTGACTTGGAATCTTTTGGGTTGCATTTAATTTCTTTTTCAAAATGAAGAAACTGAAAATTAAAAAGTAAAATCTTGGTTGCATTTAACCCAAATGAGGGTTGTATTTAGTCATTGCCGGATATATATATCAAGAAAAGTAATGTACTAAGAAACGCAAAATATTATTACATTGAAGAATTAAAATATAATTATACGAAAGACACTGGCTTTGCTAATTATAGTTATGAATGTTTATGACCATGAGGAGTCATTGTTGATGTGTTGTTGTTGTTATCTTGTCTATGAGCGTGGATTCTCTCCATCATAGCTTTGGGATGTAGTTTGTTGATGACAGGCGACAAGGAGAGCTGCAAGGAGGAACACCACGAATAGTCTGCAAGGCATAAGAAAATCAAAGCTATTGTGCTCAAATTTGGAGTTGTGTTCTATTCAAGCACTGGCGATGACTATTTATATGGAGCTTATTAGGAGTTTATTTATATATAAAAACATGCTTTTATGAAACACCATGCTTATATTTAGAAAGATGTTTGTTTTGGGTCCGAAGTTTCTTAAAATTTTGACGCTGACGTCATCAGTTTTGCCAAAGATTATTTTGGGGGAAAATGAAATTTTCACTAGTCGGCAATTGGTGAAAGTAGAAGTTTCCATTAATTTCCCATGTGAAAACTAGGATTTTTCTTATATTTCCCCTGTGATAATTATGTTTTTTTAATCGACTGCAAGAGTTTATATATATATTGATTTAGGGAGGTCGTTTCTTTATGAATTCGTCAAAGGAGTTCTTTTATGGATTGGGATTTATCTAAGTTTTTTTTTTTTTTTTTTTTTTTTTTTTTTTGAAAAACAAAATTAACTTTTGTATTTAGATAAAAGATTATTTTTGTAATCAAGTCTTACTATCTATAATTATGGGTTTTTTATATATGAAAATCTTATTGATGGGTTTGTAATAAACAAAAAATCAGAATTGGGCTAGAAAAGAAGTTCCCCAATATAAAATTACTAACACTCATACGGGTGACTATATAAAGAACATGGAGGGAAACTACAACTTTTATACACCTCTAGATTTTTATACGTTAAAAGATTTAGCTAAGTCTCCACTAGCACCACGGTCATGTTCTTTCTAAAGTAGACACAAGATTTTTAGAAATTAAGAAGATGACCAGAAAAAATGCGAAAATTCTTTATAATCTGAAGATTACCATTAACATAGTCCATATTAGCCTTGGTGAAGATCATAATGTCATCTGCAAACAACAAATGAGATATGGAAGAGGCTCTCCTAATAGCTTAAACACCAGAAACTATTTTATTAGTTTCAGCAATATGCAAACTTCTTGAAAGATACTCCATAGTTATGATAAAGACATAAAGAGCGAGAGTGAATCTCATTGTCTTAATTAATCATCTAGAGAGATTATATTTTGGACAAAGAGAGCCATTTAACAAGATACTTACACTAGTGGTAGACAAACATAGATGAATAAGGTTACATAAAATGTCACGGAAACTAAAAAATTTCAAGATATTAATTAGAAAACTCCATTCGAATCTATCAAAATCTTGGGAGAGATCTAACTTAAGAGTCATAGTGCCACTATAACCTTCTTATGTTTCATACCGTGTATCATTTAGAGGGCAACAATATATAGATCTACTAAGAATAATAATGTTGGAATTTCAGCTCCATTAACCCTACAATTAAGACGTAAACATTGTGGAAAACAATCTTATGCTGAAATCAATCCTTGAACCTAGTATTAGCATACTCAACAACACAAAAAACCAGCACAATACATAGCACTACACTACATATGATTCATACTTAAAACATATTGAGTACAAATAAATAGACACACACACACAAGACAACCTTTTCATGACTTATTATCAACTTTTATTTCCTCACATATTACTTTATGATGGATGAAAACAGATTTGCTTTTAAAGAAAACTTGTGAGGCAGAAGAAGTCCTAGTCATGCTTGCCACATGTCACTCCAACATTTCCATCATGAGTAGGAGGACACCTTATGGATACATTGGACACCTCATATGACATGTCAAGCTAGTTGACATGTCATGCTAAGCTTTAACCTTATCTAGCATTAACCTTAAGCTAGTCTTTAATGCATGATTAATACCATAAACATGCCTTAATGCGGATTAAGACTAATCTGACTTAACTTAATCTATACAAGCATTACTTTAACATATGGGATTTGTTTCGCAAAACACAAAAAGTCTAACATCTCCCACTTGTTTAAGCAACAAAAAAAAGGTTTTGTTTAAGCAACAATAAAGTTTTTAAGAAAAGGTTAAGCAAAAGCAACAATAAAGCTTTAACTTTATTGTTGCTTAAACTTTATTGTTGCTTAACCCATATGGTTAAGCAACAAATCCCATATGGTTAAAGTAATGCTTGTTTAGATTAAGTTAAGTTGGATTAGTCTTAATCCGTATTAAGGAATGTTTATGATATTGATCATGCATTAAAGACAAGCTTAAGGTTAATTATAGATAACGTTAAAGCTTAGCATGACATGTCAAATAGATTGACATGTCATATGAGGTATCCAGTGTAGCCATGAGGTGTCCTCCAACTCATGATGGAAAGGTTGGAGTGACATGTGGCAAGAATGACTAGGACTCTCTTCTAGCCTCACAAGTTTTCTTTAAAAGCAAATCTGTTTTCATCTATCATAAAGTAATATGTGAGGAAATAGAAGTTGATAATAAGTCATGAAAAGGTTGTATTGTGTGTGTTTTTATTTCCTTGTACTCAATCTGTTTTAAGTATGAATCATATGTTGTGTAGAGCTATGTATGGTGCTGGTTTTTTGTGTTGCTGAGTATGCTAATACTAGGTTCGGGGATTGATTTCAGCATAAGGTTGTTTTTCACAATGTTTAGGTCTTAATTGTAGGGTTAATGAAGCTTAAATTCCAACATTATTGTTCCTAATAGATCTATTCATGAAAATATATTGTCACCCTTTAAATGATACAAGGTATGGAACATAGGAAGGTTATAGTGGCACTATGACTCTTAATTTAGATCTCTCCAAAGATTTTGATAGATTCAAATGGAGTTTTCTAATTAATATCTTGAAAAAATTTAGTTTCTGTAACATTTTATTTAACCTTATTCATCTATGTCTGTCTACCGCTAGTGTAAGTATCTTTTTAAATGGCTCTCTTTGTCCAAAATATAATCTCTCAAGATGATTAACTAAGACAAGGAGATCCACTCTCTCTTTATCTCCTTATCATAGCCATGGAGTATCTTTCAAGAAGTTTTCATATTGCTAAAACTAATAAAATAATTTTTGGCGTTTAAGCTATTAGGAGAGCCTCTTCCATATGAACCCCAACAACGTAACACTAAAGTTGAAATGAAATACTGAATTAGGCAGAGTACTGCAACAGATGTTCCAAGTCCTTGGCACACTTAAGCCGATTTTTCAAAAAATAAATAAATAGTGGTTTAGAGTTTTGTAGGTATTTTACCCTGGATTAGAGGGAGCCCTTCCAGAAATTCTCGGCGGACCTAGGTGACCCAAGGCAGAGGAGGGGGTCTGGAAATAGTTTTCAATCAGCAATTGACGTGCCTCGGTTATTACCTCATTAGTTGCGTCATTGCCCAAGCGCAAAGATGAGTTTCGTTGTGACGCATCAACTGCTTTTTATAGCTTCATTTTCCAGATCTCTAACTCTGGTTTGAGCAATGTGGGACTAATATTTGTAACTTTCCGTTCCAAAACAATCGACGACTAACTTTAAGACTCATCTCTTCTTGCAATTCTTCACAAAAAACAGACGATCATTGAGTTGGTAACGTTTTCCTTTGCAACTGGGCTTTTTTCTTGGTTTTCCAAGAGATAAACATTATGTCACACTGATTAATCCACCGGTATTTATTTGATTAGTCATTCCTTATCGTCCGAACCCGAAGAGGCGGAGCATAGAGAATAACTACTGCTCCAAAAGTCTCATATAGAGTCGCCAATGCAATGAGTTTTGGAGTGATATAAAATGCACCCCTTAAAAAGTTTTTCTGCACCATAGCAAATTTTTGCACCGCATCCCATAATTCTTGGCTCAGCCCCCTGTTTATAACTGATGTAAGCTTGATGTCGGCCAACAGTTAGATTGAACTCTCAGAATATAGCAAGATCATAATTAGGACAACAATAAATCAGGGTTAAATTGGGAGCCCTGGAAAATAATTGGGAGCCCCTAGCTAGAGGACAAAAAAGGTCATGAAATAGTAATTGGGGGTTATCCCTTATCCCTATTTTTTGTAAATGGCTAAACTACCCTTAATCATTAGTGGTAATTAGTAATTAAGTTAAGTTAATTAATTGGTAATTAAATTAGTTAGATTAAAATCAGATTTAAGGATATAATTTTGATTTGTGTTTTTGTGTTGGATAGAGAGGAAGAAAGTGAGTTTTTGGGGAAAAATTAGGTTATTTGAAATGAGTGATTGTAGTGGAGGAAATGATGTAGGTGAAGATTCAAACAACATACATGATTGTATTGATGGTGAGATTGTATCATCTAATCCTATGGATTCGATGTTTGAGGAAGAAATGTTAATAGAGGAAGCTTTGATGATTGTTGCAAATAAAGATCCTTTTGCTCAAAATGAAGGAACCAATACTCAAAATGAAGAACCCAAAGCTCTAAACAATCAGGTAAACTTCCTATACTCTTCAAATCGCATGAATGGTGCCCCAAGTTGTTGATTCATGATCACTATGCAGCAGATTTGTGTGAGAGTCGTTAGGTCGAGTGTATTATAATCGAACGACCCTTACGAGTCGTTAGTGACTTAGCACACAAATATACGTGACTCCAGTATGCAGGTTATGAAAAATCGTCCACTAAGTTTTAAAAAATTGACGACTCTAATGTGCAGTTATGAAAAATCGTTCATCAAGGTTGAAAAAGATGACGACTCCATCTTTAGGTCATATAGAGTCGTTAAATCTATATATTAAGAGCCCAACGACTAAAATCCGTTTACATTATGTAGTTTCCACTCTCATGGTCGTTAGTTTAGCATTACTATAAACGGACGTCCCTTTCATATTAAATGAGAGTCGTTGTTCCATACGTCTCTAATATTGACGACTCGTTTTTTTTTTTAATAATTTTTGATTTCATAGCATAACAACATTTGATTGAATCCTAAAAGTCATACATCTTTCATAGGGTTATATACAATACATGATAACAATGCACTTCTACACTCAATCATAAAGCATGTAATTATACATGGTTCCATTGAAGATAAAGTAGCAATCGTGTAACTCAAACTTTTTCCCACGAAGCCCCTGGTAGTATCCATACGCCTTCTTCATCTGAAAACGCAAACGCAAACATACTTAGTTAGTATCGATCAAAGCTTTGGATAAGTTTTACCTCTTGTTTAAATACTTACTCTTATAGTACCCATCATATCCGGAAAGGCTTCCCTTATGGTCGTAAATTCTCTTTTCAAAACATCACACTCGAATTTTATCTCTTTGAAGCGTTCCTTGACTTGTTTCAAAGACCTTGAGTTGCGATTTTCGTCCAACACCACAAAAACGATGAATACGCGGTTCCACCAAGTATCCGATGTTTCATCAATATCTTTGTATAGACTTTCAAAGTGGTTTGTGACTGTCAACCAAGATCTTGTAATGACACAATTCTCTTCGGAAGTGTAGGGAGTCATGGTGTTTCTCCTTTTTTTTCCCTTGGATGGTGAATAAATGAGAAGGAGAAGAGAAGGTTGATAATTATGGTGTTGGTAAGGAAGAGGTGAGATATGGGTCTGTATTTATATAATTGAACGAGCCGACTGCCTCAACCACATTTGGTAGAGTTCAATTCCCCAATAAATGCTAGTAGTATCTTTAGTCGTTAATATGTTACATTTACAGCTAAACGACTCTTAGAGACTCTATATTACGTCGTCAGGTTGGACATATATAACTGAACGACTTTAGAAGAAAACTTGGCAGAATGGTGTGTATATGTTAGTCCGGAGTCGTTAGTTTATATTGGGAGTCGTCAAATGATTTTAACGTGTCGGCATTTAACGTTTTAGCAGATTGACGACACTTGTTTAATGCTCATATTTCTGTCAAAAGTCGGCAACCTGCAAAATATTGGTTGACGATTCTAAGTTTTGTCGGCAACCTGCAAAATATTGGTTGACGACACATGGTATCGAAAATATGATACGTGAAGGGTCGTCATTTTTTCTTTATGTCCATGACGAACCTTTTTTGGAATATTTATGGTTGAACTAGTAATATTGAATTGGAAAAAACATACATGTAGCATGAAATAAAATATAAGGAAAATACATAAAATAGTTCAATACATTGCGCTAGAAAATGTATACGAGACTTATTATATTGGGCGAATTGCCAATCAACTTCCTCCAAGAGAGTGTAGCGCTAGTCCTCGTGCAAAAACTCATGGTAGTACCTTAATTCGTATTGGGTCCGACCCAAAGAACACTTGGAAAAACAATTATTTTAATAAGTTAGTGTTGTTGAATAATCATAACCAAATTAATAATTTTTGATGAACGACATATTGATTCACAAACTTACTCTACTCATGCGGTCTTCGTTTGGCATAGCGTCCTTACGAGCTTTCAATTCGTTTCTTAGCAATACGCAATCATTGTATAAATATGCATACCTTTCCCTTATTTGCGGGAGCGTTCTACTATAACGATTTCCGCTTAGTGCTTTAAAAACCTTAAACACCCGTTTCCACCAAGCATTGGTGTTTTGATCATGCCCAAGGTAAGGCCCTCTTGTTGGGTGTTCGTTACTGGTCACCCATTGTGCTTCCTCAACGGAGTGCTTTGTGAGAGTGGTGTGTGCTCTGACAATAGCAACATCTTCTAGGTTATTGAACGGAGTTGGAGCCATTTTTAGTGTTTGAAAGTGATGGGTGACTGATTTAGGATGATTGAAAGTGATGGGTGAATAAGTTTGGAAGAGATAGGTCTCTATTTATAGCAAAAATGTACTCAACGACTAATTTTTTTTTAATCAAACCGTTACTTTTTTTTCAAGAAATAGCAATAACTGCTCCTAGGAATCAAACATATCTTTGATTTTGAAATTCCACATTAACTGCATGTAGAGTCGGCATTGGTTATATATAACCTAACGACCCCTTACTATGTTTAGTAACTGCTCCTGAAAGTCAAACTTAACGTTAATTTGTTAATAGTCGTTTATATTATTTGTGAAGAGTCGTCAGTTGGGCATATAAGAGATGGACGACCCTCTGATGATGGTTTTGTGATTTGTTTTTTAGTTGGTAGTAAGACAAAGCTCCCAGCCAGTACCCGTATTTACATTGGGTCCGGATACCTCCCAACACTATATGACTGATTTGGTACGTTTACCTTTACCGAAACTAGGTTATTTATATATTCAAATAATTTTATTAGTGATCACATGGTTGTCTAATTTAATTGTTTGCTCAATGTAGACTTGGGAAACCAAGGATGACATTAAGGAATGGCTTATCCCTAAGGCAAAAGAGAAGATGTGTGTGATTGTTCAAAGTAGACACGTCGATTGTAACAAGATGGAAATGGTATGCGAGAGAGCGGGTAAGAAGGGAGAAAGTCACAAAGGAAAGAATTACAAGTATGAGAAGAAGACGACTAGGGTCTCAGAACAAATTCGAAGAAGTGTGAATGCCCGTTCAGGATTGTTTTCAAAAGACGTCATGAAGCCGATGTATTCCGATTGTATAGTATTCTGAACGGTCATCACAACCATGATCCACCTACAAGTTTATATGGACACACTGCATATGCCCGGTTGAAACCACATCAGATGGATAGAGTTAGGCAGACGAAGGGATTTAGACCACTTAAAATCCTAAATGCCATAAGGGCGGAAGATAAGGATAACTTGTCCACCATTTCCACAATCAACGCCGCCAAAGCAACGATTAAGAGAACCGAATGGAATGGCAGGTTGATTATGCAGCAATCTGAGTGGTTAGCGGAAACACTAAACTACGCCATGCAAACTAAGGTGGGTCCGGATGACAAAGTGGCTCATATTTTTCTTGCACATCCAAGGATGGTGGATTTGGCTCAGTGTTTTTACCAGGTTCTCTTCATTGATTGCACCTACAAGACAAACAAGTATAACATGCCGATGTTGAACGTGGTAAGCCATACTTCAGATAAAAATTCATTCACCGTTGCATGGTGCTTTATGGAAAAAGAAGAAATAGAGGACTATGTTTGGGCGTTGGAACAAGTGAGCTTGATTTACCATGGAGAACAGACGCCGCAGGTTATATTTACGGATAGAGATTTTACAATTATGAGTGCCGTTCATCAAGTCTTTCCACTTGCTCAACAATTTCTTTGTACATGGCACATCCAAACCAATCTTTTTTCTAATTGAAAGAATCAAATCCAAAAGATCCATACTAAGAAGGGTAATAAACGTTCTAAAGAGGAAGATGAGCGTTTAAGTAAACTTTCCAAACAAGAGCGAGCAGAAGAGAAAAAGAAAGAAAATGAAAAATACGATGAAGAGGGGTATATATGGAAAGTTTTTTGCGAAGATTGGGACTATTTGGCTCATTCGAAAATAGAGGTTAAGTATTATGCTAACTTGCAGAAGTTTATTGATGTTTGGAGCACAGATCATAAGAAGGTTGTTGAGTATTGCCTGAATACATAGTTGAATCCTTGGAAGGAGAAGTTTGTTTATGCATGGACCAATAGATACAAGCACTTAAAAAATGAGTCTACATGTCTGGCAGAGCAGTCTCGCGGGCGTTTGAAAAAAAAATTTGGATCAAAATAGGATTGGGGTAGTTACGGTTCAAGAAGCCATTCACGAGCACGCAGAGGATGACCTAAGAAAAATAGTCACTCAGATGGAGTTGAGGAAAGACCGTTTTTTGATGCAATACATTAGGGACAAAGCTTTGTTACGATTGTTAGCACACCAAGTATCATGGTGGGTAATTAACTATATGATGGATGAGCTTAAAGATTTTAGAGCTAAAACGGAGGCCGGAAAGGTGATGAAGACGAAGTGTAATTGTACATCCGATATTTGGATCGGCCTCCCTTGTAAACATAAACTTGGTGGGTACAAAGATTACATTCCTCTTGAAGATATCGATCCATTAGGCAGCAACTTTCATTCATCCCAAAGCCCACGGGTTTAGCCGATGAAAAATTTGGAGACTTGGAGATTGGCAAGTACATCAACGAAAAATACCGAAAAATGAATTGTGCAGGAAGACACATTTTGGTTGCTAACTTGTGGTCGGCCGCCCGTAAGAGCTTGGGGTTTGAAGAAGATCCAATCAAACAAAAACCACCCGGAAGACCAACAACTAAAATGTCATTTAGAGAAACTGTTAAAAATGACAAGGGTTGCGATAGAGACCTATCACGTCATGAGCATGTCCATGCGGAATATGAGGAGTACGAAAAGTCTTTCATTCTTAAGAAAAGAGGTCGGTCAAAAAAACAAGAAAACGAAGATATGGATATTGTTGAGCATGCGATCGATATCCAGCAAAGCCAAACTAGTGGTATAGTGACGATAAGAGGAATAAAGGGTAATCCTAAGACACCTAGGGATTCCCAAGGAAGACCACATCGTGTTGCTTACACTATGTATAAAGAGTATACCGACCAACTTACTTACGTCATCTTACATCACCTTATATCCACCGACGACGTTGATGGGTATGGGAATTGTGGTTACCATGTTGCAACCGAACAATTAGGGCATTTCGAGCACGCCGACGAACTTAACCTCACCCAAATCGAATATGCAAGAACAAAAATGGCGGCTAAACTTGTCGAGGACAAGCAAATCTATTTAACCATGATCATGCAAGGAGATTCAAAAGAAAAAGAATTGAAGTTCAAAGAGTTGGTATCTAACGTGAAATGGCGGAAGGGGTCGAAGAATGCGGTTATAAGTTTTGGTTGCAAATGCCTTTTGGGGGTCAACTTTTAGCGAAAACATTCACTAGTGTTGTGATTGTATTCAGTAAAGGCTTCCCGGGAGGCTCTTATATGTACGTACCCTCAAGAACTAGGTGCGAGGCGGCGATAAAGAAAAGAAGAATTGTAATGGCACATGTCAACGATAACCATTACATAGGTTTGAAGATTTTCGAAGAATGTCCTCTACCACGGGTGGCCTATGGTGATTGGGGAGACTACACCAAGGAGTGGACAAACCAGTACGAGTATGGAATGAACATGTGGAATGGTTTGGAAGGAAGACCAAGCACAATTCCTGAACACGTTGACATGTCCGACTAAATGTGGAAGGAGTTGTTCTTTTTTTGAAGTTTACTATTATGAAGCATACTTTTGGAAGTACAATGAATGAATACTTGTATGTTTGTATTATCATGAATCCTTAACGAATATAATGTGTTTTATCTTGTGTTATCAACTTATCATTTTAAAACTTTTATTTGAAATAGAGACGTTTACATTAAAGCAATTTAACCTAACGACTATTACCATAATTTTTTGAGGTGGTTCACCGTATATTAATAAACTAACGATTCTATTAGACCATAATGAGGGTCTCCCGGATGTTTTGGAAACTAAAATGTCATTATCGAGCTTATTAACAAACGAACGACCCGAGTATCCCATTTATTACCTTCAAACCTAATGACTACGTACATATACCTTCAACGGCTCTTTTTAGAGAAAATGTTTCCCAAAAATATAGACGTTGGGCTATTTTCTATATAACGATTCAACCATTAACTATTTAATAGAACTTCAAACAATCAAAGTATATCATTTTTTCAATGGCAAGTTCGTCATCAACTACCAATTCCATTGAAAGCATACTTAGAAGATGCAAGCGACCAACAAAATCAATATTGGCAATGGAAGAAAAGATACGCAAAAGAAGCATGCGACCTACTAAAAAATAATACACTTTCACGCCATATCCTAAGAAGGAAGAAGAAGAGATGTGCGAGGCCAAAAAACGAGCCGAAGAACAATCTCATCTCCGGGAAGTATTCAAGCAAGTCGAGGAAGAGACTGAATGGGTTAAAAATTATTACATCGTCAAAGATCTTCCCGAAGAACATCAACATGGGAGTATATTTTGGACTCAAGTTGGTTGGAGTCCTTTCACTGATTACAACAAGAAACTACGCTATGATTATCTACCGTCCCACATCCGTGATAGGACGATTCACGTTATAAGATTGTGTACCAAGTATAACGAGTTTCTCTCGAGGAACAAAGGGGATAGGTGTGCGGCCCAAGATGCACATACAAAATGGAGAGGAGAGCAATTTTATCACATCGAAGCCGCAATGGTAGTTGCCTCTCGCACAAGGAAAATGAATAACATATAATGAGTTGAAAAGATGGAATTTATTTAGATCAACTGTAATGTAGCATAAGAATTTATTCCTAGATGTATCAAATTCCAACTCATCTGCAATGCAACTTTGATATTCAGTTATTTCCTGGATGATAAACATCCATTTTTCGTGGCAACTTATAAGTTTTTGAAAAGGGATTGACAATATATGTAAAGCTAAAATTGACGACCTTTAAGATAATATTTGACAACCCTTCAAATATATTTCACGACCCTTAAAAACATTTGACGACCCTTTACTTTTTATTTTTTTCATTAATGAGCCTTCAACAAATTTAGACAGAGGAGGTAGATAGTTTTAGGAAAAAAAAGTCGTCCATTTGATAAATGGGTCGTCAGGAAAAAATCGTTAACTATGTATATAAATACTAACGACTATTTAATAACCTCATACAGGAAGGAGTCAAGTTAACCGAGGGGTGAGTTGTTGGTCTGCAAAACATTTCTTGACGACTCTAACACTCACTATATTTTCCCAGGTTTTGAATCGTTGATCTGCAAAACACCTGATGCCAACTCTAATATATATTTTTAAAGTCGTTGATCTGCAAAACACCTGTTGCCGACTCCAAGAACAAGTTGACATATTTTTCAGATTTTCACATCAGTTTGAACATAAACTTTTAACACATAAACTTTTAAATTGCATGCTAAATTGTTAGAAAACCCAATTAACACAAGATAACGATAGTACGAACTACAGAAAATAGTTGTATCTAAGAAATACATAACTTAAAGTCGACAATACTGAAAGACATAAGTTCTACATGTTAAAGCATACACTTTAAAGTTCTAGACATAAGTTCTCCTCACCCAGTACTACCACCTCGACCTCGACCTCTCTGACTTCCCTGACTTGATGATGTTCGAGTTTTCTTTAAAGGACCCTGTTCAGGACTGCCATTTGGAGAACCACCTTCTTCTACACTAGCTTGATCATCACCATCTTCGTTTCCTTCACCCTTTTCAGCATGTGCTTGTCTTAGTTGGGCAGTTGTTCCCCTTGTCCTCTTACATTGCTTTGCCAAATCAGCAAACATTTTCTTCGCTTGTGGATTTTCAATGTGTTGGCAGTAGTCAGCGTAAATACGACTTTTCGAAGGTTCTATCACTTCTCTCTTGTCGGCTTTGCAACAAAATGACTTCATAAAAATCTTCATCCTTTCCCTCTATTTGCATTCAATTACCGATTAAAATTAACATAATTAAAATTGTATGCAAATAATTAACACAATTCGAAAAATAAGTACTTACCACAAGCTTAAGAATGGAAGAGTCATCTCTAGCGTCGGCTGTAGAAGCAGATGAAGATGCTTTGTTGCTCCTCCTACCCATAGTATTATCAATCCTTATCACTCGATCGTGGGAGATGCCTTCATACCATGGAATGTAATCATCTCTTGCCTCGTGACCTTCATCAACACTAGTCCACCAAGTGATGTCTACCTTACTCATATCCAAATGCCTATTATTTCAATGCTCATTCTTAGGCTCGGGTTGGTAAACAACAGCCAACGACTTTGCGTCCGCCTTGCATTTATCCAATTTATGTTTGAATGGTGGTACATAATCATCGTGTGAATGTTGAATATACCCAAGTTGATGCATAACTCTAGTCGGATTGTACATTGTATATCCATATGGGTAAAACAGAGGGCCATTGTAATATGCGAGATCTTGGATTCCTACGTCTCTACCTTCCTTGTAAGGATCAAAGTTTACCTCTTTGTGTCATGTTGTCCAATTTTTGGCACATGGTTAACAACTTCAACTTCTGAGTTTCCTCCTTATCATGACTTCCAGTGTACTTGTATCGGGTTCCTCTTGGCTTAGTATTGTTCCATGTTGGCTCCAATTGGATGTCTTCATTGTCTTTGATCAATGAGGGGAAATGCTCGTAAATACACACATGAAACAACATCAAAACAATAAAAAAAGGTTAAATCTGAAAGTATATAACAACAAATATTATAAACAACGAACACATTTGATAACTCAAATTACCTGAAGTAAGACCAAATTCCCGTTCATTTGAGAAATTCGTTCACGGGATGCCTTTGCTAGTTGAGCGTTCAAATGTGCTACTATGGAAGTCCCACACGAATACTTACTGACATCTTCCAATGGATCCAACTGTAAAAAGAAGAAGAAAGGTTTTGGGTTAGAATGAAATGGGGGCCTAGCTTAATTTTTAATAGGATTTTAGGGTTATTTTTATGAGAAGGGTAAAATGGTACTTTCAACATCATTTTGGAAGCCCCTTATATTTTCTGGTGTGGGTATAAATTTTGTGAGGCCCCCAATTATTTTCAAGGGCTCCAATTCAGCGCTGCAAAAAATGGCTTTGTCAAGGGAAAAGATTTTGGTGTCATTCACCCATCGCTGTTTGTGGCTCTGATGATGATCACCGTAAAGTTTTAACAACCAGCACCAGTGGTCTAGTGGTAGAATAGTACCCTGCCACGGTACAGACCCGGGTTCGATTCCCGGCTGGTGCAAATTATATTTTTATATTAGCTTTTTGTCATATAGATTTTTCTGCAGTGTCTTTTTACCCATTATTTTTTTTTTTTTTTTTAGTGATTTATTTAGATTTAGATTTAGATTTGCAGGAAGGAGGAGGAGGATGTATGACCATCCCGATTGCTTTTGTATTTGCTTTACCATCCTCTTTATGCAACTAAAAATGTCTCGTGTCACTTCCAAGAGTTTCACATGATCTAAGACTAGGTATATTGGATGAAGTAGAAGAAAGAAACAAACATCACCTTTGGCTGCATTGACCAACTGTAAAAAGAAAGCCACAAACAGTAGCGCAAGCAAAAAATAGATTAGAAACATGGCATTCCCATGCCTGGCAGTAGATTAATTTCCAACTAAATTGTCCTCTTTCTATCTTTATAATTGTTCCTGCTATATGTTCAGTTACAAAATGCACCTCTTATACTTGTAAGAAATCAACTGCTACCATCAAAGCTAAGTATAACAGTATCGTATAAAAAAGGAAATCCCAAGTACCTGTATGCATTTGGTCCTCCTTTGCTATTTCATCTATAGTGGACTCCAGGGAAACAGAGTTGGGGTCCCTAAAACACAAGCATAACCTGAAAGTTGAGGAGGATGACCAGAGTAACTTCCCCCATATCCTGGCTTTACCAGTGGGTTAATTCCACCACCTTGTACACCATGAAAAAGAGATCCTCCACTTCCACCATTCATTCTAATCACCTTTACCCTTATTATTCTAATCTTTAGGTATCCGCCAATGATGATGCGTGATTTGTATCACTGGAAAACTTGTTAGCACTTGCACGAAGACGGGCTATTGCATTATCGAAGTAATTCACTTCAGAATGACAAAGAGCTTTCGCACACTTATATCTGCATCACCGCCAGCCTTGTAATACGCAGAGACTATCTCCTCGAAAGAGAATAATGGACGATACTCATTATACAATTCTTGCAATATTCCAGTTTCATCGTCATTGATAGGAACGGGCCGAAATCTGGATACATCACTTTCCAAGTAAAAAACGTCCATAAGCTTTCCTAGATCACAGCCAGCCCTGCAATACTTATTCAAAGCTTCCAATATTCTTGCTTCCACATTGACAGGCTCCATTGATGCCCTAGAGACAGATTCTTCAATTTCCTTATATTTCAATACCCTCATTATTCCATTGATGCTCCAGTCAACATATGATGGAATAGGAGAAGTCACAGGAAAAAGAATCTCAACAGCTCGACGATTATCACTAACAGCTGCGACTTCAATTGGCTTTAGGCCGTGCTGTGACAAGAAAAAGTTGGATTTTCAGAACCCAGAAAACCATAGGTGACATCCACGAATCATCTTATAGTCTTTCTTTTCAGGTTAAGCAAACAAGATTAAGAAACTAAAAGACGGATCAAGAAAGTGGTGCCTTTCTAGCGCAAGGATGAAGTAATCAAGACAATGCCTATGAAGCTACAACAGACTATGTCCACTAATGAACAGAGACCAGAAGTATAATTAGCTTACTATATCTGTAATATTTGGATCTGCACCAGCTTCAACCAGGAGCTTGATGATTTGTATTACCCCCTTTTCAGCTGCAACTGATAGAGGTTTTGTCCTGCCTGGTCCCCCATTTGGATCAGCACCTCCCTACACAGATGAAAAAGTATTTAAGAGAACAAGTTATATAGGGTGTATTTTTAAAAACCAACAAATGGTATAATATTATAAACATATTGAGGCACCCATTTGAACCAACAGCCACAAGCAGACACCAAACAATCCTTAGATATGCATGTATGATGAAAACACCACCACCATTTGTACACACTCCCTAAAGACCCACACAAAAGAAATGATACCAGTAGAAACATGGAAAGTTCCCTAATATACATCTTAAATCAAGAAAAATAAAAAAGAAGACAGTTTGCACAAAATTTTAAAAGTAAAAGTTTGAATCATACAAACTAGTCTACATAGATGTTAAATTGTTGATAAATTCCAACAAGAAAATAGAAAACTAGTTCTACCTTCAGTAATTGCTCTGCGCATTGCCAAGATTGAGAATGGATAGATGCAAGAAGTGGAGCATTGCCAAAATTTGGCTGCAAATATACAACAAAAGGTAGATTCAGTGAATCCCTTGCTTAATTAGAGAGAAAAAAAAAAGAGGAGAGAATGTTATCACTTTTTCCATGTAAGAAGAATGTACGTAGAAAAGAGGTGTATTATGATCACACTAGTATTCGAACAAGTTAGCTGAAAGGCAAAGAACTTATAAAGCAACATAAGGCAGAGATTTAAGTCAACAACGATAGGAAATGTGAGCTTAGAGATTTAACACATCCGAGATGAAAGCTTTTAGTTATATCAAAAGAGCTCACTACACTATCTATCGTCTATATAGGTAAACATATGTCGTGATCAAGCAGTTCACATTTAATTATTCAGAATGAAATTTAGATTACCATTTGGAGATCATTTGAGTATTTGCTAAACGGATAGCCCTGTTCATGAAAAAAAGGTAAATGCTACTCACATTGGCGCCATGATCCAGAAGAACTGTAACAGTATTGTGGTAGCCATTGGCAGCAGCAAAGAATAACGGAGAGCCAACTTCGTTCGTCACATTCACATTAATACCTTTAGAAAGTAACAAGGGTATGATGTGTTCATGCCCTGCAACACGAACAAAACAGGACCTAGTTCAGGCTACTCCAAAATGTCTAAATGACACATTTGGGAAGTTACTAGATCCATTGGAATATAACCTACCAAACATTGCAGCATGATACAAAGGACTACAATCTATATCATTTGGTATTTCAGGATTGGCACCCATTTTAAGAAGATAATCCACGGCAGCGAAGTGCCCTTCTATAGCTGCCCAGGATAGGGGAGTTTCACCTGCGAAACACATCTTTGACTTATCAAAAAAAAAAAAAAAAAAAAAAAAAAAATCACCTGTGAAACACGTCAGCGCAAAGTGCATAATTACACACACTAGTATTTTGCCACTTTTTAAGAATATTAACTTTTAACATCAATTAGTACAAAAGCTCTATGAACAGAATGTGCTTATGTACTGACATTGCCAAAATCACCAAATCTAATAATCATTCTGTCAAAAGCGAACCCCTAAACATGACCAATACATGAAAACAACAACAATTTCCGATTCCAAATTCCAAATTCCTCCAAACCCTAACTCGAAATAAACGGAATAACAACAACAAATTAGAAGCAAGAATACAATTGAACACGTCGAATCATCAAATCTAATGAAATAAGACAACTAACAGTTTACCTACTCCATCTTTGACATTTATGTCAAGATTCATTTCCTCAATCAAGTACTTAAGAACACTCACACACCCTCCAGCAGCAGCATAATGAATAGCTCGCTTTCCATTTACATTCGCCACATCCACATTAATACCTTTTGAAAGTAACAAGGGAATAATATCTTCATGCCCTGCAACACGAACAAAACAGGACCTCGTTCAGGCTACTCCAAAATGTCTGAATGACACATTTGAGAAGTTACCAGATCCCTTGGAACACAACCTACCTTTCCTGGCAGCATGATACAAAGGAGTACATTTTGAATAATCGGGTATTTCAGGATTGGCACCCATTTTAAGAAGATAATCCACGGCAGCCAAGCGCCCTTGTATAACTGCCCAAGATAGGGGAGTTTCACCTGCGAAACGCGTCATCACAGAGTTGTATAATTATACACATTCGCACTTGAGCATTTTAAAGAATATCAAGTTTGACTTGGATTAGTACTAAAGTTCTAGAGTCATTATGGACAGAATCTGGTCCTGTACTGACATTACCAACATCTTACTGTCAAAGCAATTAACCCACCAGGCCTTGTGTTAGCCATAGACCTACTATTCAATCTAAAACACCCATCTCATTTTAGGCATGCAGCTTTAAACATCATCACTTCGACCCTTTTATACTGGTTAACTCAATTTTAAGGTTATTTCTATTTGTGCTAAATCTTCAGAAGCCATAATCAGACGTTCATGTGGACTATTGGCAATGTCTTAGCCAACATCCACTATCCAATCTAAATACACCTTAAGAAAAAGAAACACAGACTAAACCAAACCAAAACTAAAGAAACAAACATTGTGAAAATCATTCTAGCAAAAGCAAACCCCTAAACACGACCAATATAATACATGAACCCAAAAACAACAACAATTTCCATATCTCCTAAACCCTAACTCAGAAATAAACGATCCAAGAATACACTTTAGAAGTAAGAACACATTGAATCATGAAATAATTCGAGCATACAATTAACACTATTGAACACATTTGAATCATGAAATTCGAGCATACAATTAACACTATCGAACAAAATTGAACACCTCTAATCATCAATCTAATGAAGTAAGACAATTAAAAGTTTACCTACTCCATCTTTGACATGGATATCAATTTTCATTTCCTGAATCAAGTACTTGAGGACTTCAACACTCCCTCCAATAGCAGCAAGATGAATAGCTCTCCTACCACTTTCATCTTTAGTATTCTCAAGTATTGCCGGAATTCCAACTCCAACCAAACGATCTAGTGCTGCTGCCGATTCTGATTCCAAAAACAAGATGATCAATAATTCAACAAAGGATCCTTAAACCACAGAAGAAATCCAAGAAAAATTTTGCTTACGTTTGAGCAGCTTGAGTTCGCCACCGCCAGCAGCACTAAGAAAGATAGCAGCTGTAAACAAACAAACAGATAAGTAATCCAACCATAAAGAGGTACAGAGGTTCTGAAAATGAAGAGAAACAAAATTCTAGTGGTAGGCTTATAGTTATAGATAGTACGGACTTGCAGATGCAACATGATCCATGGTGAGAGCAGCAGGAAGAAGATGAAGCTTTGCTTTGCTTTGGGAAATGTGTTTTGGAGAGATGATGAAAAGTGCTTTTGACTTTTCAACAGAAAGAGGCGCCAATTATTTTATTTCAGAGTTAATCCAGTTGAACCGGGAGCTGTGGTGTAAAATCTGGTGGGTTACCACGGTAAAACGGTGAATGTGACTTGTATCTAATTTGGCCAGTTCAGAAATAAAGGATGAGTTTCCAAGTTAGACGAATGAATAGATTCAACTGCGAAAGTTGTCAAAATTAAAAGACTGTTCAAATGTAGTCTTGGACTTGGAAAAACTGGCTTCATACATGAGGGGACTAAAACCTGGACGTTGATGAGCAGAGCTCGAGAGCGCAGCATCCTATTTGTTAACATTTTTCTTGTTTGTTATTACATTTTTCTTGATTGGGACTGCCAAATCTTCTTTAATTTGGAAGAAAGAAAATACATCCGTAAATGAACACCCAAACAAAAACAAACACGAGAGTTGACGTGCATCAAAACTGGAGTAAAGATAGGAATTTAAATATTACCAAAATATAAATCCCATTCTTAGAAATAATTAGTCATCAAAACAAATTTCATCAAAAAAATTAATTTAAACTAGCTAGTAGTAGTTGATCGAGCCTCCTCCTAAGAATCCGTCTCTGATCTGATCTTCTGCGAATCTCTTCTTCTTCTTCTTCTTCTTCGGGGGTCATTTGGACTTGTTCGTCGTCTGTAATGTTGCATGCCTGACGAATATCTTCTAGTGTTTTACCAATACTCCAGTGACCAACTTTGTCTAATATCAGGTCCCCCAACCCGTCTACTTTAAGAAACTTGGAAGCCTCCATCATGTCTGAAAACATCTGGAAATTTGTTCCGACGTCGAAATTCAGAAACTGTGCATCCCAAATCTTTTTATCTGCATCACTAGTCGCAACCTCAGCGTGTTTTTTGCAGTATTCGAGTACCTTTGCCATTGCCAGGATTTTGCCTCTGATGGGAATCAAAGGGAAAACATTATTATCGGTTCCGTTATCAGCCATCATGTGCTCAAGGGTTTTTAATTGCAACCCAACGGTCTCCTCAATATCCAACATCTGTTCGTCAGAACTCTTCCGAGTAATCATCTTCGCTGGTGCAGCACCTCCCATGGGGATTATGGCAGTAATCATCTTCGCTAGTGCAGCTCCCATGGTGATGATCGCACTACTAAAATCAGTTGATGATATTGAAGCTAGCTAACAAAGTGTGCGGAAGAATGTGATTGCAAAAGAAGGCCTAAGGTGTATATTTATAATGTATGGATTTCTATTTGCTGGAATTTCCTTTTTTTTGGTTGGACTCCATTTTGGAAAGTAGGAAAGTACACCAAATCCCTGTTTTCGGAATCTGGATTTTTTTCCTTTTTTGGCCGGACTCGGATTCATTATGAGTTGGACTCGGATCCAATATCGGCGACAGGCACTTCCAAGAGAAATTTGATACTGTTTCGGCTGCTACAAACCCATTGAAGACTCCGGTTAAATTATGTGGCGTTGATTTTCCCCTAATTCATCACAAGTTTACGAGCTCATGGGTTATAAGCCAACACAATGACTGATGCCAGGACGATTCCTTACCCTCAAAAGAAGCACATATAGTAGTAGTCCTAATTTGAACTGCAGAACAATTTTTTTTATAAATAGACAAACTAAGCAATGTAAATTCATTCGAATATCAAACCCAATCTTAGGAAATAGTCGCACAACCATCGGTTTGGTTTAGCCTGCAACATTGAATTAAAACCAACTCGAAAACGCAGCGTAATTTTTGCAATTACCGATGCAAAAATTGGCATTCTGAAGTCTCAGATAGAACTGAGCATACATACACAATTTTTACCAGTTTTTGTTAACGGAGACTAGCCCGATGCATTAAAACACCTGATTTGTTCATATACTTTCAAGAGCTACTTAGCAACAAGTTTTTACTTTACAGAACCTCACAGAAAAAACATCCGCCAGAAAAAGGTTTCAGAATGTCGGGAATATATGTCAGTGACCTGCCCTTTGAAGCCTTTCTCTAAAGTGAGAATAAACATCCCTGTAAGAAAGAAGAGTGTGGTATAGAATAAGAAAAGCTCGGACATGTGGGTCTATACGCTTCTATCTCATCTCAATTTAAGCAACACAGGAAATCTAGATCCAAGGTAGATGTGGGTCTATACGCTTCTAGTGAAAACCGCCACATGGAGGGGCCTGAACTCGAAACTATGTATAGCAAAAATCTTCAAAATCAATCGATTTTTTCCTGCTTAAAACAAGAACAAGGTTAACTTATTAACAATATCTGGGAAGGTCAGATAACTCAAACCATCTTAACCATCAAGTGTGAAAGCCACCCAATCACCCAGAGTTTTAAGTATAATGATGGTTATTGGTCATCTAATCAACATCTAGCAGTCCAATATCACTCTCAAAACAAGATAGGTTCGGGTTCGAATGATATACTCGCTAAGTAGGAACACTAAAAGTAATAAATGAAATGGTAGAACTGGTAATAAATGTAACTGTAGCTAACCTGAATGCATCTTGAAGCTCTCTATCTTCAGGATCCAGTTTCAAACCATCCGAAAAGGCTACTGCTGCATCATCAAGCCTCTGCGCCAAGTGCAGGTAAGATTATCAATTCTTTAAATAAAAAGAAACAAAGAAAAATAGAAAATTAACTGACAAGGAAAAATTGATGAATATGTACATTTAGCAGTTTGAGTGCTACGCCAGCCCTATAAAACGCCTTAGGCCAGTCTGGTCTTTCCAACAAGCATCGAGCAGCATCTTCATAAGCAAGATCTCCTTTATTTAGATACACATAGCACAAGCTCCTGTTGGATAGCACAACTGCGTTACAAGGTCTCATGACGAGGGCCTGAAAAACAAATCACTAGACCGATCAACCTATCAATGGGAGAAAAGAAAAACACACAAGACCGCTGGAATGAGAGAGACTAAGAGCCGACAAATCTTCAAGATCAATTTCCACATTTGAGAATATGTGAAGACAATGTGGAAATTGTGGATGTTAGCGGTTACCCATTTCAACTCCACTACAGGAGAAGCATGTTCCTCTGAATAGGAATTACACAATGCAAAAACATTAAAAAATCAACTGAGATGTACAGTTAAGTCGTTTATAGATTAAGCTTAGGTGACATTGATTCAAGAGGAACAGAGAAGCTCTCTTTCTTGTGTAAAACGTTGTAGTTGGGAGTCTTGGGACTTGAAAGAAGACACTGTTCTAAAACTTGATCGAAGATTTTAAGATAAGCATATAAGGATCAGCATGGGAATATATAAGTATGACGACAAAAAGAAAATGAAGGCTTCTACCCTAATATGTTCCTAGATCATGAATTTGGCAGACTTAGACTTCTAGTATAAATGTTGATGTTCCCTGAAATTCTCAATGATCCAAATTGTATCGCATATGATGTTACGAATGCTTAAAAATCACTACTAATCCTTGGAAGGTGTATATATGTTATTATTTCATCTTCCATTTAAAAGCTATATATTAAAGTAAAATTCCTTCAGACACTTAACCTGAGTGTTTCGGATTATTAAAAATATACCTTAAGAGTACCAATATACTGCCAGCCAGTATTCCTTCCTGTGGAATGCACTTGTTCCCCTTGATTTTGCCTCAAGAAAATACTCCATTGCTTCTGATTCATCTGTCAGCAATGAAGATTTAATACAATAAATTTTACTTGAAAACTTCCTAAGAACTACACATTTATAAGCTCCATGCATGAAAGTTGGGAACTGCTGAATGCCAACAAAAACTAGAAACCAAATATCGATCCAGAACTTCTAGTAATAGATGATTTACAGTTAGCCGTGTAAAAGATACTGAAGTTGTTTTAGTGCCAAAATGGTAAAGCCACTATTCAAAACCTTGTATTTACCTTTTTGTTGAACCTCTTAGATTTTGCATGCTTCATTATTCCATTTACGCTCCAGTCAACATATGATGGAACAGGAGAAGTCACGGGAAAAAGAATCTCAACACCTCGATGATTACCGACAACAGCTGCGAGTTCTATTATCTTTAGTCCGCTCTGTGACAAGAAAAAGTCGCCTTTAATAACCCAAAGAACCATAGGTGACATCAATGAATCATCTCATAGTGTACCACCACCTCTTTTCATATTAAGAAAGCACAGTAAAAGACTAAAACAATCCCTTTGATCGTTCGAATCAAAGAGGCTCATGAAGCTTTATAAAGTCAAATGAGATGCTCATTAAATACCACTTCATATCAGTTACAACAGATGATGCCCACTAAATGAGCAAAGACTAAAAGTAAAATCAGCTTACTATATCTGTAACATTTGGATCTGCAACAGCCTCAACCAGCAGCTTGATGATTTGCATTTCCCCCGCTGCAAGTGGAAGAGCTTTTAATCCATCTGGTCCACCATTTGGATCAGCACCTGCCTACACAGATGAAAAAAATATTTACAAGAACAAGTTATATAGGTATATTTACAAAATAGCCTAAATAGATGTTACTAAAGTCAAACAATAATGTAGAAAATATTTTTACCTTCAGTAATAGCTCCACACGTTGCCAAGAATGGGAATAAATAGATGCATGGAGTGAAGTAAATGTATCATGGAAGACAAAATTTGGCTGCATAGATAAAACAGAATGTAAAGTCAGTGACCCTATGTTATTATCATTTCCAGATATCAAATATGGGCGTAAAGAGGAGGTGTATTTCGATAACACTAGCATTCTGACAAGTAAGCTGAAAAGCAAAAACTTATAACGCAACATTAGGCATAGATTTAACTCAAGACGACTGGAAATGTATGCTTCTAGTTGTATCAAAAGAGCTTACTGTACAATCTATCGTGTATATAGGATTTGTCCTTAAATAGTTCTAATTCAGAATAAAAAATAAACATGTGCTGTGATCAATACCAGTAAGTTCTACTCACATTGGCACCATGATCCAGAAGAATTTTACCTGTATAGTGATCGCCAAAAGTGGCAGCATATTGTAGCGGTGAGACAATCATTCGTTACATCCACATTACTACCTTTTGAAAGAAACAAGGATAAGACATCTTTATGCCCTGCAACAGAATAAGTAAAACATCAAGGCCTCATTTAGGCTACTCTAAAATGTCTGAATAACAGATTTGGAAAGTTACCAAATCAGTTGGAATGCCTCACTAGATCGATCAACCCATCAATGGGAGAAAAAGCAACACAAGACAGCAAGGAAAATAGAGACTAAGAACCGAGAAATCTTTAATATCAATTTCCACATTTGAGAATATGCAAAGACAACGTGGAAATTGTGAACGTTAGTGGTTTCCCATCTTAACTAAACAACACAAGAAACAAGTGCCCGTGCATATAAATTACACCATGTAACAACTTTAATAAATCAACTGAGATGTACAAAGTTGTTTACAGATTAAGCATAGGTGACATTGATTCGAGAGGAACAGAGAAGCTCTCTTTCTTGTGTAAAACAGTGTGGTTGAGGCATCAAAGAAGCCACTCTTCTAAAATTTGATTCAAGATTTTGAAATAAGCATATAGGGAACAGGATGGAAATATATGCTTGTACCCTATTACGTTCATAGATCATTACTCGACAGACCTACACTTCTAGTATAAATGTAGATAATCCATGCAATTCCCAAATGATCCAATTTGTATTGCATATGATGTTATGAATGCTTAAAAATCACTAAATAATCCTTGGAAGGTGTACGCATTCTTATTTCACCTTCCATAAAGAAGCTATCAATTAAAAACTTTTAAATACATGTTCAAACAGTTGCAACAGACGATGCCCTCTAAATGAACAGAGACCAAAAGTAAAATCAGCTTACTATATTTTTAACATTTGGATCTGCACCAGCATCAACCAGCAGCTTGATGATTTTTGTTACCCCCGCAGCAAGTGGAAGAGCTTTTATTCCATCTGGTGCACCATTTGGATCAGCACCTGCCTACACAGATGACAAAAAATATTTACAAGAACAAGGGCATATTTACAAACCCACAAATGCTATAGGAAACATATCGAGGAACCCAACAAGCACAACACCAAAGAATCCTTAGATATACATATATGACGAAAACACCGTCACTACTCGCTAAGAAGCCATTCAAAAGAAATGAAACCAAGAGAAACATATTTAAATTTCACTAATTTATATCTGAAATCAAGAAAAAGCAATTTAATCTGTGTGGATAAAATAGGATGGAGTTCACAAAAATTGTACATAATTCGACAAGTAATAGCTCAAATTATAGATACTAGTCTAAATAGATGTTAACAAAGTGAAAAAAGAATGTCGAAAATTATTTCTACCTTCAGTAATAGCTCCACGCATTGCCAAGATTGGGAATGAATAGATGCGTGAAGTGGAGTAAATGTATCATGGAAGACCAATTTCGGCTGCAAACATCAAACAGAAGGTAGATTCAGTGCCCCTTTCTCAAAGGAAAAAAAAGAGAGGAGAAACTCTGGAAATAAAAGGAATGATCTTATGATATCATATCATTTCCATGAACAAATATGTAAGCAGAGAGGAGGTGTATTATGATGAAGTTAACATTCCGACAAGTAAGTTGAAAAGCAAAACCTTATAAAGCAACATTAGGCAGAGATTCAACTACACAATGATAGGAAAATTAAGCTTTTATTTAAAAGAGCTTACTGCACAATCAACCATCTGCATAGGATCTAGCTTTAAAAATAATTCTTTGAAATTGAACAGTAAGTCATGATCAGGCAGTTCACATCTAATCAGGATGCAGTTTAGGTTATCATTTAGAAATCGCTTGAGTAAAACAAATATTTGATAGCCACACATGTTGATGAATTAAAGCTAATACTCACATTGGCACCATGATCCAGAAGAAGTTTAACAGTATTGTGTTTGCCAGCAGTGGCAGCATACTGTAGCGGTGAGCCAAAATCATTTGTAATATCCACATTAATACCCTTTGAAAGCAACAATGGTATTACATTATTATGCCCTGCAACACGAAGAAACATCAGGGCCTCATTTAAGCTACTCTTAATGTCTGAATAACTTTGGAAAGTTACCAAATCAGTTGGAACTCAACCTACCTTTCACAGTGGCATGATGCAAAGGACTACAATTAAAATCATCAACCATTTCAGGATTGGCACCAATTTCAAGAAGATATTCCACAGCAGCCAAGCGCCCTTTTATAGCTGCCAAGGATAGGGGAGTTTCACCTGTGAAACACGCCACCACAAAGCGTATAATTACAAATACTCGTACTTCACAATTTTTAGCAATATCAAACATTAACCTCAATTAGTTGTTCAGCTCCGAAGTCATTATGAAAAGAATGTAGTCATATACTGGCATAGCCAACATCTTACTGTTTAAAAGCATTACCCACTCAGCCAAGTGTTAGCCATAGACCTACTATTCATTTTTGACATGGAACTTTAAAAATCATTGTTTGGAGCCACTTGCATGGGTCTACTAAGTTTTAAGCTTATCAACTTCATAATTATATTAGCCTACTAAAGCTTCAGAAGCCATAATCAGATGCTCATGTGGACTAAAGTACATTAACCCACTTGCAAAGTCTTAGCCAACATTGCCCTGTAAGCTTGTGCTTAATTTGATGGTAATGCGTGCAGATTAGAATCATTTTGGACTGTTAATTGGAAATAAGGACATGGTCTCTTAAAGTATCACAGTCCGAACTGAGCTTTAGCGGCTGTACCGCTGTACAAATGAAACTATGGTTCTCATACCCAAAACTTTTGAATCTAGTAAACAGCCGTTAAGTTTTATGTTATTCGATTCTCAATTCTTAAACCTTGATTCTGAAGAGTCCATATTGTAGTTTTTGTTTGTCCTTGAGAAACAAGAATTAGCAATTTTCGCATTGGTCCATCTGAATGACTTCTATAGATTGTAGTTTGTGAATACTGGGTTTGACTGCTACAGATTACAGTATCATGTTAATATTTGTCAGCTGCCAGGAGATTGAAAGTGATGTTTTCTGATGGAAATTGCCTAAAACATGCACTAATGGTTATGGCTCTACATAGCATGGGAAATTCCAAGGATCCAGCATCTATTGAAGATCATTAGCCATAAGATTGTAATAACCATTCTGGAAATCCCCCAAACATGAGACAATACATCAACCAAAAAACAACAATTTCCAATTCTAAGTAGTACTAAATCCTAACACAGAAACAAACAAATTCAAGCAATTTAGAAGCAAGAACTATGAAATCAAAAAAAAAAAAATACCAATTGTAATCATACCTCTTCCATCTCTGACTTCAATATCAACTCCAATCTCTTGAATCAAAAATTGTAATGGAATGCAAACTCTGATTCAAAAATTAAAAAAACAAAATCATCAACAAAAATTGCACAAAAGATCCGTAAAAACACACAAGAAATTAAAGAAAAATCCAAGTAAAATGAAGCTTACTTTGAGTAAATTGGGCTAACCAACCTGAGCAGCGCAAATAAACAAACAGACGGATTAGTACTCCAACCATTAAAAAAAAGAGTGAAGAGAACAAGTGTGAAACAAAACCGTAACTGGGTCATAGGTTGTACAGACTTGCAGCTCGATTGTTCTCCATGGTGAGAGAAGGGGAAGATGAAGAGGAAGAAGAAAGAGGGTTTTTCTTTGGGAAACGGACAGAGAAACAGACTCATAACAGTACAGGGAAGCAGATGTGTTTGATGGATTTGAGTCTGAATATGTTGGGATCCTAGTCCCACATTGGTTAGGTGGGGCTTAATTGGTAGTATATAAGTCAATGGGTTCCCTCATCTAGTCAATCGGTTTTCGAGTTGAGTTCTATACAGAGCAGGTTTGATATATATTCTCAGAATTTCAACAATTTTTTTTTTTTCTTTATCATGACGATTGTAGAGTTAACAGCAGAAGTTACCGGTTTAAAAGATGAGATCAAAGAATTAGGTATAAGTATAAAAGATGAGCTGAGACTAAAGAAGGAGTTGACAGAGCAAACCACAAAGAAGATATGAAAGCTTTCACAACTGCGATGAAAGACGTCATTACCGATGCTCTCGGTACAGGCAGAACATGCAATCAACGCAATGGAAATAATGGCAATGTTAATGGTGATGGCAATAATAATGGTAACGGGGGTGGTACCAATCCACCTATTCGTCCGGGTTCCATCAACATAAAATTTCCAACTTTTGATGGTACAAATCCTGACGGCTGGATTTTTCAAGCTGAGCAGTATTTCAACCTATATTCAATCAATGCAGATTTTCAAATTCAAGTTGCTGCTGCTCATCTGACAGATGATGCCAATTCCTGGTATCGTTGGTTTAAAAAGTCTAATCCTACACCATCTTGGGAAGATTTTTGTTCTCTAATTCGTGACAGATTCGGGGATCACAAGTTTATAAATCCACATATTGCATTGACAAAATTGTCTCAATCAGGTACCGTTCGACAACTAATCTCTGAGTTTGAAAAATTGATAAATTTTGTTCATGATCTTCCTACACAGTACCTTGTTGATTTATTTATTGCTGCCTTACGAGTGGATATTGGCACTGGTGTTCGTTTATTTGAACCCAAGACTTTAGCCGAAGCCTTCAAAAAGGCAATACAACAAGAAGATAATATCATTGCAGCCTCTTCAGTTTCCAAACCTTTTCGTTCCAACCCTTTTAGAACCTCAATGGCTACCAACCAACAAATAAAAATCAACATTGCACACTGGAGCTAAAAGATTAACATGGGAAGAACAAAAAGAAAGACGAGACAAGGGTCTTTGTTTCAATTGTGATGATTATTACAAGCCTGGTCACTTATGTGTCAAACCAAGACTATTGATTTTAGATATGCCTCAAAGTATTTATGACACTGATGATCCGAACTTTGATGAAGAAATTCAACCTCCACCTTCTGATACTACTAAATTACCACAAGAACAAGAGCTGAATATTTCTTTGCATTCTTTGGTGGGTTCTAGTTTTCCAAACACCATGCGCATTCAAGGTTTTATTAAGGCTCAGGCTCTTACATTTTTGGTGGATTCTGGAGCTACGCACAATTTTCTTCATCCAACAATTGCAAAGCAATGTGGTTATAAGATTGAATCAAAATCTTCTTTATGTGTCACAGTAGGTGATGGAGGTCAGTTATGTACCCATGTGGTTATAAGATTGAATCAAAATCTTCTTTATGTGTCACAGTAGGTGATGGAGGTCAGTTATGTACCCATGGGTATTGTTTAAATGTGCCAGTTAAGCTACAACAATATACTTTTCTGGTTGATTTTCATCTTTTAGACATCATCGGCTGTGATGCAGTGTTGGGTGTCCAATGGTTACGCACATTTGGTGAAATATCTTGGGATTTTACTCACTTGACGATGCAGTTCAAAGTTGGTGAAGAGAATATCATCATACGTGGGAAAAATTCTTCATCTGTCATGCTCCTGGATGCATCTCCCATGCAACATTTATTACGCAAAGAGACTTATGGTTTTCTTCTTCAACTATCTTGATTAGTACTGCTATTAATTCAACTTCGCCAGTCGCCCGAGATCCAACAACTATTGTCCGAATATGAAGATATTTTCAAGATTCCAAATATTCTTCCACCTGAACGTTTGCATGATCATCATATTCCACTACTTCCTGGTTCTGCTCCGGTTAATGTGAGACCTTATCGTTATCCACATTTTCAGAAGGATGAAATAGAAAAAATTATGAAAGAATTACAACATGCTGGTTTCATTAGACCAAGCTCTAGTCCCTACTCTTCTCCCATTTTAATGGTTCGCAAAAAAAGATGGATCTTGGAGGATGTGTGTGGATTATCGAGCTTTAAACAAGCTGACTGTTAAAGATAGATTTCCCATTCCAATGGTGGATGAATTGTTGGATGAATTACATGGAAAAACAATTTTTTCTAAACTGGATTTTCGTTTTGGTTATCACCAACTTAGAGTGCATGCGGCTTACATTCCAAAGACGGCTTTTAGAACTCATGATGGTCACTACGAATTTCTTGTCATGCCTTTTGGTCTTTCAAACGCACCTGCCACTTTTCAGAGCTTCATGCATCATATTTTCAGGCCTTATTTACGCAGGTTCGTGCTTGTTTTCTTTGATGATATTTTAATTTATAGTGACAATCTTGAGGATCATATCAAGCACTTATCTTTAGTGTTTGACATTATACGCACTAATAAATTGTTTGTTAAGGATTCAAAGTGTGCATTTGCTCAAAGTTCTATTGGCTATCTTGGTCATGTTATTTCATCCAAAGGAGTTTCAGTAGAGAATGCAAAAATACAATGTATTTTGTCATGGCCAATTCCTACTACAGTTAAGGCATTACGTGGCTTTTTGGGTTTAGCTGGTTATTATCGGAAATTTGTTAAGGATTTTGGAAAAATAAGTGCACCATTAACTCAGCTACTCAAGAAAGATGCTTTTGTTTGGACTGAAACATCATGCGGCTTTCAAACAACTCCAACAAGATTTAACTTCAACACCAGTTTTAATACTTCCAGATTTTACAAAGGAATTTGTATTGGAATGTGATGCTTCGGGGAATGGATTAGGTGTTGTTCTAATGCAATCAAATAGACCAATTGCATATTACAGTAAACCTTTATCTGGTAAAAATTTGAATCTCTATATATGATAAGGAAATGCTCGATGTGGTTTCTGCAGTTCAAAAATGGCGTCCATATTTACTAGGAGGCATTTCAAAATTTATACGGATCTTAGGAGTTTAAAGTATTTTTTGGATCAAAAATTATCTTCTATGGAACAACAAAAGTGGTTATCTAAATTATTGGGGTACGACTATGAGATTATTTTTCGTAAAGGCAAAGAAAATATTGCAGCTGATGCACTTTCTCGGATTCATGGTTCTTTTTTACTTCTCTCTGCGCCTATTTTCTCTGGTCTTACTGACATTATTAAGGAATGCCATGATGATACAGAATTGGGTCTTCTTATTCAGCAGTTGCGTGCCAATGATACTTGTAAACCCAATTTTTCTTATGCTGATGGAGTTTTACGTTATAAAGGTCGTATAGTGGTGCCATCTTCTTCCACCTGGTGCATTAAACTTCTTGAAGAGTTCCATTCTAATCCCATTGGTGGTCATGCTGGATTCTTACGCACCTATAAGCGTTTACAACACAGTTTTTATTGGAAAGGTATGAAAACTGCAGTTAAAACCTTCATTTCTCACTGTGATATTTGTCGCCGTAATAAAGTCGAAACCGTAGCCCCTCCAGGATTATTGAGTCCTCTACCTATACCTGCTGATATTTGGTTAGATATATCGATGGATTTCATCGATGGGTTTCCACTTTCACATCGCAAAAACTCTATTCTCGTGGTCTTAGATAGATTATCTAAATATGGCCATTTTATTGCACTCTCTCATCCTTATTCTGCCAGCTCTATTGCTGACATTTTTGTACGAGAAATAGTACGTTTGCATGGAATGCCACGAACTATTGTAAGTGACCGTGATCCCATCTTTATGAGTAATTTTTGGGAAGCATATTTTTCTTTACAGGATACAAAGTTATGTAGAAGTTCAGCATATCATCCACAATCTGATGGACAAACTGAAGTTACTAATAGAACTTTAGAATGTTATTTACGATGTTTTGCTGGAACAAAACCTAGTGAATGGTCAAGATGGTTACCATGGGCGGAATGGTGGTATAACACAAGTTTTCATTCAGCAATTCAGATGACTCCATATCAAGCAGTTTATAGTCGTTCGCCTCCAACAGTATCCTCTTACTTACCAGGTTCTACATCTGTCAATGTTGTTGATTCTACATTACGAGCTAGGGATCATACTTTAAAGCTTTTGAAGTCCCATTTGCAAGCTGCTCAATTAAGAATGAAGAATTATGTTGATACACATCGTACTGAGAGAACTTTTGCAGTCAATGATTTGGTTTTTCTTAGACTGTAGCCTTATAGGCAAAACACAGTTGCAAATCAGGCTTATTCTAAGCTTTCTCCTAAGTTTTACGACCCTTTTTCGTATCCTTGAAAGAATTGGTGCAGTGGCTTATAGGTTGGACTTACCTACTTCCAAGTCGTATTCATCCAGTGTTTCATGTTTCACTTGAAATCGCAACTTGGTTCTTCAATTTGTTGTGGATACTAATCTACCAATTACAGTGGATTATGATAAGTGGGAACCAGCTAAAATTTTGGAACGAAAAATGTTCAAGAAAGGAGTTCATGCAGGCAATAAATGGTTAGTCCAGTGGGAGGATCATCCAGTGAAAGAAGCTACGTGGGAAGATGCTGATGAACTACTATTACGATTTCGAATTTGATGCTTGAAGACAAGCATGCTTTCAAGGAGGGTGGGATGTTGCGTGCCAACTCCTTAACCTCGATATTTCCTTTATTTAGTTAACTAGGTAATTTCCTTATTTAGTTAGGATTCTTTAATACGTAAGTTACTTCTTGATTAGGCAAGTCTTGATTAGTATAAGTACTCGATTCGTGAGCTTGTTTTGAACACTTCAATTAATACAACTTCAGTTCTCTTATTGTTACAAAGCGAGAGGTGGCTAATCCCCATAAAAAAGGATTTTATCTTTAGGGTTTTATCTAGTTTTTGTGTTCTTAACAGTTGTTTTGGTTTAGAACCCTAACATCTGGTATCAGAGCCAACCACCACGACCCATGCCCGCTCCACGGAATGGGTGACCTATAGGCTAGATTAAAGTGTTGGGGCACCTATGTATGGGCGTAGTTGTCACCCGCATTGAATACTGATAGGGGAGTGAAGCCGCTATAAGAGAAAGGGCTACCTTCGGGTCGGTGTCGATAGAGTGGGCCAACGAGGACGTTGGGTTTGGAAGCGTGGTGGGATGTTGGGATCCTAGTCCCACATTGGTTAGGTGGGGCTTAATTGGTAGTTTATAAGTCAATGGGTTCCCTCATCTAGTCAACCGGTTTTCGAGTTGAGTTCTACCCATGGGCTTATGACGAGTTTAGGGTCGGTACCCTAACAGAATAAGTATCTACCCACCTAGTCAGTCAGTCACGTCTGTATGGTAAATGCGCGACACGTTTTTACTGATAGGGGTGGAATAGAAGTCCCACAGTAAATACTACTAGTAGATAGAAGTTGCCAGGTGGATGTATTTAGAATTTGTTTGGATACACACAAAATTTACTTTATAACTTAATTAAGTCGCAAAGTTAGAAATTATGCTTGAGAATAAAAATTAAAATCATGTTCGTATGTACCTTCAGAATAACTTTCTAAAGGAATTTTTTTATTTTTTTTGAAACAAAATATATTTGTTTCAGACTTTTGAACGGAAATGTGTTTCCGGTATCCAAACAGTGTAAAAAGATACAGTTTGATACCTATTTTTGCACTTATTTAAAGTCAAAGTCAAATAATAGCTTGAGGGTTTCCGAGATTGACTTCTTCTGCAGGAGTAAAAGCCCTTTTTGCTTCTAGCATTGGACCACCCACCCAATTTTTAAATTAATTTCTTTAAAAATTTTTTTTACCACAGATTCATAGAACCAGTGAACCGGTGGCACCAAAGTAAAATGTGAATACCCTTAACTTTCCCTTCTATTCGATTTCTATATAGACTCGTCAATGTTTTATAGCATGTTTGGATAGCAAATCAAAATCAGAAGTCAGTTTGGCTGTCAAATTTCAAAACGACTTCTAAAGTGGAAAAATTAACTTTTTGTGTCTGACTTCTGTTTTTTACTTCGACTTCTGAATAAGCAAAAGTCATAAGCAAATTTGTACCAAAACACGCTATTAGTGTTTGGGTAATGTCTCTTCTCTATTATCGTAGGTCTGGTGCGCATCAAATCAAAAAAATTCATAAACTTTTGTCTATATCCGTGGGATCTGTCAAAACAATTATATGAGAATACAGTGGTTCTCTACGGACCACCAATAAAAAAACGAACCATGTAAAAACCGCACTCTCACATAAAGACGTGTCTCACCTATTTTGAGGATTGGAAGGAGGCCATTTTGGGCCCACCATATAAGAAAATGCGAAAGAGACGGCTTTTATAAGGTTTTTTATGAGAATGTTACTTTGAAATGACTCTAAAAGCAAGATGATATACTCTCTGTAAAGCAAACAATATTTACTTATGACTTCAGAAATTAGCTTTGGCTTTTGACATCCAAACACCTTCCCAATTTTAAAAATAATGATTTCTTTAGAACAACAAAATAAAAATAAAATTAGTGGGGTAAATTATTCTTTTACTTATGACTATAAAAATCGGGGAATCCAACTTCTAACAAACATTGTTATTAACATGGTTGCATGAGGTTTGCTTCGGTGGTGCATAGACCTTCAAAGTCTAGGACTCGAGTGTTTGTAGGCAGTGCGCCTCACTTCCCTCCACCACATGATTGGGTGAGGTTTTTAAAATCTGAATGGGACCTTAAAATTGCATCAATGGTTAGAATTTGATGGTCCACAATTGGTTCCCAAATTTTGGTACACCATTAGCGTTTCCGTTCACCTCTTAGGTCTGATTGCATATTAAAACAAAAAGACTCAAAAGTCCCAGCCTAGTACTAAGGATTAAACAATCTGAATGGTAAAGAGGGATTCCAGCCTAGTAGATTGCAACCCTCGTACAGCCGAGGCTTGTCCAATTGGGACACGACGTGGCACAATCTGAATGGTAAAGAGGGGATTCACTCTAACATCGAGATTGGTAACGGGGTGGAGAGGGGAATGATCAAAGGTTAGCATAATCCCAAATTTGGACTATAAAAATGATCAAAGGTTAGAATTCATAATCCCAAATTTGGACTATAAAAATTGTCCCGATTTTAGAGTTTTCTCAGAGCATCTCCAATAGTATATGGATATTTATCTCATGTGGAGACCTAAAAAAGAAGTATTTAACAACGTAGAATCAAATATTTTTTTTTTGGTTTTGATAAGCATCTCCAGTGGTAGTTGTATTCATACCTATTTTGAAACACTTGTCACTTATTCGTAGAAAGTTAACCCACAAAATCTAACAAAATAAATAAAATAAAAACAAATAGTGATGATGTGGATATGAATGAGAGTCTCTAAAAACCCGTACTCTCTTCCAAACTCAAACTTCCACTTCAGATTAAATTTTTAATATCCAACGACCATTGGAGAAGTTTTTTTTTTTGTTGAGAGTTTTTAAAATCCTAGGTGACTTCAATATTTTTAGAGACCCATATTCCATTGGAGATGCTCTCTGTAAACTGTTTGATGGACGTCTGAATAGGTCTTTACCTACCTTGTCAGATGCGTCTACACCGATAGGGTGGACTTGTAAAGGCGTCCCACTGCAAATACTCTAAGAAGCTAGGTGGATGTACCTGGAGGGTTGTTTGGATACACAAAAAATTAACTATACCACTTATCATTTGAAAAATAAGAAAAGCCTCGTTTATGTGAAGCAAGTTTTTGTGAAAAGTCAATTTTGTTTCTGGCATCTGGCAACCCTCTTAATTTTTAAGATGATTTCTTGAAATATAAAAATAATTAGTGGAATAAATTATCCTAAAGTTTTTAGGGACCACTCGAAAGGAATTAGAGCCAACAATAAAACAAAATAGGGTCACCCAAACCTAAATTGAGTTCACCCTTTATCAATAATTTTTCGTAATGGCAAAATTGCCCTCAAATAATCGGTTGATAACTACACATTCGGTAGTTAGTGTACATTTAGCTACTGTTAGCAGAATTATTTGATTTTTTTTTTTGGATTTGCAGTAGCAGGAACATAATCGGTAGATAAAAATCTATTTTACCTACCGATTATAACTCATTTTCTTAAGAAATGATGAACATCAACCAGAATCAGTAGATAAAATGATTGTTATCTACCGATTATTCTTGATTCAAAAAATTCAATTTTTCTGTACTAAACATTAAACACAATCGGTAGATAATGGACACAATTTACTACTGATTATGGTAGTACCAAAATTCGAAAATTGAAGAATTTTTTTTCAAAAACTCATTTTGCGGCCAGTATATAATCGGAAGTTTAATTAACTTAAAATACTACCGAATATGGTAATACTCATTTCAAAATGCCACTATATAATCGGAAGTTAAGTTCACTTACCTTACTACCGATTATGGTAGTACCAAAATTAGAAAACTTAAAGAATTTTTTTCAAAAACTCGTTTCGGGGCCAGTATATAAAATAGGAAGTTTAATTAACTTAAAATACTACCGAATATGGTAATTCTCATTTCAAAATGCCACTATATAATCGGAAGTTAAGTTCACTTACCTTACTACCGATTATGGTAGTACCAAAATTTGAAAATTGAAGAATTTTTTTCAAAAAGTCGTTTTGGGGCTAGTAAATAATCGGAAGTTTAATTAACTTAAAATACTACCGAATATGGTAATTCTCATCTCAAAATGCCACTATATAATCGGAAGTTAAGTTCACTTACCTTACCTCTGATTATGGTAGTACCAAAATTCGAAAATTGAAGAATTTTTTTCAAAAACTCTTTTTGGGGCCAGTATATAATTGGATGTAATATAACTTACATAAACTCCCGAATGTATGTTGCCTAACCTTCTAAAATGGCCCTTGGAACCACCTAGAGCCATGGCATGGTAGGTTCTGCCACAATAATATTCGGAAGATATGTCATTTGAATAAACACCCGAATATATGATGGCCCAAAAATCAGAATTTTGGAAAAATGGAGATTTTTCAAATTTTGAACTTGTAATAATCGGAGGTAAATTTAGTTAACCAAATTTCCGATTATTGAGTGGCTCAACAATCCAAACCTGCCAAAATCTTTGGACGACCATAATCCTTGGTATTTCCGATTCATGTGTCTCTACATCAATATATTCGGAAGTCAAAAAATTATTTATGCTACCGATTATATCCATTTTGTTCACAGGAAGATATGACCAAAAATATTCGGAAGTTAAACTGTAATTCTATCTCCCGAATACTGTCGATGTTCTTGAGAAATGAAGAACACGACTACATTCGGAAGTTTAAAATCATGAATATCTCCCGAATATGGGAAAAAACAGAAAAACCCTAGGGGAAAAAAATAAAACAAAATTCATTTAAATACTGCACCGCTACATTCGGACGCATGCTTTTTATTTTGTCTATCAAATGCATTCAGAGGATAAAAATAATATATTATCTCCCGATTATATAAGGGCAATTTTGCCATTCAGAAATATATGAGATAAAGGGTAATTCACTCTAGGTTTGGTTGACCTTATTTTATTTTATTGTTGGCCCCCAAATCCTTTTGAGCGGCCCCTAAAAATGCTAGGTAAATTATTTCTACTACAAATTCTGAATATTTGGTGGTGTCTGACCTGCTTTGGATTTGTTTTACCACGGATTCACAAAACCAGTGAACCGGTGGCACCCAAAATATCCTCCGAGAAATATACGTACTATTAACTTTCCAGTGTATCCAAAATCAACAATAGGCTCATTAAAGTTTAATGTATGGGTAATGTCTCTTTTCTATTATTAGTAGGTTTGGTGCATATCAGATAAAAAATTAATCAAAAATTTGCGCCTATATCATCTACTTTAAAATGAGAACACTACTAAAACCTGAGATTAATCTTCATCAAGAAATCTAAAACTCATATGGTTGTTTCCCCATCTTGTTTCAAATAATAATCTATAATTCAAAACAAAAGGTTTGTGCAGATGCATTGAAAAAAGAGGGAGGATCCATGGACACTCTTAGATGGACAAGGACGGACAAGATTTGCGTCATTTTCTCCGGCAAACCCAAACGACAATAAATTTAAGTCTAATATTTTAATGATATGTTCTTATTATAAGACTTTATATTCCTACCAAAAATGAATGCAATTCGAGATAGCAAACCTGACCATCTACCGATCTTAATTTTAACCGTTAATTTTGAACGACCGATATTCAAAAGGGTAGATGGTGGTTTTATACATATCGAATTGTGCTCATTTTTTGTAGGAACGTAGAGTCTTATAAGAAGAATATACCATCAAAATATTAGACTTAAATTCATTATCGTTTGGGTTTGCCGGAGAAAATGGCGCAAATCTTGTCCGACCTTGTCCATCTAAAAGTGTCCATGGATCCTCCCGCTTGAAAAAATCCTATTCACAACATATCCCTTTCATCACCGAGAGTTAACAGGTAACAACTGTATTAAGATTGTCATAGGAGAAGTGTAGAACCAAGAAAAGCTCATTGCTCGACTAATTTAGCTTCCGCCAACATCTTAGACACTCAAATTTACAATTATTATGCTATCCCGATGAATGTGAACTTTTGTAAATTAGGAACTAATACAATCACCCAAGTTTATATAAGAAAATGTCATAAAAGTTGGTTTTCTTAGATCCCATGTATGCATGTTTACATTAATTTTACATGGAAATACATACAACTAGGCCTGCACACGGTTCGGTTCGGTGCGGTTATTTGTAAAACCGTTCAACTAACCTTTTATAGTGCGGTTAGCACATTTAAAACCGTAACCGAACTCAATACTATTAGGTTATTTTTCGGTTCGGTTCGGTTTTAACCATAAATTAATGGCGTAAATTTCCGAAAGATTTTGTACCGCTTTGTCTGTACTTCCATTCCATACTTAAGAAATAACAACTTACCATACTTAATAGATTAAACAGATCCTTTCCATAAGAGTATAAACTCTAAAGATCAAACACACAGTCACACATATAATGAAGTCCAAAAGCAAGGAGTTTAAACTCTAAAGATCAAACACACACACAATAGTCTTTAAGTTCAACATAAGAAAGTAGAACGAAGAGTCGAAGACAAGTAAAAGACTCCAGAGTCCAGTCCATCCATCCAATTCTCAAGCCAACAATCCCCATAATCTCATCCTTGCCCAAAATGTCTGCAAAGAGAAAAACTCAAAAGTCATATCAAAATTCTTCACATCATGGGTAATGTACTTCAAGTGTCTACAACTAGTACACCACAAAGCTTGAAATTCCAAGTTCAAAAAGGACAAGGAATACAAAAAGTAACATAAAAAAGACCAGCACCCACAAACACTACACCACACAACTTGAAGAATCAACCACTTTCTCTTTAATCTTCATATGCAAGCCCTAAGCAATTACATAATCATAGATAATGAAACTGAGTTCAACTAACTGCAAGTTTGCAACTCCACTAACCATAAATCATGATACGCAAAAGAAATGACAACTATAGAAATTTTAATTCAAAGAAGTCAATCATGATATGTAAAAGGTGACTACATTCATTCAAGTGAAACTCTAACCGGATTCATTCAAGTGACAAACAGTTCTAAGTGGATTCATTGAGGTGTTGTTGTTGCAGAAGTTGTCACTTGAGTAGACTCAGCTGCAGGGGATTGAGAGGCTGGAGATGCAAATGCCATCTTGCAGCTTAATAATGAATTTGAACTTGATCCAAGCATTACCACCTGCAACAAACATCATTTCCAACATTTATTTCAAGAAGCAACAATACAAGCACACATATCACTACTCAAGAAGATAAGGAAGAACAAAGGATTCTACTTAAGCTCAGGCAACAATTTGGGAACCAATCAGCATTACATCATGGATTTCATCATCAAACCCTAGCCACTAAACTAATCAGCATTATAATTTGTATCTCTAACAACTCAGTTACCAAAATCTCACTTCACAGTATTACACAAATAGTTCCAACAACAATTTCTCAAAGAGTAATTCATATAATAACAATACCTCATAGATTTAAACACCCATTAAAACCCTTTTGCTCATAGATTCATAGCCACAGACTCACAGATCATAAATCACTTCAAGGGTTTTACATCAAAAAAACCTTTTTCATAATCAACACTGAAGATTGAACTCAAATCAAACAGAACAAGTCAAGTGAAGGGTTTTACCTGTTTGATCTGACAATACTCTTTTAATGAAGAACTCTAGCTGCTGATAATTCAATACTCTTCAAGTTCCGAGAACATAAAATAAAATAAAAAAAAACAAAAAATAATAATTATAACCCTAAATTGATTGATAAACAGTAATCGATTGACTTAACAAATCGATTGATTAAACAGATTTCAAACCATCTCGAGTATCAAAAGAAGCCCTAAAATTAAAAAAAAAAAAAAAAAAAAACCTAGAAATTGATAAAAAAAAATCAATCAAAGAGAAAACAACTTACTAGACCATAGAGGGGTGGTGCTCTTAAGTCTTGAATCTTGATGGAGGTGGAGGAGGCGAATCGGGGCGACTATATGCGGGGAAGAGAAGATTCTCGGGTAATGGAGGCCACTTTGGAGAGAGACGGAGTCGGGGATGAAGAGAAGAAGAAATGAAATGGCCGCAGAAATAGTTTAGGGTTTCCAGTTTTTATACTATAGGGTTACCCGATTTTAGACGGCTAGGATTAATCCTAATAGAAATAAATCAACGACCTATAATAATCAGTTATCGGTTTGGTTAGGGTGCGGTTAGTAGTGAAACCGATAGCCGAACCGAATATCCAACAGTTACCAAAATTAAAACCGACACCGACCGTTGGATTATCGGTTCGGTGCGGTTACGGTTCGGTTAGTGCGGTTATCGGTTCGGTGTTGTGCAGGCCTACATACAACTATGGATGAAAAATGTACATGAGAAAAACACACCCTTTATGAGTGCTTACCATATATAAATACTGGGTTTTCTGCTGCAATTCCAGAGCAAACAAAACATTACAAGACAGAGTCCTTGCCAAAACAATATATGAGAATACTACTTTAAAATGACTTCTAAAGCAAAAACATCTACTTTGAAATGACTTCTAAAAACAACTCCCATTTAACTTATGCTTTTGACGTCCAAACACCTTCCAAATTCTAGAACGATTTCTTAGTTTTGACTATAGAATTAGCCAAAAGTAATTTTTACTTTTGACTATAAAAAAATTAGCCCAAACTTAGTTCTACCAAACATGTTATTAACTTGGTTGCATGAGCTTTGCTTAGGTCGTGTCTATATAGACCATTAATGTCTAGTGTTTGTAGGTACTGCCTCACCTCCACCAGGTCTGCTGCATACCAAAACAAAAAGATACGAAAATCTCTGCCCAGTGCCTATATCACGTGGCCCTGTGTCCTGTCACGTCAAAAACAACCCACCACCGCCATTGACTCATTTCCACACCTTTTCCTCTTCGAGATATATATATCTTCCTCTGCAAAACCAACAGTTTCTACAAATACACATCATTTGTTTTTTACCTTCCAGTCCGCTTCGTTCATTAATTTCTCCACTCAAAAACTTTACTTTATTTTATTCTCAGTCTTATCTTCATTCATTTTCAAAACCCATTTTTCCAGATACAAGTTGTTTCCAATTCCACATTCTCAGAAAATGTAAACTTCATTGTTTTTTTCTGCCCTTTTCATATTCTCTACTACATTCTTCATTCTCATTCTCACTCTCTGTTTTTTTTTTTCTTCCTTTGCTTATTATTACCAAGAAGCACTCATCAATCAGTCACAGACCAAGATTATATTAGGTACTAATTTTTATCATCTCTCTGCTCTTTTTCAAGAGTTAGTGGTGAAACCCTTTGTTTGTTATTTCTTAATTCTTCTTGATTTCTCTGTTTATTGAGTTTGTCTAATTGTTATCAGTACATAGATTGAGCATAATTCGCCATTTCCATCTTTTGTTAGGGAAGATACAGAAGAAATCTTAAAATTTAGGTCTAATTTACTGTTGATTTGTCCTTCTAATTTTGTTTATTTTAGGTTTAATATTGTTTGTTAATTTCTCCTTCTAGATTTGTTTGTTGTAGGTCTAATTTTGTCTTAATTTCTTGTTCAATTTTGTTTGTGTTGGGTGTCATTTTGTATTGATTGAAAAGAAACAGACTAATTTCAAGGAAATCACTGTATATTTTGTTTAAATTGCCTTAATTTTGATTTAACTATTATGATTCTGAGTATGTGATAATTAGGTAAAGAGTAGGTATGGCATGCTAACAAATCGATTAGAATCTCAAATGGAATGTGTAATAGGAATTGATTAGTCATCGACAATTGCCCAGCATGAATAGTGTGTATGAGTTGATTGGCTTAATTTGTTTCTACCATGGAGAAAATCTTTGGGTTGATCAGTGGCGAAAAAAGCGAAATAGCCCTTCAGATTGCTTTATTGATGTGCTAGTATATGTTATGGGCATTTATGAATTTAGGACTGGTATTTGAGAATGTATGTGTTTGACATTTAAAATCTTTTCACAGGGGAAGGATTGCAACTTGTGTAACGACTAAGACTTAAAATACTCAAATTCGAATACTTGTACTCTGCCAGACTTGCCAATTTTTGCCAGTACATGTAGCATCAATTTCCCTACTAGGATTTGACTAAGCAGATGTTACAATCCTTAGTTGAATCTATGTGCAGGGAGATGGTCAGGGGAAATTTTACTGTTGGGTCCTGATTGATTAGATTACTTACTGGAATTGATGGAGAAGGTACTCTAGATTATTTTTCAGACAACAGAACCATCAACTCCAAAGAACATCCTGTTCTAATTAGGCTTACAAATGAAATTCAAGTTACAGTGCCTCTCTGAGTTTAGATGCATAATCTTTAAAACACTCCCTATGCTTGTTTAAGCAAATGGAGATACATTTCCATGTCTCTAAAACCCTCCCTCCGTTAAATCGTGGTTTTTCTTTTCAGGAATTGAGTGGTGGCTTACCACTGTGGTACTAAAGTGACTTCAGTATCTTTTCAATGGCTTACTGTAAATCATTTATTACTAGAAGTTCTGGATCGATATTAGCCATGTTTGTGTTTTTGTTGGCATTCAGCAGTTTCCAACTTTCATGCAGTGGAGCTTATAGATGTGTAGTTTGTACTTTGTAGTAAGCTTTCAAGTAAATTTATACTAAATCTTTATTACTGACAGATGAATCGTAAAGCAACAGTGTTCTTTGTTGAGGCAAAATCAAGGGAACAAGTGCATTTCAGAAGACGGAGTATTGGCTGGCAAAGGTACCTTTTTTTTTAAATCTTAAACACTCTAAAGTTAAGCGTTTGAATGAAGTTTACTTTAATTGATAGCTTATAAATGGAAGGTGAAATAAGAACTCATACACCATTCATAACATCATATGCGATACAATTTTGATCATTTGGGAATTGCGGGGAGCATCTACATTTATACTAGAAGTGTAAGTCTGCCAAATCATGATCTAGGAGCATAATAGGGTTAAAATGGGAACCACTTATATCCACAATTTCCACATCATCTTCGCTAATTCTCAAATGTGGAAGTTCTTAGTCTCTTTCTTTCAAACTGTCTTGTGTTTTTTTTCCTCCCATTGATGGGTTGATCGATCTAGTGACTTGTTTTTCAGGCCCTCATGATGAAACCTCGTGATGCAGCTGTGCTATCCAACAGGAGTTTGTGCTTTGCGTGTTTAAACAGAGGAAATCTTGCTTTTGAAGATGCTACTCAATGCTTGTTGGAAAGACCAGACTGGCCTAAGGCATTCTATAGGGCAGGCGTAGCACTCAAACTGCTGAATGTAATATACTCGTCAATTTTTCCTTGTCCGTTAACTTTCATCTCTTTTATTTATTTAAGGAAATCTTTTTGGATAATTTTTGCTACATTTGATGCAGAAGCTTGATGATGCAGCAGTAGCCTTTTCGGATGGTTTGAAACTGGATCCTGAAAATAGAGAGCCTAAAGATGCATTCAGGTTAGGTACCATTACATTTATTACCAGTTCTGCCATTTAATTTATTACATCTAGCATTCCTGCTTTGCAAGTTTATCATTAGAGCCTGAACCTGTCCTGATTGACGAGTGACCAATAACCATAAACACAGTGGAGTTAAAACTCCGGGATGATTGGGCTTGGGTTCATCTCGTACTTGGTGATTAACCTTTCCAGATGATGTTGGGATGTTTAGCCTTCTTTCCTGTCTAAGGTAGAAAATTTCGTAAAATTTGAATATTTAACTATACATGGTTTTTAGTTCAGGCCTGCCCACATGTTTCCACAATAACTCATCTAATTTAGGTGTAGATACGACTGTATTTATCTTGAATTGAGATAGAGGCCTAAAAGATAGTCATAGTACTGGCAGGTTTCAGTTCCCCCGAATCTTCTTAGACCCAAGTTGCTTTCGTATGTGAAGTGTAACTAATTTATGATATGAGGCAACACAGAACCATGATAGTCAGTTGTTATGATTTGTTTCTCATAATACAACCTTTTCTTATTATATTTCACTCTCTTGTTTCTTACAGGGAGGCTTCTTTAAACCAGTAGAAGGCCATCGATGTCCCGCTTTAGATTGAAAAGCAAGTCATCTACATATATGATCGATCGACATTCTCAGACCTTTTTCTGGTTGTAGTTTTTTTGTCAGGTTATGTAAAAGGTTAAAAAACTTGCTAACGTTACTCTTGAAAGTACATAAAAAAGTCGGGCCAATAGCCAACTCATAATGCTGTGAGGTTTCTTAGTGTCAGACCATTTGGATTGCCAATTTTTAGATAGATGGTTACATGTACAGTTGCCTACTGAATTTTGAAAGCCTGCTGTTGGCTATTCTAGTGTGAAACAGTAACAATGAAACTTGAGAGTTGGAATGAATTTCTCTAGATTTAGTTCCATACAATGCTTAACTCTAGTAATCTGTTTTTTGGCATCGTTGGCTTGTCTTGTTTAAAAGTGCGGGTTGGATTTTGGAGGCCTATAAACAATAATTGCAGAAGATGTTTTAGTACTCAAAAATCAAAATCTTTCTAACCCCGAGAGTGGTTCCTGTATTTTTAGTTTCAAATTTGACTGTTTCCTCCAAATTTCCGAGATATTTACACTCATCCTCAAATTTTAGGATGGGTCTGGCAAAATGGAAAAACGGCAGGGTGTTTATATTTATTTCGCACTTCATAAATCTTGATTTGCATATGGCAAATCTAACGCTAGTTCTTCTGCCCATGAGCCAACCCAAGTATTCACAGCTCCCGGTTCACTGACTCTAAAATCCTTGGCGCGTCTTTATTTTGTTGAAAAGTCAAAACACTTTTCTTCCTTCTTCTCTCCAAAAACACATTTCCCAAAGCAAAGCAAAGCAAAGCCCTCTTTCTTCATCTTCTTCTCTCAGTGCTCTCACCATAGAAACGGATCAAATTGCAGCCGCAAGTCCGTACTAATTCACCATCGATCATATTTCTTCTCCCTTCTCTTCATTTCCAGTACCTACTCCTCATGTTTGTTGGTTCACAGCTGCTATCTTTCTCAATGCTGCTCGTGTTGGTGAAACTCAATCTACTAAAACGTAAGAATCATTTCTCTTGGATTTCTTCTGTGGTTTAATGATATTTTGTTGAATTTCCGCTGATTTTGTTTTTGAATCAGAATCCGCAGCAGCAGAAGTTGGTCATTTAGTTAGAGTATGAGTACCTGCGATATTTGAGAATTGTAAAGATGAAGACGATGGAAATCAAAATTGGTATCCATGTCAAAGATAATTCAGGTATTAGATTCAATGGTCTTTTTGCTTCTAATTTGTCTGATTGGATTTTGTTTATTTCTGTGTTAGGGTTTTGGACAACTTTGGAATTAGAATTTCTTGTTCTTCAGTTCATGTATGGGTATAACTGGAATTTGCTGTTTTTCGGTTCATGTATTGGTAATGTTTAGGGGTTTTCCTAGGATGATTATTGCAGCCTTGAGTTGAATCCTCTTCAACATTGTTTTGTTCTTTCTTTTTCCTTGGGGGTGCTTTTAGATTGGATAGTAGATTTTCGTGAAGACATTGATCTTAGATTCAATAATACAGTGAATAGTCCACAGCTAACAATAGGTGTGAGTATATTACACTTCTTGAGCGTTAGCACTAGTGTGTAATTATACGCTTTGTGTTGACGTGTTCTGCAGCCTAGGGCACTTGGCCGCTTTGGAATATCTTCTTGAAATGGCTGCCAATCCTGAAATACCAGACCATTCAAATTGTACTCCATTGCATCATGTCGCACTGAAAGCTAGGTTGTCCTCCAACTGACCTGGTAACAACTGAAAGGTATTAGTACATTTTGGAGTCAGTAGCCTGAGTGAGGTTCTGATGATTTTTTTGTGTTGCAGGGCATAAAGCCATACCCTTGTTACTTTCAAAAGGTATTCACCATTACAATTTGCTGCCCTTGCCAGCAAACACGATACTGCTCAAGTTCTTCTGGATCATGGTGCCAATGTGAGTAGCATTTATTTACCCTTTTCATTAATGGTTTTTTGATGGTAACCGAAAGTTTATCCTGATTAGATGTGAACTGCTTGATCATGACATCTGTTCATTTTTTTATTTTGAATTAGAACTAATTTCAAGCTAAATCCTATCGATGTTGAGTTGAATGTTTGCCTAATGTTGCATTATAAGATTTTTCCTTTCAGCTTACATGTTGGAATGCTGGTGTCATCTCTGAATCTACCTTCTGTTTTGTCTTTGCAGCCCAATTTGGTCTTCTGTGAGACAGCTACTCCACTGCAGGCATCCATCACTTCTCAATCTCACTTAGAATTACTGAAGGTACAAATCCTTCTCAGCATTACTGAAGGTAGAATTTTTTTTTTTTTTTTGTTTTTTTTTACATGCTTGTTGGACTTTATTGACCTCTATTTAGACTAGTTTCAATGATTCAAACAATTACTTTGCTGCACCCTTTCAAAAATAAGTAAATAAGTTGTTATGTATTGTGTAAACTTTCAACTAGAAGTTCTGGATGGATGTTAGGTTTCCAATATGTATATGCCATACCATTAACATTCCTATCATTTTGTTGGCATTCTGCAGTTTCCAGCTTTCGTAAAATGGAGCTCATAAACTTTTCAACTGAATGTATTTTATATATCTTCATTATTGATAGATGATTTGTAAAGAACATGCGAATATTCTTGAGGCAATATCAAGGGGTACAAGTGCACTCCGTAGGAAGGATTATTGGCTGGCAGTACATTGGTACTCAAAAGGTACCTTCTTTTGTATCCGTTAACACTCTAAAGTTCAGCGTTTGAATGAATATTACTATAATTGATAGCTTTTAAATGGAAGGTGAAATAAGAACTCGTACACCTTCCAAGGACTATATAGCTTTTATTGATTGCTTTCGAAATACTCCTTCCATCTATTGTGAAATGATTTTAGGCGTTCATATCATCACATACGATACAATTTGGATCATTTATGAATCACAGTGAATATCTAAATTGATGCAAGAAACAAAATAGGGTAAAACGTACAAGCCTTCATTTTTCATTTTGTTAGTAATTCTATGGCCACATTTCCGAACAGTGGTTTGTTTCAAGTCTCAACTGCACAGTTGTGCACAAGAAAGAGAACTTCTCTGATCCTCTCAAATCATTCTCACCTAAGCTTAATCTCATATGAAACTAAACTGTACATCTCAGTAGTGTAATTCATTATGCAGAGGCACATGTTTCTCCTGTTGTCTTTGCATTTTCTGTAACTTGGAAACTGATTTGAAAGGTATTTCGGTTCTTAGTCTATTTCTTTCAAGCTGTCTAGTGATTTTTTTTTTTCAGGCCCTCGGCATTAAACCTGGCAATGCAGGAGTGTGTGTTATGTGTACTTAAAGGAAGGAGATGTTGCTTTTCGAGATGCTAATCAGCGAATGTTGAAAAGACCAGACTGGCCTAAGGCGTTTTATAGGGAAGGCATAGCACTCAAACTGCTGAATGCACGGATTCTTCAATTTCTCCTTGTCAGAAATCCTTTATTGATATCTTTGCTGCATTATCCGTAGAGGCTTGATGCCTTTTTCGATGGACTGGATCCTGATTCCTGAAAATAAAGAACTTGAAGATGCATTTAGGTTAGGTACCATTACATTTATTACCAGTCATACCATTTCATTTATTACTTCTAGAATTCCTGCTTTGCAGGTGTGTATCTTTACCAGTCATACCAAACTCTAAAGGGTTTCCCGAGAATTGCACAAAAATGGATCAAAATCATTTTTGATGTGTTTATTATCACAGGAAACCCAGACATTTTCTTTTACATGGATGAGAACACCAGTTATCAGAAGTCATTTTCTTGGAACTGCCTAACGATCCCAAGGGAATTGAGTCAGTTGAAACTGCCCAACAGAGATCAGCCAGCAGGCCGAATTCATGTTGGCAAAATGCATATGAAAATCATTTCGCTACGTCTTCTGTAATTCTCAAAGATGATGGGAAGAGATCTAGACTTGCATGGCAGTTAAGTGATTGTTTCCAAAAGGATTCTTCGTTTCCTTCATGTGATTCTCGGTCGGAAATGTTGAAATGTCTGTCTGACGAAGTTGGACGAATACGCACATAAAATCTACCTTGAATTCTATCTTCAGACAAATTCAATATGTCATCAACTGCAGGCTAATGCGTTCAAGATTGAAACCGAGAGACTTGTAAATGACTTGAAGAAGTCTGCAGAAAATTCAGACTTCCTTGGACAGTAAAACGCAGCAAGTGGCCGAGACATTAAAACGGAGAGTTGACTCACCGATCCGGAAAAAACCGATCAACTATAAAGGGGACCGTCAACGACTACAGCAGCTTGACATTGTTCAAATTTGGGAACTTTAGTCTCCAACGGTCTGAAAATCCAAATTCCTGTGCCGCCTCTCTACTTGTTCTTTCTTCTTCTTTTTAACTCCATAGATCTGAACTTCATCTTGAATTTCATAGATCTAAACTCCATAGATCTGAACTTCATCTTGAATTCTCCAGATTTGCTGAAAAGGAAATCAAGATCAGCTGAATTTCCTAAATCAAGCTACAAGACTTTATAAATAAAGAAGACGGCTTTCAGGGTAGATTTGTTGGAATCTCTCAACGGTCAGACGACTTTAACCATTTATTTTTCGGATGATCGGAATTGCCTGTAATTTCTAGAAATGACTTAAGAAAATATCATTGTAAAATATCGAGTCCTAGATAATGTAATTAAGGGTGTTAAAATACCGCACTTACGTACTTATCACGCATCGTGGAAGGTGCCATGGGCGTGGAGGCCATTCCAATACCTGGTCTAGAGATGGTATTTCTGGACTTAGTGGTAGAGGCAACACTATTATAAAACCCAAAAGTACCCCACTCCTAAGAAGGTTGAGAATGGCAATGCACCTTGTTACAGGTGTGAATTTACTAGACATTGGTACCAACAATGCTAGGATAGTGCCAAACTAGCATCCACCTACAAAAAGTACCAAAAATCTATAGATCAAGAAGCTTACTTCGTGGAAGAACATGATTATGCCCCAGATGTCAACTTCACAATTTCCGATTTCCAAGGAAATAAGAACCATGCCCAAATGGAAACACCTGATTTTGATTGATTGTTGACATTTCTTTATTTTCTTGCTTTATGGTTTAGCATAATTTGGTTCAAATATTTCTTTTGATGACTTAAACTATGTTAAGTAGTCTTAAATTATCGTTTTAGTTGAGGGATCAGTAGTTTTTATTTTTGCTAAAACATATTTTTTTTATCTGTGGGTATTTATTATGCTTTGGATTTAATTTTTACTTTGATAATCTATTACATGATACAATGATGTGACCGAATTCTCTGAAGTACATGAGATAAATTGTTCGGATTTTATAACACTACCATTTACTTGTAGGAATATGTCATGCCCAGAAGAGACTGAGTGCCTAGTTGAGAGTGGCACTACTAATACTATTTTAAGGAATATGCAATTATTTGTTGACTTAATTCCTTATAAATCCTCTGCGACTACGATGATTGGATCATCACAAGTGATTATTGGGCGAGGTAATGCTCAATTGTTGTTGCCAAATGGCATAATGATTAAAGTCACAGAAGCTCTATATGCACCAACAGCTAAGCATACCTTGTTGGGTTTCAAAGATATCCGTGCAAATGGTTATTATTTGGAAACTCACTGTAAAAATGGAATTGAATATATCAATGTTATCTATAATACACATGGAAGAAAACATGTTGTAGAGAAGTTAATGAGTCACGCTAGTGGTTTGTACACCACTACTATTCATATTATCGAATCCCATGTTATTACCAACGATGAACTGTTGAACATTGACTTATACAAGATTTGGCACGATTGCTTGGGGCACCCAGGTCGTGATATGATGATCCGTGTTTTAAAGAACACACACGAACATCCTTTCTTTGGAATGAAAAATAAAATGGGACAAAAGGCAGTTATAGTGCAAAGTAACAATGTCTGTGAGACACCGCCATCTAAAGTGCAACCCCTCTCTCATTCTACTTCGTCGACTTTGTCAAAAACACACCACTCATATTGAAAAGCTTGAAATTTAGCAAATACAGGAGTGAGGCCATCCTATGCTAAAGATACAAAAACAAATATTTTTTTTTTTGCAAAGAAACAAGGTGATATTTGTGGACTTATACATCCAGAGTGCAGACTATTCAGGTATTTTATGATTCTGATAGATGCTTCGACCCGTTGGTCGCACATTACATTATTGTCCACAAGAAATACTGCCTTTAATTGCAAAGCTCATAGAAAAAATTGTACATTTGAGATCTAACAACACCGATTATCCAATCAAATCTATCAGATTTGATAATGCTAGAGAATTTACATCTAGCGGATTTGATGATTTCTGTATGTCTATCGGAATTGCCGTAGAGCACCCTGTACCCCACGTACACACTCGAAATGGTCTCGCAGAAGCTATCATCAAAAGGTTACAGATGATATCTAGGGAATTGGTTATGCGTTCCAACCTTCCTATTACTTCCTGGGGGTACACCATATTTCATGCAGCATTACTTTTTCGATTTAAACCCCCTGTTAGCCAACCATTTTCTACGTACTAGTTAGTAACTGGATATGAGCCTGATATTTCACATTTACGCATATTTGGTTATGTTTTATACATGCCTATTACGCCCCCACAATATTCTAAGATGGGTACCCAAAGACGATTAAGTATTTATGTTGGATATGAATCCCCAAAATTATTCGCTATTTACCTTCGACAGACGATCTCTTTATCTCTAGATTTGGGGACCGTCTCTTTGATGAAACAACTTTCCAATCGTTGGGGGGGGGGGGGGGGTATGGAAAAAGATTTTCTAAGGGAACGACATGAATTGTCAAGGTGTGTTCCCACTTCGTCTCATCTTGATCCCCGTACCTCACAATGTGAAAGTGAAGTGACAAAAATTATTGATCTTCAGATTGTGTCAAATTCAATACATGATGCATTCACTGATATCGTTAAAGTGATGAGATCACACATACTAGCTGCAAAAGTTCCTGTAAGGTTAGAAATCCCTAATACGGGAAAAGGCACCCTATATAGAGGTGCAAAAGCTATACTCAGTGGAAGTGTAGCCGAGGCCATGTCCCGCCAAAGGAAGAGGAGAAGAACACTTGGTTCGAAAGACACTCAACCAAGGAAGAAAAAAGTGAGTAAGGCACAACGTAATTTATGTATCATCAATGCAGATAATCCATCTCATGATATTGTCTCTGATTATAGCTATGTCCATGAATCATAATGGAGGACACTCCAATGTTTGACATGATTCCAGAGAACAAAGAATATCTATGGATTATGAGAGTGTATACATGTTGATGGAAAGATCTTCCATGCAGATGATTATGCATTGCATACACTGTTTCTCAAGAGATCATTGACAACAATGACATCGAACCACGCTCTATTGTATAATGTCAAAGAAGAGAAGACTGGACTAAATGAGAAGTTGCAATCCAAGATTACTTAAATTCACTGGCAAACAGACGAGTATTTGGTGTGGTAGTGCTAACCTACTAAGTGTAAATCCCGAAGCACATATATAAATGGGTATTCGTCAAAAGAGTAATGAGAAGAATGAATTCTTGAGGTATAAGGCTCGCCTTGTGGTGCAAGGTTTCTCAAAACGCCCTAGAATTGATTATGAGGAAACACACTCTCCTGTAATGGACGCCATAACGTTCCGATACTTAGTTAGATTGGTAGTTTCACAAGGATTTCAAATGCATCTTATGAATGTGGTTATAACATATCTCTATGGGGATCTGGATTCACAGATATACATGAAAGTGCCTGATGCCCTTCCATTGCCCGAATCAAGTAACTGTACACCACGGAGTACGTTTTCAACTAAGTTGAAATGCTCACTTTACGGATTAAACCAATCTGGGCGGATGTGGTATACCCATCTAAGTGATTATTTGATTGGGAAGGGATATACAAATAATGAGTTATGACCCCGCTTATTTGTAAACAAAATGACTTCCAGATTTGAAATTGTAGCTCTTTATACTGATGATATGAACATAATAGGTACTCTTGAAGAAATAAAGATAATATGCAAGCTATCTGAAATCTGAATTTGAGATGAAAGATCTTGGGAAACTCGATTTTTCTAGGACTTGAACTAGAAAACCGATCCTGTAGAATATTAATCCACCGATCTGTATATGTCCATAAGATACTCAGGCAATTCAATATGGACAAGGTAAACCCTGCTAGAATTCCTATGATTGGTCTAACTTTATCAGTACAAAAGTATACATTTCGTCCCAAGGAAGATGAGGAAGAGATATTGGGAGCTGAAATTCCCTACCTAAGTGCAATAGGCGCATTATTGTACTTAGCGCAATGTACTCGACCTGATATTTTCACGGTGAACTTGTATAAAGAATATTTTCAAATACCTAAAAGGAACCATTGGCATTGGTGTATTTTATCCCTATGAAGAAGTAATAAGGAATGCTAATGGAAATGCAACTCCCTACACTGAAGATCCAAATAATATTTTGGTTGGTTTTGCTTATGTTCTCTCTGACCGACATAAAAGTCGAGCACAAAATGGTTATGTGTTCACCATAGGAAACATTAACAATATCTTGAAGATCGACCAAGCAGAATCTTGTGGCTACCTCTACGACCCACTCTGAGATGATTGCCTTACACGATGCGGTTAGTTTGTGTATGGTTAAGGTCTATCATTACACACATCCGAGGGACATCTGGTATGAATTCTAATACTGATGAGCCAAGTTGCATTTATGAGGATAATGTAGCTTGTGTCGAACAGATGAATCAAGGTATATTAAGGGTGATAATACGAAACATATATCACCAAAGTTCTTTTACAATCAACAACAACAGTCTTTTCTGAAAATTCAAGTCAATCAAGTAAAATCTGATGAGAATGCAGCAGATCTATTTACTAAGACAATACCTAAATCAACTTTTGAAAAGCATGTCAAAAGTATCGGACTAAAAAATTGTTTGAACTCCCTTGAATGCAATCGGGGAGATGAAAACACAAGAGGGGAGTATCTAATGATATGATGTTGACATCATGGGAAGTGTACATTGAATTATTTTTCCCTTCATCGAGTTTATTTTGTCCCAATGGGTTTTATTCTTTGGATAAGGTTTTTAATGAGACAACAACAAACCAAGGTTATGACTCCTGGTTGAGATTATCTTTTTCCATAGGGTTTTTATATTTTAGGATTTTTCGAAGAGTCGTGGGACTGACTTTATGAAGCAACTTTATTATGACTCAAACCATTGTACTATTTTCCCTCGTCAAGGTTTTGTCCTATTGGATTTTCCTTGTCAAGGTTTTAATGAGGCAACACATTTAAAGTTCCGCTTTTAAACCGCACAAGGGGGAGTGTTATAGGGCCTATGGGATGTGCGATCCATTAGAATACTAGGGGTTTCCCTTTGCTTGTTTATAAAGAATGTTATACCTATATTATGTTGCTACCTCTTTTATCAGTAAAAATTCGTTCTCCGTCTCTCCCTATTTTACTTTTCTTGATTATTATTGTGAAATAACCATAGATTTTCACTATAGTTTGTTTTTTATGAACTTTTTTTTTTATGGCTGGAGCAGGATGGACCCAAGCATTGCCTTAAACCTGTTTTAAACTGGGATAAGGGTAGTAGCCTAATCCTGAATTGTGATATTTGAAAAACAAATCCATTGATTGACCAGAGGGCTAACCTGTTTAAGCCTAGGTTACCCCTCTCATAGGTTCGTCAATAGACTGGGCACTTTCGTATTAAATAATGTATTCGTTGATTTAAATGCTATAATCCTGCTTTTCTTGGCATTGTGACTTATAAACACGAGACTAGATATATATTCATGGCTAATGGAATCAACTTCATGGTCGATGTGGATAAAAACCAATGAACTTGATTATTATCATACCTTGAGAATGTAATTTGATGAATAAATGGTTATTGACAAATAAGTCAGACCAAATCTTGCATACGAACCTGAATCGGACCAAACTCTCCGTTGGAACTCTTGTGAATATATCATATGTTATGATATCGCCCGGAATTACGCATGACTTCGTCTTCTCCATTTTGGGTTTCTTACTTTTGGAACGCTCCTTCATTGATGTTACAGGTTATATTTTGTGAGCTCTCGACTTTATAGAGTTGGGTCCTGGACTAAATACCTTATTAACTCGCAACTGCTCAATTTTTCTGTTGCTTGTTAAACAGGGAAGGCATCTAGTGTAATTTTAGTGAGACCTCGTAATTGTTGAAGGTAACTGAGACACTATTTCAATATTCATAACAATATCTTTTGGAGGCTAACAGATTGATCATCGAAATGGAAAATAAAGGTTGTTTACTAGATTCTAGAACATCTAACACCATTGTGAAAGGTTTTCTTGAAGGAAAGGGGACTGATAAGGAAGTATGATATCTTCGCATGAAGCTTAAAAGAAAATTTGTACCAAGTGATCCTGTTGTTTCCTTGTTAACAAAAACTCTGTCAAAAAATTAATTGAACAAGACATTTTAGAAATGAAATTTGTGCATGCATGTATGGATGAACTTGAGGAATGTCCTAATCCATTTATGGAATGATGAAAAAGGGTTAGGTATGTTTGCTAGTGTTCTAGGGGTTCCTTTATTTTCTGATTTGCGTACTTTAAATAAAACAAGAATGAGGTATGCTAGAGTTTGTGTGGAGATGGAGGCAAACATCGAATTTCCTGACTCCATTCCAGTTTTCCATGATGGTAAAGAATTTAATGTCTCAGTTAAATACACTCGGAAGCCTCATAGCTGCCTGGATTGTGTTACTTTCAGACATTATGTCTGAAGGTTAGGAAGGCCAGCAAGAATATATGGATCCCGAAATTGAACATGAAAACTAACGGAGGAGTAGATCATAAAGAAGAGTCTCAAAGCATTGTCAAGGAGGTGGAAATTGTTGATCGGACTTTTGAATTGAATGGGAAGAATGTTCTTGGAATGTTTTCAGAATATATTAATGGAAATACAATTTTAGGGAAGAAGGGAGTCAATATGGTTATTGCTACTTTCAATGAGAGGAAGTGATAGCTAGGGACTCACTCCACATTTCAGGTCTCTGAATTCAATGAAGAACCTTTTAAGGAATGTAGAACCTATGCTAGGAATAGCAATAGCTCAAGCAAGAAGAGTAATAAACGCAAGAATACTCATATGTGTAATTTAAACCCGTATAATGTTCTAGCTGAAGATTCAAAAATTGGGGAGCCTCAAAGAGCGGTGAACAAGTTTTAAGAACGGAAGAGACTAATAGTCATGTTAAAGGATCCTTAGTATTAAGCATGGGGCTAGTCCCGAAGATAGTGCAGCAAAGATGACCAAGGGTTTGAAGATCAAGAGGATGGGGATGCTAGAGAAGATGCGAGAAAAGATTCATAGTATGAGACAGACAGGTGGCAGTAGTGACTTGTGATGATTCGACTGAAGAGTAGGATCAAGAAGATATCTCTGTGGAGAAGTTGAGGAGGTTTCTCGACGGGTACCAATGACTAAACAACAAAATATGGACAAACTTGCGAAGTTCAATTCCTCTCTATGTCTTGCTCGTGGAGGTAAAGAAGCTGAGGTTAAGAACATCTTTGGTAGTATTTTAAACAGATATCACTCTTCGAAATTGGTCAAGGATTTGGGTCTTAGGCTCATAGCAATGAAGATTTGGGTGGAGGGAAAAGAACCCATATGCTCAAGAAGAAGTTATAAGGGCCTTGGTGACTTCATGTGTTAATCTAGTCTAGCATGTTGTTTTGCTTTTGCTTTCTCTAGCATGTTTTTCTTGTAGGTTATTTGCTGGGTTGGTTTGTACCTTCCCTTGTTGCGCTTAGGCGTCACTCATCTTGTTTCTAATTTTTCCTCTTCTAATAAAACTTTAACCATTTTAAGTCAAAAAAAAAAAAAAAAAAAAAAAAACAAACAAACAAACAAACAAACAAATTAATCGAAGAATCTAGAGTTACTTTTGTGAGACATTGGAATTGCTGAGGAGGGTAACAGTGGAAATTTGAAACTCTATCAGTGTCAACATATTATAAAAAATCTGAAAAACCTTAAGGGCATTTGTGTCGCTTGATAAATTCAGATATGAATCTTTAATTTTATTTCTCTCAAGCTCTTATTAATCCTCTTTTGCTTTAATCTAGTTATTTCTACCATAATGATATTACTTACTACAATAACGGTAGTATGAAATTCTGTTCTTTAGGCATCACTATTCTTTGTTGCCAATGTTAGGTTTCAACCTTATGCAGTGATTAGGGATATGTTTTTGTCGCTATGACAAGATGGAGAACTCTTTCCTGATCCCTAGCGTGCCCAGCTGCAGTTTTCACCTTCCGGTACACCGTTTTATCTGTTGGGTATCACTTGGGGTTTATAATGTGTAAACATTTTTACTGTTGGGTGTCACTTGGGATTTATAATGTGTAAACATTTTTATATCGAAAATGATTCGTACCGAAAACAAAATCACCGAGGCTACACCGTGTGAGAGGGGGTAGGGCCCACTCATGCCCCACCAGTATCCCAATGCGGAGAAGTGACATTGAGGCCGTCCGATCCCCTCTCGGTGCACACTTCGAAGTGGATGTAGTAAAGTTGTTTTTATATTTCTGCATTTTTTGTTTGATATTTTGCTGCAATTTGGTATGCAATTTTGGTTGCAGCTCTTGACTCGAAAGGGGTGGGTAAGTGACATCTTGATAGGCACCATTGCGAGTCTTGGAAGTGTCTGTTGCCAGGAGGTTTGACTCAAAGTACGCAAGAAAAATAAGGAAGATATTTAATCAACTTGAGACCCAACGGTTGATGGCTTGATGCAATTGCGGTTATGGGCCTGAACAGGGATTACTGGTCGACATCTCCAGAATGAAAGAACCATTTTTTGGGGACTAACCTTTTTTTGGGGGGACCATTCTTTTATTTTGGGTAAGATATTAGAAATAAATCTAGGTCACCCCTTATCTAGATATTTATGATAATACCTAAATTACCCTCTGATTATTTTTGGTTAATGATTAGTTAGTGTTAATATTAGTTAGTGTGATTAGTGAAATGATTTTGAATAAAGATTTGAGATTAAAATAGCATATTTTTAAAAAATAAGTAGAATTATTGAGAGAGTAAAGTTAGAGAAGATGAAGAAGAAAAACATGGAAAATAAAAAAAAAAAAATTGGGTTCACTAAGCTAGACTATTCAAGTGATGAATTATTTCTTAGATGGTGAATGTATTCTTCCCCAAAGCCAATCTCAAGATGAAAACGATGGATTTTACCAACCACAACCGGAGGAAGACTATTTGGGTACCCAGGTATGATCTAAACATAGATAATGTTGGTTGAATTGGTCCAAATGTTCAAAAAAAAAGTGAATTTGTTAAGTAGATTTGGGCTTGTTTGGTTACCTTGTGTGAAGAACATGTAACCGAACTCATCTGAAAGTGTAGTTCGGTTACTTTTTCTAAACACTTGCGGGGTTACCGAACTCTCCAATAATGGAGGTTTTTTTTGAAGTTCGGTTAACGGACATGTTTAGAACTTCGTAAATAAAATTACAGTGTTATGTTCGGTTTGGCCGAAATGTAACCGAACTTTAGGGTCTATAAGTTCGGTTAGTTTGCAACCAATAGCTAACCGAACTTATGTAAAATAATATTGCACATTAGTGTACAAAGTTCGGTTGTTTCGCAAACTTCATACCAACCAATATCTAACCGAACTACACACAATTAGTTAAGAGTTCGGTTTGTCAAGGTTTTTTGCGAACAAACCGAACATAGTGGGACAAGTTCGGTTAAATTGAAACTCAACATAATGGGAAAAATAGCACAGTTCGGTTACATTGGATTTTTTTTTTTTTTTTTTTTTGTAATATTGGTAAAGTTCGGTTAGAAAATAGTTTTAGCCTTCTTTGCGAGCCAACCGAACATAGTGGGCAAAGTTCGGTTAAATCAAAAATCAACATAGTGGGAAAAATAACACAGTTCAGTTACATTTTTTTTTTTTTTTTTTTTTTTTTTTTGTAATATTGGTAAAATTTGGTTAGAAAATAGTTTTAGCCTTCTTTGCGAACCAACCGAACTCTGAGTTCGGTTAAGAAAAAATTAATTCGTGATAACCGAAGTGTTCTTCGTGTTCTTGGTTTCAGAATGTCGGTTATTAAACTAGTTTTTTTTTAAACTATTCCTAACCGAACATGCCACTTTGTAACTTCCATTTAAACCATATTTTGATGACTCTTTGCTCAAAATTTCAATCAAAAACGAATTAGAAGTAATGGGTTTGTGGGAAAATACTTATGGATATGTTTGTTTATAAAAGATTGATTAATCGACGATGAAAATTCAATGAATTGACCGGGTTAAAAATTTGATGATTTTGATTAGATTTGTATATGATCAGGGTTAGATGATCATAAATTGATGAAGAAGAGAAGAAGAAAAATTGTAGAATAGAGAAAGAAGAAGTTGTAGATTAGTTATAATTTTAATTAGGTAAAAGAGTAAATATGTTAATGATTTAAATTAAGTTATATATATATATATATAGAGAGAGTTGGTGGTGGTAGTCAGAGGTGGTTACTCTAGCTTCGATATCAACTGATTTTAGTAGGGAAATCTAGAGTCAACTCAAACTCGAATCCGGCCCAAAAAAAATATGATCCGAGTCAACTCATACTCGAATCCGGCCCAAAAGATAAATAAATCCAAGTAATGGAAATCTAGATCGAAAAAAGAAGGGAAATCCAGATTCTAAAAACAGGGATTGATGTCGATAAAGTGACGATGGATTGCTTTCGTGTAGTTTCCAAATTTAATACCCGATTCCATATATGAGCCTGATCTGGTCTTCATTTTAGCAACCGAGTCCAAAAAACTAAAAACAAAAAAAGGAAATTCCAGCAAATAGAAATCCATCCCTACTAGTATAAACTCACACCTTGGGTCTTCTTTTGCAATCACACATTCTGTAGATACAAACACACACTTTGTTAGCTTCAATATATCAACAGATCTTAGTATTGCGATCATCACCATGGGAGCTGCACTAACGAAGATGATTGCTGCCATAATCCCCATGGGAGCTGCTGCACCAGCGAAGATGATTCCTCAGAAGAGTTGTGAAACCCTTGCGCACAAGATGCCTGATAATAAAGATGTGATGAACAGAAGATATCCGTTTTTGATGAAACCGTTGCCTTCCGATATAGTGGCAAAGGTGATAAACTACTGCAACAAGCATGCTGAGGCCGAGACTAGTGATGAAGATAAAAAGATTTGGGATGAACAGTTTGTGAATTTCGACTTTGGAACAAATATACAGATGTTTTCAGACATGATGCAGGCTGCGCGTTTTCTCAACATAGAGGGATTGAGAGTTTTGTTATCGCAGAAAATGGCTAACTGGATGATTGGTAAAAATGTAGAGGATTTACGGCAGACTGTTGCCTTGCAGTCTAAAACCCCAGAGCACAAGATGGCTGAGAATAATGTGATGATGAACAGATATCCGTTATTGATGAAACCGTTTCCTTCCGATATCGTGGCAAAGGTGATCAACTACTACAACAAGCATGCTGAGGCCGAGACTAGTGATGAAGATAAAAAGATTTGGGATGAACAGTTTGTGAATTTCGACTTTGCAACAAATATCCAGATGTTTTCAGACATGACGCAGGCTGCGCATCTTCTCAACATGGAGGGATTGAGAGTTTTGTTATCGGAGAAAATGGCCAACTGGATGATTGGTAAAAAGAAAAGAAAAGAAGAAAGAAGAAGAAAAAAAGGGAGAAAAGATTTCACAGAAGACTAGATCAAATTTAGTGTTTAATTTCTTGTTTTTTTTATTTTAATTTCTTTTGGTTCAAGAATGGATTTATATTCTGGTTCTTTTTTTCGGATCATTAACCGATGCATTTTCTTTCTTCCAAAATAAAATAGAACTATAACAACAAACAATGTCAACAAATAGGTTGCTCCCCTCTCGAGCTTTGCTTAAGCACTTCAATACCTGCCAAAATATTCACTGCCAAACAAGCTCGATCTCTGGTGCGGATCCTAAAATATGTGTTGGCTGCCATTGAGGTGCCTTGCCCCAAAAATTTGTTCATTTTTTATCTTCCAACCAAACTTTTTTTTTTGTGTTGGCTTCAAATCTCCTACAATTCCTCTCTGTCCGTATGGTGTGAATGATTGTTGCTGGGATCAATTTCCATATGTAATTGTCAGATTCAGATAAATGCGCTAAAGCTTCCATTGAACCTGACAATACCCACGTCCATCCTGTAGAAGGTGTTAAGTTACACCAAATCTTGTAAGCAATCTTACAGTGCAGGAAAAGATGGTCCTTCCAACCAAATTTCCCTGACCTGCTTCACCTTCTAAAAACACTAATAAAATTAAGTGTGATGTTTCATTCATCAATTTTTTTTTTTGCTTGTCCAACCATGGTAAAAACATAGTAATTTGCAGTGGTACACTTTACGTATTAGTGGTACCCAAGCCCATGCCATAACCCAACCTAAAGGGAAGACACTGGACCTATTTAGACTCAAACCACAGCTCGCGACCGATCCGCTTAACCGTATCAACTCTCCAACCCTTGGCGCGTTTTTCATTAAACAATTTAAAACACTTTTCTTTCTCTTCACATTTCCCAACACAAAACTCTCTCTCTCTTCTTCTTCTTCTTCTTCATCCTCTTCTCTCACCATGGAGTATGTTCCAGCTGCAGGTCCGTTCTACCTATAACCCTCTCTGGAGTTTTGTTTCGCTCTTTGATCTCTCTTCATCTTCTCTACCTCTTTACTAAATCAGCCTGTTGTTTTTACAGGTAAGATATTACTTAATGCTGCTCATTTAGGCGAAATCGACCGACTCAAAAGTAAGCATCGGTTTCTTTTAAGGATTTATTGGGGGTTTTTGGTCATGTTCTGTTTAATTTTTTTTTTTTTTTTTTTTTTTTTTTTGGAACAGGATCTGCAGCGGCGCTAGCTCGTGTACTTGGGGTTGGAATACAGACAATTGTTGAAACTACTAAAGATCAAGATGGTAGAAGTGCTATTCATCTTGCTGCTGCCAGAGGGAGAGTGGATGTTCTTAAGTACCTGATTGAGGAGATGAAAGTTAACGTGGATGTCAAAAGTAATTCAGGTATTATGTAATTTGGGGGTGATTCGATAGTAATTTTGTTTTTGGGTTTTTTTCTGTGTTAGATTCTAGTAGTACTTGGAATTGGAAATTGTTGTTTTTGTATTGGTGTATTATTCATGTTTAGGGGTTTTCTTAAATGCCTATTGCCTCCTTAAGAATATTTGTTTTGATTTGTGTTGTTTTCTTTTGTGTGGTTCTATTTTTGGTCTCTGTCTATAACTGGAGTGAAATTGGTGAGGGTGTTTTGAGATTGGATATTAGATGATGATGAAGACATGCCAGCAATTAACATGTCTTAGTGAACTTTGTTGGTGTCAATAGTTCCACATGAGCTGGAGATTTCTTAAATATGGATTCTGAAGCTTCACTGCTAATACGCCTAATAGAATTTGAATTTGATAAGCTTAAAACTGAATAAACCTGAGTAAATGGCTCCAAACGTTGATTTCCTATGTTCCTTGTGCTACATGATTTCTTGTTTATGACTGTTAACGAAAATGAGATGGGTGTTTTAGATTGAATAGTAGCTCTACGGCTAATACATTGTCGAGTGGGTTAGTGTGCTTTAATGATTAAGTTGAAGGGTAATTGAAGCTATGGTACTAAATGAAGTTAAAGTTTCTATTCTTAAAAATCGGTGAATGCGAGAGTCTGTGAAATTATACACTTTGTGGTGACATGTTTCGCAGGTATAACTACCCTTTCTCACGCAGCCATGGAAGGGCACTTGGCCGCTGTGGAATATCTTCTTGAAATGGGGGCCAATCCTGAGATACTAGATGATTCAAATTCTAGTCTGTTGCATCATGTTGCACTGAAAGGTAGGATGTGTTTCCAAACGTATTATTCGGACATTTTAGAGTTGCCTAAATGAGGCCCTGATGTTTTATCGTGTTGCAGGGCATGACGATATCATACCCTTGTTACTTTCAAAAGGTATTAATGTGGATGTTTCGAATGGTAAAAGCACGCCGCTACAAATTGCTGTCATTGCTGGCAAACACACTACTGCTAAAGTTCTTCTGGATCATGGTGCCAATGTGAGTAGCAATTACCTTCTCTTCATGAATAGGCGTGGCGTTCTGTTTGACGAATACTTATATGAACTCATAATGGTAACCTAAATATTATCCTGATTAGACGTGAACTGCTTGATCACGACATCTGTTCATTTTTAATTTTTAATTAGAACTATTTTAAGCTAAATTTCCTGTCGTTGTTGAGTTGAATTTCTGCCTAATGTTGCTTTATAAGTTTTTGCCCTCCAGCATACTTGTTGGAATGCTAGTGAGATGATAATACACCTCCTATGTACGTACATATTTGTTACGTGAAAATGATAATGACATAGAATCATTTTTTTTTTTTACTTCAACAGTGCCTCATTTTTTAATTCTCTAATGGATCACTGAATCTACCTACTGTTTTATTTTTGCAGCCAAATGTGGTCCTATGTGACACACTTACTCTACTTCATTCATCTATATATACCGAATCTTGGCAATTGGCGGAAGCATTACTGAAGGTAGAAATATATTCCTTCATTCTTGTTGGTTTTATAACATCTGTTAAGACTACTTTGTATGACTCAAACTAATACTTTGTGAATTTCAGTTGTGTATTAGGGAACTTTTCATGTTTCTGTTGGTTCCATTTCTTTCTAGTGGGTCTTTAGGGAGTGTGTACAAGTGGTGATGGTCTTTTCATCGTATGTTGCCTTTTTTGGGATTATATTCTTGTAAATATTTTTCATCTGTGTAGGCAGGTGCTGATCCAAATGGTGGACCAGATGGAATAAAAGCTCTGCCACTTGCAATTAAAATGGGGGTAATACAAATCATCGAGCTGCTTGTTGAAGCTGGGGCAGATCCAAATGTTCCAAATATGGTAAGCTAATTATACTTTTGGTCTCTGTTACTTAAGTGGGCATCATCTGTCGACTGACATAAATGGTACTTAAAAGTTTATGTAATGGTATTGAATGAGCGCCTCTTTTGAGTTTACAAAACTCATCAAAGAGACTGTCTTGATTATTTCGTCCTTGCACTAGAAAGGTGCAACTTTCTTGATTTTTAATCACATTTTCGTATTATGAAAAGAAGCGGTGAAAGTATAACCTTATGGTTGTCTGGTTTATGAAAGTCAGAACTTTTTCTTGTCACAGAACGGACTAATGCCAATAGAACTCGCAGCTGTTGCTGATAATCATCGAGGTGTTGAGATTCTTTTTCCTGTGACTTCTCCTATTCCGTCATATGTTGACTGGAGCGTAAATGGAATAATGAAGCATGCAAATTCTAATGAGTTTTACAATAAGGTAAATACAATATGTATATTTCTTTTGAGGTTTTGAATAGTGTCTTAACATTTTGGAACCAAAATAACCTCACTATCTGTTCACTGGCATGCTGTGGATCAACTAGATGTTCTGGGATGATGTTAGGTTTCTAGTACGTATGTGGTGCCGTACTGTTAATATTCCTGTCATTTTGTTAGCATTAGGCAGTTTCAAACTTCTAAATGTGTAGTTTATAGAAACTATTCAATTGACTGTATTGTTTTAAATCTTCATTATTGACAGATGGTTCTTAAAGCAAAGGCGAATTTTCTTGAGGCAAAATCAAGGGGCACAAGTGCATTCCATAGGAAGGAGTATTTTCTGGCAGTATATTGGTACACACAGGTACCATTTTAAACCGGAAACACTATAAGGTGTGTTTACATGAATTTTAATTATATTGATAGCTTTTAAATGGGAGGCGAAATAGGAATACACCTCCCATGTATAATGTGGTGATTTTAAGCATTCATATCATCCTATGCGATATGGTTTAGATCATTTGTGAATTACAGTGAATATCTACATTTATACTAGAAATGTGCATCTGCCAATCATGATCTAGAAACGAATTACTGTACAAGCCTTCATTATTCTGTGTCAGTGAAAATATATTTTTATGCAGTTTCTTATTTGCTTATTTCAAAATCTATGGTCAAATTTCAGAACAGTGGTTTCTGTTTCTCAGTTGATGTTTCAAAGTTGTTGCTTAATGTAATTCATTTGAAGAGGCACATGTTTCTCTAACATGGAAACTATTTATTTCTTTGAAGCTGTGTTGTTTTTTCTTTTCCTCAATGATGCAATTTCTTTTCTCTAACATGGAAACTATTTATTTCTTTTCTCTGGTAATTTGTTTTTCAGGCCCTCAGCTTTGAACCTGATGATGCAGCTGTGCTATCCAACAGAAGCATGTGCTATGTGTATGTAAATGAAGGAAATCTTGCTTTGGAAGATGCTAATCAATGTTTGTTAAAAAGACCAGACTGGCCTAAGGCGTATTATAGGGCAGGCGTAGCGCTCAAACTGCTGAAGGTACATACTCTTCAATTTTTCCTTGTCGGTTAACTTTCATCTCTTCTTTTTCTTTAACCAATTTTTTTTGATACTATTTGCTGCATATGCCGCAGAGGCTTGATGATGCAGCAAATGCCTTTTTCGATGGTTTGAAACTGGATCCTGAAAATAAAGAGCTTGAAGATGCATTCAGGTTAGTTACCATTACATTTTATTACCAGTTCTACCTTTTCATTTATTCCTGCTTGGCAAATTATTATTAGAACCTGAACTTGTCTTGTTTGGAGAGTGAGATTGAACTGCAAGATGTTGGTTAGATGACCAATAACCATCAGCACATTGGAGTTAACACTCTGGGTTGATTGGGCTAGAGTTCCTTTTGTACTTGGTGGTTAAGATGGTTTAGTCCGAATCGTCTGACCTTCCCTGATATTGTTGATATGTTCAAAAATCGATAAACTTTGAGTCCAGTGTCCCTCCATATGTTTCCACAAGAAATGTATAGAAACCCTCATCTAACCTGGGTCTAGAGTGACAGTGTTGCTTGAATAGAGATAGAAGCTTGAAAGATAAGAGTCGTAGAGTACTGGCAGGTTTCAGTTCCCCTGGATTGTTGACTCAGGTCTTCTTCATAGACCCAAGTCGATTTTTGTATGTGAAATCTAACTAATGTATATCATTTAACAACGCAGAATTATTTTTTATATTGTTTTTGATCAGACAGTATTGTTTGACCTGTTCTTATTCTATTTCACACTCTTGTTTCTTACAGGGAGGTTTCTCTAGAGAAGTTGAAGGTCATCAATGTCCCGCTTTAGATTGAAAGGCTAGTAATATTACCAACATCTGAAATATTTTTTGTGGTGGAATTTCTGTGTTGGTGTAAAGTTGTGTAAGTATATGTTAAAGAATCAGGTCTTGTAAATCATGATGGGGCTAGTCCAACTTATTATGCTCTGAGGTTTCTAATTCTATGATGTCTAATTTGAAATCTGATTCGGCTCGTACATCTTTCAACTTAGATAGATAGAGCTATTTGAATCCGATACCATTACTTTGACTCGGATTATGTAAGAGCCTTCGAAACAAGTCACATTCAGAGTTTTCACCGGGGTACACCATAAGTTCCGACTCAAGTAAAGACGCATAAACTGACTAGGCCAGTCTAGCAACTCCAACCGTTCCGGTTCACTGTGTCACCGTCAAATCGTTGGCGCGTCTTTTTATAAAAAATTAAAACACTTATTCTTCTCCTCCTCTCTCTCTCTTCCTTTCTGCTCATTTCCCATCGAAACCCTCTTTTCTTTCTTTTCTGCTTCTTCTCTTCAGAGCCATGGAGTTTGCTACAGGTCCGTACTATTCTAGAACCCTAGACCTTAGTTTCACTCTTGATTTCCTCTACCTCTTTACTAAATCCGTTTGATTCTTCTTTGATTCCACAGGGAAGATCTTTCTTAGTGCTGCTCATGATGGAGAACTCGACCGACTCAAAAGTAAGCTTCAATTTCTATTTTTATGGATTTCTTGTGTTTTTCTTTTGTGATGTTTTTGTTGAATTTTTCTGCTGATGATGTTGTTTTTGTTTTGGATCAGGATCTGCTGCAGCACTAGCTCATATGCTTGGACGTCGAATACAGACAATTGTTGAAACTACTAAAGTTCAAGATCGTAGAAGAGCTATTCATTTTGCTGCCTAAGGAGGGAGACTCAATGTTCTCAAGTACCTCATTGAGGAGATGAAAGTTCATGTGGATGTCAAAAGTAATTCAGGTATTAACTAATTTGGGGCTATTTCTGTAGATTCGATAGTAATTTCGTTTTTGGGTGTTTTTCTGTGGTAGAGCTTAGGAGTACTTGGAGTTGGAAATTGATGTTTTTGTATTGGTGTATTGGTCATGTTTAGGGGTTTTCTCAAATGCCTATTGCCACCTTAAGTTGCATCATCTTCAATTGTTTTGTTTTGTTTTGTTTTGTGTGATTCTCTCTTTTTGGTTTCTGTTTATTAACTCTACTGAAAATGGTGAGGGTGTTTTGGGATTGGGTATTAGATGACGATGAAGTCATGCCAACATGGGTTAATGAACTTTGTCGGTGTCAATAGTTACACATGAGCAGGAGATTTCTTAATTATAGCTTTTCAAGCTTTAGTACTAATTGATTTTAATGAAGCTTTAAACCGAATAAACCCGAGTAAATGGCTCTCAACGATGATTTTCAAAGTTCTCTCTACTCTATGTTTTCTTGTTTATGACTATAACCAAAATGAGATGGCTGTTTTAGATTGAATAGTAGCTCTATGGCCAATACATTGTCCAGTGGGTTCGTGTATTTTAACGGTAAGAAAAGATGGCGTGGCTTGTGAGTAGATGGCCATATTTGTTCATAGTGAATTGTGGAGCTTGAGTACTACTAATTCAAGTTAAGAGTGATATTCTTAAAAATCGGTAACTACGAGTATGTGTAATTATACACTCTGTCGCGACATGGCAGGAGTAACTCCCCTAACCTGGGCAGCCATAGAAGGGCACTTGGCTGCTGTGGAATATCTTCTTGAAGTTGGTGCCGATCCAGAAATACGAGATAATTCAGAGTCTAGTCCTTTGCATCATGTTGCCATGAGAGGTAGGTTGTGTTCCAACTGATTTGGTAAACTTTTCAAATGTGTTATTCGGGCATTTCTTAGTAGCCTAAATAAGGCCCTGGTGTTTTTTCGTGTTGCAGGGCATAACGATATCATACCCCTGCTACTTTCAAAAGGTATTGATGTGGATGTTTCGAATGGTAAAGGCTCACCGCTACTAGCTGCTATCGTTGCTGGCAAACACAGTACTGCTGAAGTTCTTCTGGATCATGGTGCAAATGTGAGTAGCATTACCTTCTCTCCATAATGGGTGTGGCGCTCTGTTTAACTAATTCTTAAATCAACCCTTAATGGTAACCCAAATATTATCCTGATTAGATGTGAACTGCTTGATCACGTCATCTGTTTATTTTTAATTTTGAATTAGAACTATATTAAGCTAAATCCTCTATACACGATATATTATATGCTAAGCTCTTTTCATCTTACTAAAAGCTTACATTTCCTATCATTGTTGGGTTGAATTTCTGCCTAATATTGCTTTCTAAGTTTTGCCCTTCAACATACTTGTTGCAAATGCTAGTGTGATCATAATACACCTCCTCTCGACGCACATGTTTGTTAGTGCCTCCTTTTTTATTCTCTAATCAAGGGAATCACTGAATCTACCTTCTGTTTTGTTTTTGCAGCCAAATGTGGTCCTATGTGACACATTTACTCCACTTCATTCATCTATATATTCCCAATCTTGGCAATTGGCGGAAGCATTACTGAAGGTAGAAGCGTTTTCCTTCATTCTTGTTTGTTTTATGACATCTGTTAAGACTACTTTGTATGATTCAAACTATTACTTAGCGAATCATGTACAGTTTGTGTAAATTTCTTTTTCTTGATTTCAGATGTATATTCCCGTGTATCTGTTGGTTCCATTTCTTTTGAGTGGGTCTTTAGGGAGTGTGTACAAGTGGTGACGGGAGTTTCATCATTTGTTTGTTATACCATTTTGGGTTCGTGTATATAGCCTATATATTCTTGTAAACATTTTTCATCTGTGTAGGCAGGACCAGGTGCTGATCCAAATGGTGGACCAGATAGAATAAAAGCTCTGAATCTTGCAGTTGAAATAGGGGGAATACAAATCATTAAGCTGCTGGTTGAAGCTGGTGCAGATCCAAATGTTACAAATATAGTAAGCTAGTTATACATTTGGTCTCTGTTCATATATTGGACACCATCTTGTTGTGTTGAATGCGTGTCTCTTTAGATTTTATAAAGCTGCATGGGCCTCTTTGAGTCATTAAAGTGATTGCCTTGATTATTTCGTCCTTGTAGCTAAAAGGCGCTAATTTCTTGATTTTTTATGGCTTTTCCGTGATATATAACGAAGCGGCACTATGAGATGATTCATTGGTCTCGCCTATGGTAGTCTGGGTTATGAAAGTCAACTTCTTCTTTTTTGTCACAGCACGGACTAAAGCCAATTGAAGTCGCAGCTTACAAAAATATTCGTCAAGGTGTTAGAGATTCTTTTTCCTGTGACTTCTCGTATTCCATCATATGTTGACTGGAGCATAAATGGAATAATGAAGCATGCAAATTCTAAGGAGTTTGACAATAAGGTAGATACAATATGTATATTTTTTTGAGGTTTTGAACAATGTTTTAAAATTTTGGAATCAAAATGACCTCTCTACCTTTTCACTGGCATACTGTAAATCAACTATTACTCTAAGTTGTGTATCGATATTAGGTTTCCAGTAATATGCCACACCATTTTATACTTGTTGTTTTTATTGGCATTCGGCAGTTTCCAACTTTCATGCAATGGAGCTCAAAATGTGTAGTTATAGAAACTTTTGAAGTGAAAACATTGTGTTAAATCTTCATTATTGACAGATGATTCCTCAAGCGAAGGCCACTTTTGATGAGGCAAAATCAAAGGGCACAAGTGCATTCCATAGAAAGGAGTATTGGCTGGCAGTGTATTGGTACACAGAGGTACCTTTTTGTAACCGGAAACACTATAAAATTAAGTGCTTAAATGAATTTCAATTTTGAATGGAAGTTGAAATTGGAATACACCTCCCTTGTATAGTGTAGTGAATTGCTGGGAATATCTACATTTATATTAGAAATCTTTCTTTTTTCAGTAATCAAATATTTCGATGCAGTTTCGTATATGCTTAGTTCAAAATCTACGGTCAAATTTCAGAACAGGGGTTTCTTTCAAGTCTCAACAGCACAGTTTTGCACACGTTCCTCTCAAATCATTGTCGCCTAAGCTTAATCTGATATGAAACTTAAATGTACATCTCACTTGTGTTTTAGAGTTGTTACCTAGTGTAATTCCTACACTGAGGCACATGTTTCTGCTGTAGTGTAGTTAAAATGGGAAACCAGTCGTATCCACAATTTCCACCTTGTCTTTGCATTTTCTCTAACGTGGAAACTGATCTTTAGGCTTGATGTTGTTTTTAGTCAGTTTCTTGTAAGCTAAGTTGTGTTTTTCGTTTCCCCAGTGATGTGCTAATCGCTCTGGTGATTTGTTTTTCAGGCACTCAAAAGGAAACCTGGTGATGCAGCTGTGCTATCCAACAGGAGTATGTGTTTTGCGTATGTAAATGAAGGAGATCATGCTTTGGAAGATGCTACTCTATGCGTGTTGAAAAGACCAGACTGGCCAAAGGCGTATTATAGGACAGGCATCGCACTCAAACTGCTGAATGTACGTATTCGTCCATTTTTCTTTGTCGGTTAATTTTCCTCTCACCTTTGTATTTAAAGAGATCAGTTTACAATCTTTGCTGTATTTGCCGCAGGAGAGGCTTGATGATGCAGCAAATGCTTTTTTCGATGGTTTGAAACTGGATCCTAAGAATAAAGAACTTGAAGATGCATTCAGGTTAGGTACCATTACAATTTATTACCAGTCATACCAAGTTTATCATTAGAACCTGAACTTGTCCTGATTGGAGAGTGAAATTGAACTGCTAGATGTCCTGGTGGAGTTAAAATTCCGGTTTCATTGGGCTAGGATTCCCTTCAAACTTAGTGATTTGTATGGTTTAGTCCGGGTCGCCTGACCTTCTCAGCTATTGTTTATATGTTGAACCTTCTTTCCTGTTCAAGGTAGACAAACATTGATCACTTTTGTGTGTAGACCCTTATCTAACTTGGGTTTGAAAGATGAACATAGTTGTAGTAGTACCAGTAGGTTTCGGATACCCTGAACTTGTTAGACCCAAGTCCATTTTGTATGTGAACGCAGAATAATTGTTGGACCTTTTCTTATTATGTTTCATACTCTTGTTTCTTACAGGGAGGTTTCGCTAGACAAGTTGAAGGCCGTCAATGTCCCACTTTAGATAGAGAGGGTGGTAATTTGCCCAACGTTTGGGAACCTTTTGCAGTGGAAGTTTTTTGTCAGGTTCTGTATATAGTTGAAAACTTGCTAACGTAGCTCTTCAACTTCACTTTCAAATTTGATAGAAATTTGTTAAAGGCCAGATCAAAGTGTCGGTCGAGTCATTGGAGTTGGTCAGGTCTATACCAATAATATTTTGCACAATCTCGCTGGGGAGAACTTGATGCAGAAAATCTACATTCCACTCTTTAGAGGAGGGGTGCAAAATGTCCTTCACTTTGATTAGGGTATATTCTATGGTGGGCTTGATCTCATTTCTCAAAATGATATTAGGGCTGTCCAGGGGTATCCTGTTATGGTTCTATATGGATATCCTCTCCATCTCCTACCTTCCAGATGGCCACCTCCTTGATGATTTCAAACCGTTCCAAAGTCCTTTCCAGAACCAGGAACAGTTAACTTTTGGTTGAGTGATGTTTAAAGGGGAAATGTTTCTGAAGTATTTCGTTTTAGGATTTTTGACCACAAAGCTTTCGGTTTTTTTTTATTATTCTCCATGCTAGTTTGGCTAACATAGTATGGTTGAATTTTTCATATTTCTTGAAACCAAGCCCACCACTGATATTGGGCTTACACATACCCCATGCCATAGGACACCAACCACGGTTACTATCCTTAGCATGGCCCCACCAGAAAGATCTGTTGAGAACATCCATTTTCTTGGTTATAGTTTTAGGAATCACGAAGCAAGACATTTGGTAGGCTGCCAAAGTGTCTGCAACATGTTTTACCATGACCCCCTTTCCCGCAGGGGAGAGGAGCCTCCAGCCTTTTAGTCTTCCATGGAGTTTTCCAACTAGAGATTCGAAACACTTGATTTTGGACTTGTGGGTGAATAACGGGACCTCTAGACATTTGTCATCTAGTCTAATTCTACGCACTTTAAGGATTTGTTGTATTTCCCTTATGTCACAATTTGGGACCGATTTGCTGAAGAAGATCCCAGATTTATCATAGTTAATTTGTTGCCTAGACCCAACGCTAAAAAGGTCAAGGATTTTCACCAGGTTCTTACATTCCTTCTTTCCCACATTTGTGAATATTAGGCAATCATCATCCCGAAGGAGATGAGAGATACATGGAGAGACTTTAGCGAACTTTACCCCCCTTATCATTTTTTATTTTCGGCATCTAAGAGGACTCTCGAGAGGGCTTCCATACATATGATGAATAAGTACGGTGAGAGAGGATCTCCTTGCCTTCATCCTCTAGTGGGTTTGAAGAAACCCGACGGAGACCCATTGATAAGAACCGCATTAGAGGTGGTTCATATGCATTGAATGATTAACTCAATCCAGTTTTTGCGAAGTCCATTTTTTCCATAACTTTAACCAAAAAGGCCATTCTACCCGATCAAAGGCTTTGGACATATCTATTTTTACACCCATGTACCCTTTCTTTTTCTTGTGTTTTCTCTTGGTTCTCATCGTGTGAATAATCTCATGAGCAATGACAATGTTGTCGGAGATCCGCCCACAGAATGAAAGTGATTGATAAGGGGAAATAAATTTGTCAAGGTGAGGTTTGATCTTATTTGCTAGGAGTTTCGAGATGATTTTGTATATAGTATTACACAAAGAAATAGGTCTAAAATCCTTTGGTGTTTCCGGAGCATCAATTTTCGGAATGAAAGTTACAAAAGTGGAATTGATTTCTTTTAGAATATGACTAGTTTCAAAAAAGTCTTGTATCATCTTAGTTAACTCATTCTTGATGAGAAACCAGTTTTTTTGATTAAAAATAGTCAGGAAGTCAGTCGGGCCCGGGAGATTTGTTTAGATGCATGTCGAAGAGGATGAGTTTTATTTCAAGTTTTGAAGGTTTTTCCATAAGTTTGGAGTTATCCAAATCAGTTATACACTGGGAATCAAATTGATGATTTGATTCGAAATATCTGAAATATCGAGGATGAGAGGAAAAAGCCATTAAGGCGAAACGGGAGTAGAAGGTGTCAACTATTTCTTGTCGATCATTACACCAAGTTCCATCACCTCTTTTAACTGTCTCAATTCTCAATTTCCTAGCCCTATAATTAGTCGTAGAGTGGAAAAATCTAGTATGTCTGTCTCCCAAATGCAAGTTGTTATCCGGAGCTTTTGTTTTCCAAAACGCTTCTTCGTAATTATACCATTTTTCTGGGGTCACTTTTAATTTTAAATCGGTGTTATTATCTTGAAGGTTGAGATTGTTTTTAGCATGATTAAAATTTTGAGTGAGTTTCTTGATATTTTGTTGAATGTTCCCAAAATGCTCCCTATTCCAAATTCTTATATTAGTCTTAACATTTTTTAGACGGGACACAAACCCAAAGGCTGATGACCCCCCTGGGTCAAAATCCCAGGAGTCCTCAATCACATGGAAGCATAACGGGTCCTCCATATAAATCCCAAAAAACTTAAATGATTTGGCTCTGTCTTTCCAAGCAGGGAGAGGTTCTTATGAGAACTGTGGCATGGTTGATATATCTAGATTTAGTTCCATAGAAATGTACATTTTGAGTTTGTTCGAATAAACAAATCTCTAAACCCTCTTTCAATCTGTTTCTAGAATTAATCTCCATCTTCATAATTTCTCTCTTGCGGCCAAGAATAGCATGCCTACACAAACCTAATACCTCCCGATATATCAGTAAACTTAGATAATATTACAAAGATTTTTGTAGATGCTTCATTTGATTACCCGACGCTCACTTCGGCACTCGGCATGGTGATGTTGTCTCTCTGCAGTACCTTTGATGGAGTTAAGGGATCGTATGCGAGACGAGTAATCGACTCGAAGGCTCGCAGAATGCATGGCTACTGGAGGCTCTAAGTTGGATCAAGAATCTTAATATCTACGAAGTCCAACTCGGGCGAGATGCCGAACCTGGTTGTGCGATCTATTTCTTCAAATAATATGTTAGTTAGATGGGAGAATAACCATTTGATTAAAAACATTAAATCTCTTATTTCTACTTTAAAAGTTTGTAAAATCTCTCATGTAAAGAGAGATTTCAATAATTTAGCTGATTGTGTAGCTAAAAGAGTTAGGAAGGACAAACTTCTTCTAGAAGAATATGTGAATTACTCTCCATGGATAACCTCTTTGTTTCATAGGCTTGCGGTTCAAAGCGCTTAAGTAATACCGTTCCCAGTTTATTTAAAAAAAAATAAAATTGCTTTGAGAAATAAATCAATGTAATGCTGTTGACTCAAAATCATTCAAATTCAATCTTATCCCCGGTGCCAAAAATTAACCTTGCACTTTTAGGGGCGACCCCGAAAGAATTAGGGGACACTAAAAGACAAAAGAAGGTCACCCAAACGTAAATCTAAGCTACCCCTTATCTTCGATTTTTCGAAATGGCCAATATGCCCTTATATAATCGGTAGCCAACACCATAATCGGTAGGTAAACATGCAATCGGTAGGTTAAATTAAAATATACCTACCGATTGTTGTGTTGATACTTCGGCCAATAATCCCCTTTATAATCGGTAGCTTATCCAACTTATAAGACTACCGATTATAAGGAGCTCCGTATTCAGCCTTGGCCAAATTCCATAGGTTTTGAGGGGTGCGGAGCCAACCATAACCACTAGGCTTGAGTCTGTGGATGTAGCCATAATCGGAAGTCTAATAGGTTACATAAACTACCGATTATAAGTTGCCCCAAATTTAGTTTTTTCTAAAATCCTTCACGTAATGAATTTTGAAATATACCATAATCGGTAGGGTATATAATTATATAACCCACCGATTATAACGAGCCCCGGATCCAACCTTTGCCATATTGCATAGGTTTTGAGTGTATCATGACCACCATAACCACTTGGTTTGCGTTTTGGATGCAGCCATAATAGAGTTAAATATATTACCAACCCATCCGATTATGGGTCGCCTAAAAATGAGTTTTTTCTAAAATCATTCATGTGATGAATTTTGAAATCTACCATAATCGGTAGGGTTAACAACTTCACAACCTACCGATTATAAGGAGCCCCACATCGAACCCTTGCCAAATTCCATAGGTTTTGAGTGTACAGAGCCAGGCATAACCATGTGGTTCGTGATTTGGATGTAGACATAATCGGAGTTCAATATAATTATATAAACAACCGATTATAACGAGCCCCAGATCCAACCTTTGCCATATTTCATGGGTTTTGAGTGCACACAGCCAGCCATAACCACTTGGTTCGTGTTTTGTATGCAGCGTTAATCGGGAGTTAAATATATTACCAAACCATCCGATTATGGGTCGCCCCAAAATGAGTTTTTTCTAAAATCCTTCATGTGATGAATTTTGAAATATACCATAATCGGTAGTCTATCCAACTCAACAACCTACCGATTATAAGGAGCCCCCGGATCGAACCCTTTCCAAATTCCATTGGTTCCGAGGGTAAGGGCCATGCATAACCATGTGGTTCGTGATTTGGATGTAGCCATAATCGTAAGCCAAATAGGTTCCACAACTTACCGATTATAGGTTGCCCCAAAATGAGTTTTTTCTAAAATCCTTATTTGCTTTAATTTGCAATCGACATAATCGGTAGATAATAAAACTTATACACTACCGATTATAAGTGGTCGGATTCAACCTCGACAAAAACTATAATATTCGGTAGCCAAAACAATAATCGGTAGTTTCACCAATAATCGGAAGCAAACTCGTAATCGGTAGGTCGGGGTCTATATATTAGTGTTTGGAAAAAAAATTTGACTCATCGTGAGGTAATTCCCGATTGAGTGAGAGAAGAAGAAGAAAAAAGAGAAGAAGAAGAAAAAAAAGAAGAAGAAGTGGGTATATGTTGCCAACTTCCCATTTTTGCCAACTTCCATAAACATGGATGGGTACGAAGAAGGAGGACGTGAAGTTGTTGAATTTCAAGGTTCACTACCGTTTAGAGATGACGATTTGGGGTATATGTTGAATGATCCAAACTTTGATGGAGATGAAACCCTAGACGACGCTTTCATGGAAGAAAATGGAGAATCACCCGAGATCAAAGCTAACGATTCATCAAACATACGGGTATGTTGTTAACAAACTCTAATACCCATGTTATCCATGTTACGTGTGTTTGTGTGTGTTTTCGAACGTGAAAATTCGATTTCTGCATGCATTGAATGACATGAACGACATATATTCGGTAGTTAATTTAGTAACATATCTACCGATTATCAATAATCGGGTATATTTTGATGTATTAATATGCCGAATATGAAAAAATCCCCAAATTGAAAGCTTCAATTTCTCATAATCGGAAGTTCTCTACATGAATAAACGTCCGATTATTGGTATATAATAATCGGTTGGTTCATGAATTTATAGTCCCTCCGATTATTGAAGGTTTTTACACGTAAGAATTGTTCATTTCGTATGTCGTTAATCGGTAGACTATATGCGTACATGACTACCGATTTATTATAATCGATTACGTTGTATAGTATTAAATCACCGATTGTGTTACAATCGTTTACTTATTATCCAAACTTCCTTCCGATTGCTAATGCATAACTTGTTGTTGTTGTGCGTGGAGCCGTTGTAGTGGTTGATGACGATTATTATTTGAGGCCCGATACTTCCCTACACTATGCAAACGATTTGGTATGGTCATGAATTATCTTTTCTTTTTCCAATCGTGCATGTTAGATGGTTATGCTTATTATTTTTGTTTTGTAATATGCCCATTTAGATATTTGGAAGTAAGAAGGAGGCCAAGGAATGGCTTATGAACAAGGCAAAAGAGAAGATGTGCGTGGTAGTTCAGAACCGCCATGTTAAGAATATTCGGTTTGAAATGGTATGTGAGCGAGGTGGGGAGAAGAAGAGTCACGAGGGAAAGAATAATAAGTATATAAGGAAGACGGAGAGGAAGAAGTACCGAACTCATACGAAGAAGATTGGATGCCCATTTAAGATTGTCTTCTATAAGCCCGATGGTAAGGAAAGTAAAGATTGGAAAATGTCTAAAGTTGTTAATGGTTGTCACAACCACGATGATCCGGATACTCTTATTGGACATGTAATGGTTGCGAAGTTAAAACCACGTGAAATGGAGACGGTGAGGTCTATGCGTATCCAAAAGGCGAGTGCGATCTTAAGTAAAATAAAGGCGGACGACCCCGACAACTTGTCTTCTTTATCTACAATTAAGTCGGCCCTAGCTACGATCAAAAGGACGGAATGGGATGGTAGAACGGTCATGCAACAATCGCAGTGGTTAGCTGAGTTACACGACTACACGTTGAGAACGGAAGAAAAGGATGGTAAAGTGGTACGTATTTTCTTGGCACATCCCGAAATGATAAAATTGGCTCAGTGTTTTCATCAAATTGTGTTGATAGATGCCACTTACAAGACAAACAAATATAACATGCCGTTGTTGAACATTGCTTGTCACACTTGGACAAAAACACGTTTACGATTGCATGGGGTTTAATGGATCATGAGAACAACGTGAGTTTCATTTGGATCTTTGGAGACGCCGAGGTCCATTTACAATGGGGATGATTTTCCAAGGGTTATTGTAACGGATAACGATCAAGCCTTAATGCATGCAATAGCGGTAGTGTTTCCTCGAAGCCCGAAACTTGCAGTGTACGTGGCACATTCAATGCAACCTCGAGACACAATTGCCATCGCCATTTCCAAGCTAAAAAACCAAGGAAGGGTACCAAGAGGTCGAAGGAAGAGGATGAGCGCATTAGTAAATTAACCGAGGAAGAACGAGAGGAAGAGAAGAGGTTATTTGATGAAAAATGGAAGGAGGATGGGATAATTTGGAGATCGTTCATGAAAGCATGGGACAAGATCGTTTGGTCAATGACCGAGGAAATTTACGAAAGGAACTTGAAGAAATTTGAGGAAGAATATTACAAGGACTACCCAAAACCCGTTGAGTATTGTAAAACACAATGGTTACCGATTAAGGAGAGGTTTGTGTATGCATGGACATATGAATATCATAACTTCAAGAACGAGGCGACAAGCATTCATGGAGGGGTCTCATGGCCGATTAAAGAAAATACTTCTAGGTAGTCAAAATGGAGTTGTGTCGATCCAAGAAGCAATCCATGAATTCACCAATCGTGATCTCATAAAGATTAAGGCTTCTATGCAATTTAGTGTACATAAATTCCCTACGGAACACGAAGGGGAAAGATTGCTTCTAAGGGGCATTGTTCATAAAGTTTCACGTTGGGCAATAAATCACATGATAGAACAATTGAAGTTGTATAAAGCTAACGATGACGAGAATACGGTTTGTGTTTGCAAGGATATGATAGGTATTGGTCTCCCATGTCGTCATAAAATGGGTAGGTACGTCGATGTGATTGACATCAATGATATTCATCCATTTTGGAAGCAATTAAATTTCACTCCAAGCACACCCGTAGTCAATGGTCCGTGTTCATGGAGTCGGAATTGTGTGCAAGAATAGCCGAGCGTTATGCTACAACAAATGGCGCCAAGAAGCAAATATTGATGCATGATTTGGAACAAGCTCTTCACCCTCGTTTAAAAGAGGTTGATGAACCTATTAAGCAAAAGGGGGCGGGTAGGCCAAACACCGAAGTGTCGAGGACCATTGAAAGAAAAGAATTAAAGGATCATTTGTCTAATAAAAGAATATTGTGTCGGCATGAGCGTTCGGAAGCCGAATTTGAAGATGAGCCGCAACCCAAGAAAAGAGGTCGTCCAAGAAAAGATCAAAATGGAAGTCTAAGGGTCTCTAAGAAGCCTTTTCAAGTAAGTCAAGTCGATGCTGTGGAACAAGTTGTGTTAGTGGAGACCCAAACTAGCTCCGTAGTTATTGATCAAATGAGCGACTCGCCACAAACACATTCAACGGAAATGGTGACTATAAGAGAGAAGTATGGTACTCTTCGTTGTCCTAGGGATTTTCATGGAAGACCAACACGATCAAGGTATACGATTATAGAAGAGTATATGAAACAACTCCCTCCACTCATTGTTCCATTTGTTTTGTCCACCGACGAGGTTGATGGGGATGGCAATTGCGGGTTTCACGTCGCCTCGGAACAAATTGGTTACTTTGGAGAGGCGGTGAACGAAGATGTCACCCAATGGCAAAATTTAAGAACTAAGATGGCGGTACAACTAATAAAGGACAAGGATTTCTATATGGAGATGATGAAGGAAGGAGATAGGCACGACAAAGAACTAGAGTTCAAAGACTTTGTTGCGCGTGTAAAGTGCCGAAAGGGATTGAAGACAATTGGATCCAAGTATTGGATGACAATGCCTAAATGTGGATATCTCTTAGCGGACGCTTTGAATTGCGTGGTACATTTCTTTGTTCCTCCTAGGTATGGACATTCTTATACGTTTACACCTACAAGGACGGTTTGCGAAGAATCGGTTAAAGATAGAAGAATTGTTATGGCATTTGTGAATGAGATGCATTTTATCGGTTTAAGAGTAAAGAGGGATTGCCCATTACCTCCGTTGGATGGTTGGAACGATTACTTCCCAGCGAATCATTGTAACGATTGGTTGAAACAATATGAGACCAACATGTTGGATTGGGATCGCGTCATGAAGGTGGATTTCCGGAAGGCGATCGGAATTGGTTTCCTCGGATGATGAAGATCAATGATTGTTATGTTTGAAAGATGTATTTTGGAAAGCCCTATTTGTACATGTTTTTTTTGGAATTTTGTGGAAAATACTGTGAAGTCTAAAGCTATAATCGGTAGTTATATTTTTAATATATCAACCGATTATACAAGCTTTTGTAAACAGACTCAATCAATATTATAATCGGTTATTAACTTTTTGAATTTATCTTCCGATTAAAAGGCCGATAAAACAACGAAATTTTTTTTCCAGTAATCGGTAGATTACATATTATATAAACATCCGATTGACACCAAACTCGACAAAAATAAACCGTAAATTTTCCCTAATCGGTAGACAACATATTGAATAAACTTCCGATTGTCACCATAGTCGACAAAAAGCTGAAAATCTTCCCAGAATCGGTAGACAACATATCGCATAAACTTCCGATTGTCACCAAATTCGACAAAATAGGTGAAAATCTTCCCTAATCGGTAGACAATATAAAATAATAACTTCCGATTGTAACCATCAATCAACATTTATCTTGTATTTACGGACTTCAGAATTCATAACTTCCATCATAAGTGAATTCTTCACCCTTTTCCACTAAGTACTTGTCTTTTTGCGAGTGTCTCCTATATAAACAAACATAAAATAATGTCAACTTCGTTTTAGTAAGAAAGATTAAACACCGGTATTATTTAAAAAGCGAGCGTTATACTTACAAATTGTTGGATCGACAAGCTTAAGTGGCTAGTGTTAAACATCCTCTTTTGTATCGTTATGTAATCATTTACCCCTTTTTGGACAAGTCGGAAACGATCATGAACTTGTTGGAGTGATCTTTGCTTTGGATTTCCATACTCTCGCACAAATTGGCTATATACCCTCGCCCAAAAGACTTGGGTGTTAACCTTCCCGCTATGACATCTTCACGTCTTGTTTCACGATACCATGTTTTCACAATGACCAAATCTTCATCTCACAAACGTTGCCATGCTTGTAAGTTGAGATATAGAATGAATTCACAAGAGTAGACGATGGAAAATATATTTGTAGAATACACAATGCTATATATGTGTTGTTTGGTGCATAAATAAGAAGAGTTTACCCTCCTTATATAGATGAGAGTCCCAACGTCTCTTTTTTTTGAAAATATGGCCGTTGATGCGTACTTTTACAAGACTGTACTGAAATTGCGTACAATTATTACACACAATCGGTAGTAAATGTTTGAACAAAGAATCCGATTATTTGTAATCGGTAAATATGTATTGTTATATGCTTCCGATTATAGGATGTTTTGTCAACAGAGTTCCCAGTTTCATTAGAGTAGTATAATCGGAGGTTTATAAATATGTATTATCAACCGATTGTGTTTGGTTTTCGAGGCACGGCTAGTTTCTTTTGAACGAACTAGCCGTTGGAGTATAATCGGTAGTTATATCAACAATTAAAACTTCCGATTTTCATAAATATTTTGAAATTCATAACAATATCACCTACACATCATCATAATTTTACATTGAACTCCCGCAATTCTATTACGAGGTATGGCGATTAGCGTCGCGGACGTGTTGGACGAGTCCTAAACGGATTAAATCTTTCCATCTCCCTAAGGATTCTAAAATGAGCTTCATAACGGAAGCTTGATCTTTTCCATCTCCGCCATTCCCCGAGAGATCGTTCTATAACCTCATCATTGGTTTCACCCCTCAATCGATATTGATTCACAAGATAAGTTAAATGGACGAATTCTTGGACGTGTCCATTTATTGAACCAACTCGGCAGAAAAGATCAGCGGAGTGACGGTTGTTTGGGTTACCGGTGTCGTCGCAGAATTTTTCGTGAATTTTCCCCAAATAACTCATACTCATTATGCCTCCTTGCCTGCGTTCTTCTCCTCGTCTCGGATAGAATTGAACATAGCGCCTACATAAAGATAAATCTTCTTCGATCGTGAACTCCGTAGGATTAATGAATGGTTGGGCCATTATGTTGAAGATGATGTTGGAGAGAGTTTAAAGGTATTTGTGTTCCATAGAGAGTAAAAGGATACAATCCTTATATAGAGTTTAGAGTTCCAACGGCTGTATTTTGTTGGGGCAACTGTATAATCGGTAGTCAAATGAAGTATTTTAACTTCCGATTATACAGTTGCCCCAAATTTTGTTTTTGCAGAAATGTCATTTTTTTTCGAATTTGGGAACTATATTAATCGGTAGCTAATAACCTACCGATTATACAGTTGCCCCAAATTTTGTTTTTGCAGAAATGTCATTTTTTTCGAATTTGGGAACTATAATAATCGGTAGTTAATAAGACTTCCGATTATACAGTTGCCCCAAATTTCTTTCTTGGCGAAATCACCAATTTTGGGAATTTATGAGCTACTATAATCGGTAGTCTAGTGAGGTTATTTTCCTTCCGATTGTCAAAGAAGCAAGATACGAGTTTGGCACAAAATCGATAATAATCGGTAGTATAACATAGTTACTAAGCTTCCGATTGCGTTGTTATAATCGGGAACAAAATAGCTTCCGATTGTGTAAGGGCATTAACGTATTCTCCGCGTTTTTGGACATCCCTTAACGGTGTATATGGGTTGGGAATAAAAAAGTCGCCCCTAATTCTTTTGGGGTCGCCCCTAAAAGTGCCAGGAAAATTAATGATGGTTTTGCTACGAGAGTATTTTTTTTTTTTTTTTTTCTATTGTGGTACACCCCTCACTCATAACCTACCCCTAGCATACTGCACGTGCACGACGTGACTGAACCACGACTGTCAAATCGTTGGCGCGCCTTTTCATAAAACCCTCTTCTTCTCTCTTCCTCATTCATTCCCAAGAGAAAAAAACCCTCTTTCTTCTTCTTCTTCTCAGTTCTCAGTTCTCAGTATCACCATGGAGGGGCTTCTTCAAGCTGCAAGTCTGCACCATCCTTAACCCCTAGAGTTTCGTTTCACTGTTTCTTCTTCTTCTCTGCATTCCGATTACTAAATCCGCCTTAATTTGTTTCCTCTTTGTTTTTACAGCTGCTGTCTTTCTCAATGCTGCTCATGTCGGCAAACTCAAACGACTCAAAAGTATGAATTGATTTTCTTGATTCTTATTATTATTTTTGAATTTATGAAGGATTTCTTGTGTTTTTTTCTGATGATCTTCTGTTAATTGATCTTGTTTTGGATCATCAGAATCTGCAGCAGCTCTAGATCATATACTAGAAGATGGAATACCAGCGATTGTTGCGAATACAAGAGATGGAGACGGTAGACGAGCAATCCATTTTGCTGCCGCCGGAGGGAGCGTTAAAGTTCTTAAGTACTTGATTGAAGAGCTCAAACTTGATGTTGATGTCAAGGATGCATCAGGTATACTTTCAATTGACTCATTTCATTAGATTTCATGATTCTTATATGCTTGATTTCTTATTTTATTTTTTTCTATTTTCCCCTGTTCATGTCTGTTAGGGTTTAAGAATTTGAATTGGAAACTGTTGCTTTGCGATTGATGTAATTGTAATGCTTAGGGTTCTCTAAAACGTTTGTTGCCACCTTAATCTTCAACAATGTTTGTGTTTTGTTGTTCTGTATTTTGATTTTGTCTACAAATTTAGTGAAATTGGGAGGCTGTTTTTAGATTAGAAATTGATATGTGGGTAATGTACTTCGTTGATATGGATACTTCACCATGAGGGAGCGGGTGACCACATTTCGTTGATTATGGCATCTGACGCCTTAGTGCTAGTGGAAATTATAGTTGATAGCATTAAAAGTGACTAAACCTGAGTGACTGACTGGCCCCAAACGACGATTGTTAAAGTTTTCCTGTTCAAAGATGGGTGTTTATGAAACGAAAATGAGATGGGTCTTTGAGATTGAGTACAGTGAATATATGACAGCATCCAGTTCATAATGACTGCTGGAGGTTTAGTACTACTAAATTGACGTGTAGTTAAATAGATTCTTAAAATTCGGTAAATAACCAAATACTAATTCATGTATTTTGCAGGCGAAACTCCCCTATCACGTGCAGCCATAGAAGGGCGCTTGGACGCGGTGGAATATCTTCTTCAAATGGGTGCAAATCCTGAAATACCAGATGATTCAAATATAAGCCCTTTGCATCATGTCGCCATGAAAGGTAGGTTGCATTCCATGTGATCTGGTAACTTTGCAAATGTGTTATTTGGACATCTTAGATTAGCCAAAACGAAGTCCTAATGTTTTTTTCGTGTTGCAGGGCATAAAGAAATCATACCCTTATTACTTTCAAAAGGTATTAACGTGGATGTTACGAATGATTTTGGATCACCGCTACAGTATGCTGCCACTGCTGGCGAACACGATACTGTTAAAGTTCTTCTGGATCATGGTGCTAATGTGAGTAGCATTTACCTTTTCCACATGAACCAATATAGCTTTCTGTTTAGCATTTTCTCAAGTGATATCTAAACGGTTACCTGAATTTTATTCTGATTAGATGTGAACTGTTTGATCACACAGATGTTAATTTTTAAATTGTGAATTAGATCTATTTAAAGCTAAATCCTCCATACACGATACCGTAAGCTCTTTGAAATAACTAAAAGCTTACATTTTGTTGAGTTGTATCTCTGCAAGTGTGATCATAATACACCTCCTCTCTATGTACAATCTTGTTGTGTAATTAATAGCAACATAAAATCGTGCCTTCTACTTCCACTGTTTCTCCTTTTTTCCCTTAGCATGGGGGATCACTGAATCCACCTTCATTTTTCTTTGCAGCCTAATATGATATTCCATGGTACACTTACTCCCCTTCAGGCATCTATCCATTCTCGATCTTGCCAATGCGTGGAGCGTTTGCTGAAGGTAGAAATATTGTTCTACATTCTTGTTTGACTTTAATTACATCTATTTAGACTAGTTTCAAATTATTACTTGTCTGATTATGTACACACTGTGTTAACTTTCTCCTTAATTTTTAATTTTTTATCCATTCAAGCTAAATTTCTTTGTATAAATTTCTGATGCATATTAGGGAGCTTTCCATGTGTCTATTGGTTCCATTTCTCTTATGGGGGTCTTTTGGGAGTGTGTACAAACGGTGATGGTGTTTTCATCATACACGCACATCTTAGGATTCTATTGTGTCTGCTTGTGGTTGTGGGTGCCTCAATAGTATTGTTGTTATACTATTTCTGGGTTTGTAAGTTTACCCAATCTTACTTTTACTTTAAAACCTTGTGCCCTGTCTGTAGGCAGGTGCCGACCCAAATTTTGGACCAGATGGAGTAAAAGCTCTGTTACTTGCAGCTGAAGAAGCAACTCAAATCATCAAGCTACTGGTTGAAGCTGGTGCAGATCCAAATGTTACAAATATAGTAAGCTAAATTATACTTTTGGTCTCTGTTCGTTTGGTGGACATCATAAAATTCCATGGGCCACTTGAATGTGATTGTCTTGATCCTCTGTTTGGTGGTACACTATGAGATGATTCATTTTGTCACCTATGGTTGTCTGGCTTCTGAAAGTCTACTTTTTATTGTCACAGCACAGACTAAAGCCAATAGAAATCGCAGCTGTTAACGGTAATCGTGGAGGTGTTGAGATTCTTTTCCTGTGACTTCTCCTAATCCATCATATGTTGACTGGAGCGTGAATGGAATAATGAAGCATGCAAATTCTAAGAAGTTTAAAAATCAGGTAGATATATATTTTGGGACTCGAATGACTTCACTATCTTTTCACTGGCATACTGTAAATCAACCAGTACTAGAAGTTCTGGATGGATTTTAGATTTGTAGTATGTAAACCATAACATTGACTTTCCTATCAGTTCATACATGTTGTTTTTGTTGGCATTTAGTAGTTTCCAACTTTCAAGTGAATGTATTGTAATCCATCTTCATTATTGACAGATGATTCATAAAGCAAAGGAGAACTTTCTTGAGGCAAAATCAAGGGGAGCAAGTGCATTCCAGAGGAAGGAGTATTTGCTGGCAGTATATTGGTACTCAGAGGTACCTTTCATGTTTTCAGTTCGTTGTCTGCTTAATTTAAAATCCATGGTCAATTTTCAGAACAATGGCTTTTTTGAAGTCTCAACAACACAGATTTATACTGGCTTCTCTGTTCCTCCTAATCATTGTCACCTAAGTCAAATCGCATACGAAACTGAACTGTCTGTCTCAATTGCTGTTGATGTTTTTAAATTTAAGTGTAATTCTTGTACAGAGGCACATGTTACTCCTATAAAAGAGCTAAAACTGGAAATCACCCACATCCACAATTTCCATGTCTGTCTTTGCATGTTCTCATGGAAATCGGTTCTAAAGATTTTATAGTGCTTCTTCGCCGATTTCTTTCAAGCTGTCTTGTGTGTATCTATTCCCCAATGATGAGTTGATCGCTCAAGTGATTTGTTTTTCAGGCTCTCAACATGGAACCTGGTGATGCAGATGTTCTATCCAAGAGGAGTATGTGCTATGTCTATGTAAACAAAGGAGATCTTGCTTTGGAAGATGCTACTGAATGCGTCTTGGAAAGACCAGACTGGCCTGAAGCTTTTTATAGGGCAGGCGTAGCACTCAAAATGCTGAATGTACATATCCTTCAACTAATCCTCATTGGTTCTTTTACTTCACTTTTTTTTCTTATAAGGAAATCCTTTTTTTTATAATTTTTGCTATATTTGCCACAGAGGCTCGGTGATGCAGCGGATGCCTTTTTTGATGGTTTGAAACTGGATCCTAAAAATAAAGAGCTTGAAGATGCATTCAGGTCTGGTACCGCTGTGTTATTTTTACCAGTTGTACTATTTCACCTATTACTTCTAGTATTCTTGCTTAGCAAGTTTATCATTAAAACATGTAGCGGTCCTAGTTGGAGAGTGGAACTGAAATGCTAAGTGTTGATTAGATAACCAATAACCATCGAATTAGTCGAATTACAACTCGAAACTATTATCAGGGGTGATTGCACTACAGTTCCTTCAATACATAGTGCTTTAGTCCGAATTTTGTACCTTTCCTTATGTTTTCGCGAGATAAAGCATGTAGATTGTAGACCCACGTTTAACATGGGTCTCAAAGCAACAATGTTGCTTAAATATAGAGACCGTTGTGTCACTCTCAGGTTTTAGTTCCCTGAAATGTTTGATTGACGTCATCTTCGACTCAAGTCGTTCTTGTGATTTGCTTTTGTCAAATTGATGGACATGTTCTTATTTATTTCACTCTCTTCTTTCTTACAGGGAGGTTGCTTTAGACAGGTTGAAGGCCATCAATGTACCTCTCTAGATAAAAAGGCATTCACATATATGCCTGGGTATTCTGAAACCCATTTCCAGTGGCAGTTTTTTGTTAGGTTCTGTAACAAGTTAGAAACTTGAGGACATAGCTCTTGAAAATATGTCTAAAGTCAGGCCTTTTGAAGCAACCGGCATAGTCTTGTTATGTCTGCTTAGCCGACTTATTATGCTACGAGGTTTCTTAGTATCATCTTTTTCCCTTTCTTATTTTCCGTCAACAAAAACTTATAACAATGCCTTAAATGTCATGGAATGCCAGTGTTTGAACGATAAATGTATCTCGTCCCAGGGTGCACATTTTTTCAAATTTTGTTGGTGTTTTATGAGGGTTCCTATGTTCCTTTTTCAATAGCACCTCACATTGAACTTGTTCAACAGGGATAAAAACTTGTTCAAGATGTTGAAAAAAATTGCAATTCCAGTGAGATGAAAAATGTTCATTTTGAAAATCAAAATCAATTCGATCACAGGGAGCCACTACCCTTGGTAACTGTGTCTCACTCCCTCTAAATTTGACACAGTACCCCATTTTCTCTCATCTACTCCAACTTTAAATATTCAAGAACATTTTAGTCCCTTTGGATACACACTAACATTTGACTGTTCAGGAATCAGGGAAGGCTTCTTTCAACAACAATGGGGATTCTAGATGATCTTAAAAACCTTGTTTCATCATCATCTTCATCTTTAGTAGGTAATAACATTGATCTTCTAAATCAAATACTGACTAATGTGTTGTTTCTGGAAACCAAAATAAATTGGAAGAGCTGAATGAACCTCATTCCGAGGGCGTTGAGGAGGAACAACAAGCACCAGTAGAGGTTGTGATGATCGATTCAGATAATGACAACGACGGCGACGATGATGGAAATCTGATTCATGATGACAATCCGAAAAACAAGATATGGTATTAAATGGATCAATCTGATAAAGTTCAAGGACCGTTCTCGATGGAGTATGCTCAAAGGGTGGAAAACAAAAGGTTGGTTTGCATCTGATTTCAGGGTTTGGAAAGTCGGCCAGACTAAAGAAGCCGCAATCCTTCTTACTGATGCCATATATCTCAAAGTATTCCGTCCTAGGTGAGAAGCCAAGTCTTGATCCTTCTGGAATCATCATTTTGCTTTGCATCTCGTCTGTCGTCTATTCTACTATATGTAGTGAAGTTCCTTTCAGACTTTTCAGTTTCTCTGTTGTCTCTTCACCTTCTTCTCTTCTATGTAGTACAAGCATTTTAGTACTGCCGTGAAATGAAGCACATCCTAAATCCTTTAATGATTCAGTTATCTTTTCAAAAGTATTTCTTGCAATTTTTATAGATAATGGATCCTGTTGTAGAGAACTGGAGCTACATTCAAGAGTAACTGGAGTTTAATAATACCTTACCTCTCTTAAAAAAAACAACTGAAGATTCATTTTTCATGGCTCCATTCCAGGCTAAGGTGATATTGCAAGTCATTTCAGAATCCACGGGGCATCTAATGTCATCATTCCTGTTCGAGATACCACATGTCATCATCATCGATAGAGTTTGTTCCTCTCTATGATCTTACTACCCAGCAAACTCGAAGCATGTGATGATGTAGGCGTTTCGTCATTCATCTCAATAGCAACCGGAAGAGTAGAGTCTTTGTTAATCTCTATGAGCATATCACCCTTAAAATGGCACAGCTTGGCAATTATTGTCTCATAGGTGCTTAGAGGAGCGAGATCGTCATAGACCTGATCCATGGAACAACCCGTAAACTTTTTCAGAACATTGTGGTCAATGCAAACAACGGAAGTCTTGCTCCCATCATAAACGTCAACGTTAAGCCCTACCACTACTGTCCCATTCTCGATCTGAAATCCTGATATGCCAGTCATGAAACACTTGATTCTACCCCGGATGGGCGAGTCTCCCATCTTAGCATCCCATTGTTTCCTTAAGCTATCGATTGAGTTTATTGGAATCTTCTCTTTATCAGTTAATTTGTGTGAGTTGTCTACAACAGCATCGTAGGAGGGATTATATTCTGTGTCTGTACTGCGGCCAGCAAACCCTTTTTCAGCAATATCCATTCTGGAAATAGCCACAGTAGTAGCATCAAGCACATTAGTTTCATCAAACGCAGCAGCATATCCAGTGGTATCTCCGATGACTTCTAACATAGTAGCCATATTTACTATTAGGGTTTGGGTTGGCGTTTCAAGAGATTAGGTTTCATCAAGGTCATATTCTTGGAGTACTTATGACCGGATAATTTCAGTAACACTACGGGAAAAATATACATCTACAACTGGGGTTTTACAACTCTTTGCTAAACATCGTAAAAAGTCCTATGTTTTACAACTGGTTTCAAAGGAAGAGTTGTCGTATATCATCACTACCAACCCTTTGGAACAAGGGGTTGCGCTAAGAAAACAAACAACAACTCCTTACCAACCCTTTGGAACAAGGGGTTGCGCTAAGAAAACAAACAACAACTCCTTAAGCAAAAGAGTTGTGACGACATTTAGCTATAACAACTCTGTTCCATAAATGTAGTGACTAAGCCTATCACAATTCTCACAAGAGTTGTTGAAGAACACCAAAATACGATGATGAAAAATAGTGTTAGAGGGGAGATTCGAACATAAACCTACGGCATGGAAGTCTAGCTCATCAACCATCCTTACAGTTCACAAGTTCTATTTTTTTTACTTTTTTTTTTAATAAAAACGTATAACAACACTTATAAGTGTTGTTGAAGTAAAAATATAGAATGTTGGAAAAAATTAGGTTAGAGGGGAGATTCGAACATGAATCTGATGCATGGAAATCTAGCTCATCAACCATCCTTACCGTTCACAAGTTTTGGCTTGTTTTTTTTTAATAAAAATGTATAACAACACTTATAAGTGTTGTTGAAGTAAAAATATAGAACGTTGGAAGAAATGAGGATGCGGGAATTTGATCCTCAGCCTCCTGTATGGAAGTCTACACCACTAACCATACCTACACCATAACATGTTCTGTCAAGTTTGTGGTTCTTTAATACTCTAACTTTATGACAACCCTTCATAAGAGTTGTAAAACCATAGGTTTCGATCTCAGAGGCATTTTCTTTCTCGAAGTTGACGAATTTGTGTGTGTTTAAGGTTTCTGAGAATATTCCTATGGAATCTTACCCGTGAATGGTTGGATTCATCGTTTTTCCGAACTGTCAGACTTATATAGTAGTCCGCTCCTGGCCAGGCTTCGATCTCGGCCCCAAGGTATGCATAAAATATGCCAGAATAGGATTTGTTTAAGGTTTCGGGAAATATTCTGGAGGAATATTACTTGTAAATGGATGGATTCATCGTTCTTACGAAGTTTCCGACTTATAGTACTCCACTCACGGCCGAGGTTTCGATCTCGGGGCCGTGGTAAGCATACAATATGCCGAGTAATAGCTAGCGTTTGTTTGGTTTGGAGAATATTCCAAAGGAATCTTACTTTAGATGATGGATTCGTCGTTCTTACCAAGTTTACGATTTAGAGTAGCCCACTCGCGGTCGGGTTTCGATGTCGGATCTGGTATGCATATAGTATGCGAGAAATAGGGTTTGTTTAAGGTTTCGTAGAATATTCTGAAGGAATCTTACCTGTAAATGGATGGATTCATCGTTCTTACCAAGTTTCCGACTTATAACACTCCACTCACGGCCAGGTTTTGATCTCGGAGCCAGGGTATGGATACAATATGCCATAATATGGTTTGTTTAAGGTTTCAGGGAATATTCCAAAGGAATCTTACCTGTAAATAGACAGATTCATCGTTCTTACGAAGTTTGGACTTATAATAGTCCACTCACGGCTAGGTTTCAATCTCAGATCCAGGGTATACATACAATATGCCATAATAGGGTTTGCTTAATTTTTCGGGGAATACTCCAAATGAATCTTACCTGTAAATGGATGGGTTCATCGTTCGCACGAAGTTTCCGACTTATAGTAGTCCACTCACGACCAAGTTTCGATCTCGAGGCCAAGGTATGCATACAATATGCCAAAATAACTAGGGTTTATTTAAGGTTTCGGAGAATATTCCGAAGGAATCTTACTTGTAGATGATGGATTCATCGTTCTTACCAAGTTTTCGACTTATAGTAGTCCACTCGCGGCCAGGTTTCGATCTCGGAGCCCGGTATGCATATAGTATGCAGAAATAGGGTTTGTTCACGGTTTCAAAGAATATTCTAAAGAAATCTTACCTGTAAATGGATGGATTCGTCGTTCTTACCAAGTTTCTAACTTAGAGTAGTCCACTCATGGCCAGGTTTCGATCTCGGATCCTGGTACGCATACAATATGCAAAAATAGGTTTTTTTTTTTAAGGTTTCGTAGAATATCTCGAAGAAATCTTACGTGTAAATGGATGGATTCGTTGTTCTTACCATGTTTCTGACTTAGACTAGTCAAATCGCGGCCAGGTTTCGATCTCGGAGCATGGTATGCATAGAATATGCATAAATAAGGTTTGTTTATGGTTTCGTAAAATATACCGAAGGAATCTTACCTGTAAGTGGATGGATTTATCGTTTTTACCAAGTTTTTGACTTAGATTAGTCAACTCGCGGTCAGGTTTTGATCTTTGAGCCTGGTATGCATACAATATGCAGAAATAAGGTTTGTTTAAGGTTTTGTATAATATTTCGAAGAATCTTACCTGTAAATGGATGGTTTCTTCGTTCTTACCAAGTTTTTGACTTAGAGTAGTCAACTCGCTGCCGGTTTCGATCTCGAGAGCTGGTATGCATACATATATGCATAAATAGGGTTTTCTTAAGGTTTCGTAAAATATCTCGAAGGAATCTTACCCGTAAATGGATGGATTCGTCATTCTTACCAAGTTTCGACTTAGTAGTAGTCAACTCGCGGTCGGGTTTCAATCTCGGATCTGGCACGCATACAATATGCGAGAAATAGATTTTTTTTAAGGTTTCGTAGAATATATCAAGGAATCTTACCTGTAAATGGATGGATTCGTCATTCTTACCAAGTTTCTGACTTAGAGTAGTCAACTCGCGGTCAGGTTTCGATCTCGGATCTTGGTACGCATATAATATGCAGAAATAGGTTTTTTTTTTAAGGTTTCGTAGAATATATCGAAGGAATGTTAGTTGTAAATGGATGAATTCGTCGTTCTTACCAAGTTTCATGCTAAGTTTGAAATCATAACCCTCTTAGAGCTTCTTGGTTCATAGATTGTATGCTATTATACCAAGTTTAAAGTTCGAATCGACATTGAGCTTCATACTTATCGATTTTGATGATGCATCATGTTAAGTTTGAAGTCAGAACCCTCTTCGAGCTTCTTGGTTCATAGTTTGTATGTTGTTATACCACATTTGAAGTTCGAATCGACACTAAGCTTCATATTCATCAATTTCGATGATGTTTCATGCTAAGTTTGAAGTCATAACCCTCTCAGAGCTTCGTGGTCCATAGGTTATATGCCATTATACCAAGTTTGAAGTTTGAATTTATTTGGAAAGCTTCATGTTTATCGATTTCTATGATGTATCATGCTAAGTTTTAAGTCAGAACCCTCCCAGATCTTCTTGGTTCATATTTTCTATGCCGTTATATCATATTTGAAGTTCAAATCGACTATGAGCTTCATATTTATCGATTTCAATGATATATCATGATACGTTTGAAGTCAGAACCCTCCCAGAGCTTCTTGGTTCATAGTTTCTATTCCTTTATACCATATTTGAAGTTCCAATCGACTATGAGCTTCATATTTATCGATTTCAATGATATATCATGCTCCGTTTGAAGTCAATACCCTCCCAAAGCTTCTTGGTTCATAGTTTTTATGTTGTAATACCATATTTGAAGTTCAATCGACACGAGCTTCATATTTATTGATTTAGATGATGTATCATGTTAAGTTTGAAGTTTGAACCCTCCTGAGCTTCTCGGTTCATAGTTTGTATGTCGTTATACCACATTTGAAGTTCAACCGACATTGAGATTCATATTTATCGATTTCGATGATGTATCATGCTAACCTGAGTTTACCATTGTGAACTAAAGCTACTTCATGATCTGTATGACTTTTCAAAATTACTTCATGACCTATGCGGCTAGTCGAAATCCAAACTGGAAGCACAAAGAGAAAGCACAAAAACACAAAAAGAAAGCACAAAGAAACACACCAATTATAGAATTCATTTTTCATTTTCCCGATTCATTCTTATACATTTTTTGGATGTTTTTATATCAGAATGTCGATAACAATGTCCTAAATTTATTAATATTTTTTTTGGATTTTTTTTTTCATGTCGAAGGTTGATAATAAACCGAATACATGAGTTCGTATTAGCACAAAGAGAAACACAAATGCTTTGCAATCCGTATGAGCATCACAAATACAATATCAACCGTCAGATTCTTTTCTCAATCCGTCTGAGTGGATCAAAAGAAATCTGGTTCGCCCATCATTTTCATTCACCCACCAAACCTTCCCTTAACCACTTGAGCTCTATCCCTTTCTCTCTTTCTTCGCCTCCTCTTCCACTCCCCGAAGAACACCTCTCTTCTTCTCCACATATGACCGCGCTTCATCACCACCATGCTTTTTCTCAATCCTCTTCTTCATCCGCAATTTCAGGTGAAAATCATCACAACCTCACTGCCACAAACTCATCAATCGAATACCTCGATACACCTTCTACAAACCCTAAATCAAACGAAACCCAACTTTAATTCGTAATATGCTATCAATCATTTTCTTCTCAAATTCGGGGAAGAGAGAATAATATTTCTTTGTAGGATTTCAATGAGATCGATAAATTTAGGAAACTGGATGAAGATGAGGAAGAGATGGTGGTTGCTTCGAAGGTTTCTTAGATGGGTTTGATGGACGAAGAAATTGAAGAAGAGAAGTTAGGGTTTCAAGAAATACAGAGATGGATTTGTGTTTATGTTCAAGCTCGAGAGGAAATCAAGGGATAATTTGTGAAGTTGGTGTTGCAATGATCAGCGATTGGGTTTCTGCTTCTTTATGTGACTGATGAGAAGCTGGGTTTGGATTGGATTTGAGAGTATTGGTATAGAGACTCGATGGTGCTAATGGTGGTCGAATAGAGAAACCCTAACTACCAGCAAATCCTAGATTTCAAAACAAAAATAAAAACCCCCAAATCTTTGATGGCAGTGTTGATGCTGGTGATGTGGCTTTTTGATATAAGGGAAGGACCAGATGGGTAATTACAGATTTCAAGCTTTTGCCATTGAAATACAAGGAAGAATCTGTGGGTCGATCTCGCTTGTCTTGAGTCTTGAATGTGAGAATACAGGAAGATCGAAAGGATATGGATTTGTAAGTTTTTTTTTCATCTTCTGTTATGGGTTTATGTTACTTTTTCATAATCTTGATCAATACTGACACATTTGCTTGATTTTCTCGGTTATTAGGTTACTTTTAGTGATCCCTGAAAGTCTGTAACTAGGGCTTGTTTGGATCCAAGTCTTGTTATTGATGGTAGGAGAGCTAATTGCAATTTGGATTCGCAGCCGGCCTCAGCAACCTCCGAAGCCAGTCGGTATAATTCTTCAAGACCCTTGTTGTGATTTTTGTTTTTCTTACTTTTCAGTTTCGATTCCCTTGGAAATGACTTATTACCATTGAGTTTGGGTGATTTATTGTTTTGTTTCTTGTACTGATTATGATTGTTTCTTTTTCATTCTTCTTCTGTCTAGGATTAGGGATGAAATTGTTGTTGCAGGAATGGGTGAGTTTGAATGAATGAATGTGTGTGTGTTCGATTATGAGTTGTCCCATGATATTGCAAGAGACAGTGAATTGTGATCTGAGATGGAGTAATGGTGGTAATGGCCTCAAACAGTGACCATAAAGAGAGGTTGAGATTCAGAATTGGCAAGATGGAGCTGTGAATGGATTATGAAGCTGTGTGCAGTGAGTTGGAGATGCATCTGTTTCCTTCTATTTTGTATCTTATAAGCTGTTGTTAGCAAGAGACATACAAGAATAGAAGTTTCATGAAGCTGTTGTTCAGGTAATGACATGAGTTCTAGTCGATGTTTTTAACTATTTAGTAATGTTGGTTTGTAAGACATTGATTTTGTTTAACCTGAATTTGTTTGGGGAATGTTAGTTGATATAGACACTCAAATACTTGGACTTTCTTAGTTATGCCTTCATAGCAGACTAGAAGCCTAGAAGACCCTACTTGAGTTATAAAAGAAACTATTTCAATATTTGGTTAGGCAGCTAACTGCTTTCTTTTTCTCTTTTTTTTTGGGCAGGTAAACAATCACGTATCTCATCGTGGAATTTCCATGGAACATAGTGGTGTCTGCCGAGCAGCTGTACTATGAAGGGCTGCTTACCCAAAGAGCTATAATCGATGGTGCATCATAGTGTATCATGCAGGAGCGCAAGCCCGAACTCCTTAATGCAAGGTCTCTTTGTGCTAGACTTTTGCCTTCTCTTGATATGTAAGATATAAATTTTCATGCAATTGAAACTAGTGCGCGTTAACCTAGTCCGACTTATGGAAATAACTGAAAAAAATTTCACCTAAATTTTGTGTATCTCTGTCGATTTGGGTGTTGACTAGTTTTTGTTGATTTCATTTGAGGTGAAAAGACACACCCATGTTCTTTGCCATCCCCACCTTCCTTTGCCTCTCGGTCGTCACTCAGAAAAGAATGTTTATAGGAAAAGGCTAATTATGCGGTGGCTTGCAAAGAAAGAGCTTGTGCGTGCAAAAACTGTAAAGACCAGAGCAAACTGAAATCCATGTTTCTGCCCAGAATGCATTTGACATATCACACTGCGAATGGAGTGACTAGCCCATTTTCATTCACTCACCATGTCAAAATATTCTAATATCCTCACTTTACAGGTTTGGGACTAACTACATTGTTTGTGTTCCTTTGCAGCACTGGACATCTTAGAGGCTTACGGATTCAAATTAACAGAGAAGATGGAAGATGGAATAATCTAAACATAAAGATGGAATAATCTAAACATAAAGGTATAAACGGCTTCAAATTACAGCTTCACTGTTTTTCCCATAGTAAATTGTGATTAGCCTGGCCATATTGGTTTGTTGAGTTACATCTCGCCACTTTCTAATATAAACCGTCCATTCAAGTATAACACTTTTTTTATGGGATTCATTTTAGCACTTACTTTAGAGATAAAACCACATCACTCTTTTCTTATGCAAGTCTCATGCTATATAGGGGTGTGCAAAAGAAGAGGGGATATAATTGCGATACGTTATCGAGTCTTGCATCCGAATTTTTTGTTGTCTCTGCGAAAAATTCCAACTTTCTAAAAAAATTGTATTGTTTGGTTTTGCGAGATAAGAAGATCGAGAATGTCAAAGTAAAGGATTAACTAGATCCTTCAAAAAGATTGCAAATATTGAGGGTGTATCGGGTTTCTACAGTGCACGATCTTAATGTTTATCTTCATTTAAATAAGTCGAGGGACCTTGTACTCTATTTTAAAATTTGTTATAACTTTGGAAATTGAACTCCTTGAGTTTACTGCAGGCATGGGCAAGGCTCTGCAAGTGCCTTGGACAGAATTTCTCCCGTACATGAGTGTTGATATGCCCCCGTATGCAATTCTTCACTCCAATGTCTAGGTTTTTACTTTTTATGCAACTTTGCTGTAGGAACGTGTAAGGAATGGTTCATGTTGAACCGGAGATTTGGTTACTTCATCTTTTTTTTTTTTTTTGTGATTTTGAACCCAGGTGTAAACTAAATTCAGTTATAAATTGTGTTACCAATACAATACAATGGCTTTTTAATTGAATGGTCATTTGAATTCATAATTCAAGTTCCAATATAGAGTAATTTTAGATTGAATCAGATTTAGTTTGGGTTTCAGCCCTATTTTTTTTTTCAAAATAGTTTTATGCACACAACTCCAAACAAAAGTTGCAGTTAAACATTCATCTACTGAAAACAGAAGTTGTTACTTCAAATAATACTACCTTTAAGGATGTTGTGTTAGAGATTATGACCACACTAGACAAAGGTTGTGAAAGTATGTATAACAATATAAACAAGAGTTGTGTGAGATTTTTCAACCACTCTAACAAGTGTAGTAATAGTGCTATTCCCAACCATTAGAGAAGTTGTGTTATAGAATTTTACTACACAAATTAAATGTTGTAAAATCAAGCCTTACAATATAAATAAGAGTTGTGTTAGGTTATCAAAAAAATTGAAAGAGAATCACAACTTTGGCAAAATATTGTCGAACCATGAATCACATCACCCTTTACAACCCCTTGTCAACCATTGTAGAAAAGCTTGGACTTTCTACAATACCCTGTTCCACAATGCATGAAATAGAGTTGTCGTAGGGGTATTACAACTCTTATCTAGTGTCGTCAATGATGATTTTTCCCGTAGTGTAAGTAGCAAGGGTTTTTGAAATTTTTATAACTAATGACCAGGAAGCACGGTCTAGTACCCCGTTGAACGTGGGACGGTTTACATATGCCCCATATCCAAGAAGACGTGGCCCAGGCGAGTGAGAGTGTGTTTTTTTTTTTTGCTTACTCGGTGTTCGAATCCTACTCGCCCGACTTGGCCCGAGTCGGATGTCTCGTGTATTTAACTTGAGTGAGATCGACTCGAGATCGACTCGAGACCTAACCCCTCTAACTAGTATTTGATAAAGTTGAAGGACCGTTCGGATGAGTATGGTGAAGGGGTGGAAACGGGGGTTGGTTTGAATCGATTTCGGGGTTTGGAAAGTAGGCAGGACAAAAGAAGCGGTAATCCTTCTTCTCACTATGGCAATATCTCAAAGTATTTCGTTGTAGGTGACACGACAAGTGTTTGATCTTTCTGGAATACCATTTTGATCTTTCTCAAGTATTTTATGATCAAAGTATTCCATTTTCTTTGTTGTCTCTTTACTTTTCTTCTTGTATGTAAAATGCACTTTAGTAATGCCGTGAAGTGAAATACATCCTAAATCCTTTAATTGTTCGATTATCTTTTGAAGCACTTGTCGCAATTTTTATAGGTAGTAGATCTGTTTGTAGAGAAATTTGGGTTTTCGGTACAATATATTGTTTCTATATATTATGCATTGCAGTGGGTTGTGTTTTGATCATAAAATACTAGCAAAATTTGGCGTACATGCATGACTTCAAGTGATCAAGGGAAATTCAAAGAGTGAGCATCCCAACCCTAGTATTCTCTTTCTTTCTACTTGTCTATGAGTTTCACTAATCTCTAAAATTTGAGTCTTTCTTTTTCTCTCTTCTTAACGATCCATATCGCATTACTTTCTACGACTATCGCTAAAAATTAAGGATTTATAGTTCTCTAACCCTCTGTCTAATAGATGCCTTTTGGTTAAAATGCTCTTCCAAATTTGAAAAAAGTTTTTCTTTCGGAGACAACACCATACACCGAATTGTTGAGTATTTCATAATGCATGAACAGCAATGACAACAAGAAACATCATTCGAGAAGCTAAACAACAAGCAAAAACATGCATCTGGTTGTAACTCGGGATGGAAGAAAATAAAAACTCATTCTATCAATCAAGGATGGATATATAGTCATGTTACCCTCGGCAAGCGACACACAACACAAAGCGGTAAGAGTAAAACACCGGACGTCAAAGAAGGTTTTCCATTTCTTAAGAGCTCATTTAAACACCGCATTCTCAGTAAAATAAAAGATAAAAGTGAAATACAAAATTATCCCATGAAACCCGAGGTATAATTCTCCTGCCAAGATCTGGTTTCTCTCACTACGGGAAAAATAGTGATCAACTACTCCCGAAAAGAGTTGTCATAGGTCTACGACGACGTTTATTGATAGGTTGCATAAGGGGGGGTTGTAGAAAATCCTCAAATCTATACAACTCCTCAGTTAGAGTCGTAAACATAGTTGTCGTTTAGTTTTGTACAATGCTTGCTTCAGTTGTGAATGTCTTTCGAGATTTCCTCTTGATGCCTAACACAACTCATACTTGGGTTGTGAAAGTAACTCATGCACTACACTTGTTGGGGTTGTAGAAAATTCGTTGACAACTATGGTTAAAGTTGTATGTCATCTCGTTGACAACAATGATTATAGTTGTATGTCATTTCATTGACAACTTCTGCTTTTGTTGTAAGTCAGTTCTTTAGCAACTTTGGTTTAAGTTGTATGTCACTTCTTTGACAACTCTAAGTCTGAGTTGTGGTATATATTCAATTTGAAAAAAAAATTAAATTATAAGAAATTAAATATACAAAATTAAATTTGTAATACTTTAATAACCATGTATTTGAAAAGAAGATCAGATTTCCAATTATAATAATTATTGTTTGTTACTACAGAGGATTAGTTTTACAAAACTTGGACACCAAAAAAAGAAATCGAATAACACTTTTGTTTTAGTAAAATCCTTTTAGCTACTCTTTCTCATCTTCAAAAATCATCTCTTAACCCTTGAAATCCTACTGTGGGTGAGATTATGAATGCAAAGCTTTAGCTCCAATGGCATGATCTCTGTAAAACACATGTGAAAACTTAATTGAGTATACCAAGATGACAACCAAGTATGAATAGTGAAGAGTTACATAATGAATGATAAAGAGCAGCGCCAGAACAATGTTATACTCTAATAGACTTAGAAAAAAAATAGAACAAAGAGCCACACCAATAGCTAGTAACATAGCTAAGTAATGTAGGAATCAGAAGGTGACAAATAAAACAGAACACTCTAAGACACACCCAGTGGTCTTAATTCATTTAATTTCAGACAAAGGTAGCTCCTTGTTCACTACTGGCTTTTGTTCGATCTAGAGAGCTTAGTTACACAAAATAAAAACAAAAAAACATGTGCTTCAAAGAGTATAGTAGATTCTTAATCAAATTGACAACCTAAATCACATGTGCAATTGAGATGTAGGGATACAAAGTAGCCTTAATGAATCCATCAAATGACCAAGTGAGACTTTTACGATATACCATGAATTCCAGTCCAGAGACTTTCCAATCCAAACCATTACGAGGACTTAACTAGTTAGAGGTTGCACGGGATTCAACAAATAATAGCAATAACGATGTCTTCATAACTTGGAATACAAACAGGTAAGAATGTTTTACACCCCTATAGAAATGATGTTGTCCTCAGTCTTAGAAATGTGTTACATGTACGCAAGTTTATTTCACTTTGGGCCATTTCTTATCCTACTACGAAATTCGTTACTTAACTATACCCCTTCGCACAAAATGAATTATATCCACATTCCGTGGATGACACTTGAAAAATGAAACGAAAATCATTTAGACGTACTCATTGGTTTTGTAATATTACATAATTATTAAGGACTCAACAATTAATTTCATTTCGAGATACGTAGCTCCCATATACTTTCCATAATATCCTAGCAATATACTTATAAAATTCATTGAAAGAAAGATTAGTTAAGAAAGAACATATATTTAATTACCTCTTACAAGTCTCTAGAACAAGTAACCCCATGAACATCCTCTTGAATTGACTCCATTCTTTGATCCATATCCGAATCAGGCCATAGAAATACTAGCTAACCGAGAGTTATCTCTGTAATTGAGAGTGAGAGTTATCTCTGTAAGTCATCTTCAGGTCTTTGCATGGAAAGAAGTCATCTTGCAGGCAGGTCTTTGCATGGAAAGTGACGGAGGCTTTGGTAGTCGAACTCTGGGTCATCTTTGTTGTTTATGGAACATCATAGAGCCAGCTGTATCAAAGATTGAACAGAGACTATCAAAAAAGCTTTAACAACTTGTTAATGGAGAGCAATTGTCATACAACATATATACTAAGGTCAGTCTTTTTCATATGTGTCAGTGCTGCAACATATTTACTCTCCCTGATGCGAGGAAACACATCCAGAAAAATTTATTTATATCATCACCAGCTGCAACATATTTACTCACCCATTTCAGTGAACTTCAATAGCAGCAACACAACTAATTCTCATCTGATTCTTCTTGATAGCATCACCAGTTACTCAACCTCGGACATAACCATCTACTGCAACATCAAGTTCAGCTACACCTCTGCAACCTCCACTTCAATGAAACCCAACATTTCAATCTTAAACTTCTGTGTAAGAATCAAAATAACCACTATCAAATTCATATAAAACCATATGTATTACTTCACACATCCTTCACAAAGATCTACTGACATACAATTGAAATTCAAAAAAAATAAACAATTTATCAATTAATAGTAATCGATCCAAACCCATGAACCATGTAAAATCCATGGTATTTGTACAAGAAATCAACAGACAAAGGGTGAAATTACAGAAAATTACCCGATATTTATCAGCACCAACATTTCTTTGGATTCAAACAAAGTTCTAAACTATCATTCTATCTTTCTCATTTAACACGAACATCAACCATTCCATCTAACCAAGCAACACCAACTCGAAATCAGGTTCGATCTTGAATTCCTCATCTGCAATTTGAATTTCACCAATATCCTAATTTCTTCATCATAATAACCACCACCATCAGATCTTAATTTCTCATTAGTTTAGTCTTCTCAAACCCTTAAAATCCAGTGAACCCATCTCTCAGTAAGTTCAATGACCACCTTCATTCTCCCACTTATCCATTAATTCAAAGAATGAGGAAACTTCATTTCTTCGACCTACTCTTCTCGACAAAGCAAACTACGTACATCTGCATTTGTTTCTTTATTAATCCGGTGATGAACAATGAAGAACAAAAGGGGATCCGAGATGGAGAAGATGATTTTGGTGTTGTTTATAGGTTTTTGGTCAGTAAAATTGATGTGACTTCTAAGGTTTTTGATTGTTTCACGAGAAGGGTTGATATCAAAATAAATTTTGTTTCGAATTGCTCCTCCATTGACCACGGAAAACAACCACCGTAAACCCATCTCGGTTCCTTCTTTACGTAATCGATTTCATCTCCAAAGCTGTAATTCATCATCGATCTTGATTTCTAGCAATGACAACACCAAATCCTAAAATCGAACCCATGATTAAAAAACTTTGATGAGAGATACTGGAGAGATAATAAATTTTGTTGTTTATTCGTTCTTAAGGGATGGAGAGGTATGGTTCAAGTTATGGCTAGGTTAGATGTTGAAAGGGGTTCTGAGATTGAATCAGTGAAAGAAGAAATTGGTAGCAGAGTACGAATTGAAGTTAGGTTTCATTTGATTTAGGGTTTCATTACTAAACACCCCATCTTAGATTTTCTTGAAGAGTAGAGGAGAAGAAGATAGAGAAAAACTGAAGAAAGAGAAAAAAGATTAGAATTAGAGTTCGAGTGGTGGTGGGTGATACAACCAAGAATGGACGGACCAGATTTTTTTTTATCCCCTCATACGGATTAAGAAAATATCTTGACGGTTGAGATCGTATTTGAGATGCACATACGGATTGGGAAATATGTGTTTCTCTTTGTGTTAATACGAACTCATGTTTTCGGTTTAATTATCAATCTTCGACATGAAAAAAATACAAAAAAAATATTAATAAATTCAGGACATTGTTATCGACATTCTGATATAAAAAAATCCAGAAAATATATAATAATGAATCGGGAAAATGAAAATGAATTCGATAATTGGTGTGTTTCTTTGTGCTTTCTCTTTGTGTTTTTGTGCTTCCGGTTTGAATTTCGACTAGTCGCATAAGTCATGAAGTAATTTTGACAAGTCATACAGGTCAATAAATAGCTTTAGTTCACACTGGTAAACTCAGGTTATAAGATAACTAGAGATGGACCACGAAATTCAGGATGGTTCTGACTTTAAACTTAGCTGGATACATCATCAAAATCGATAAATATGAAGCTCATTGTTGATTCGAACTTCAAATATGGTATAAAAACATACAAACTATGAGCCAAGAAGCTCTGGGAGGGTTCTGACTTCAAACTTAGCATGATACATCATCAAAATCGATAAATATGAAGCTCAATGTTGATTCAAACTTCAAATGTGGTATAACGACATACAAATTATGAACTTATAAGCTTCGGGAGCGTTCAAAGTTAGCATGATACATCATCGAAATCGATAAATATGAAGTTCAATATTGATTCGAACTTCAAAGTTTGTCTTTCGGATGAAACCGAGACGGATTATATCATAATTGAACATCACAGTTCGAGATTACTCGAGTTAGACTGAATTTCTCTTTCGGATGAACTGGAGAGGAAATATATCGAATGAACATCACGAGTTGAGAGATTACGATAGTTAGACCTGAATTTCTCTTTCAGATGAACTGGAGAGGAAATATATCAGGTAAGAATGATGAATCCAACCATTTATAGGTAATATTCCTTTGGAATATTCCCCGAATCCTTAAACAAACCCTATTCTGGCATATTGTATGCATACACCGGCTCCGAGATCGAAACCCGGGAGTGGACTACTATAAGTCGGAAACTTGGTAAGAATGATGAATCCAACCATTTGGGTAAGATTCCTTTGGAATATTCCCGAAACCTTAAACAAACCCTATTCTGGCATATTGTATGCATACACTGGCTCTGAAATCGAAACCTCGCTGGGAGTGGACTATTATAAGTCGTAAACTTGGTAAGAATGATGAATCCAACCATTTAAAGGTAAGATTCCTTTGGAATATTCCCCGAAACCTTAAACAAACCCTATTCTTGTATATTGTATGCATACACTTGCTCTGAGATCGAAACCTGGCTGGGAGTGGACTACTATAAGTCGGAAACTTGGTAAGAATGATGAATCCAACCATTTATAGGTAAGATTCCTTTGGAATATTCCCCGAATCCTTAAACAAACCGTATTCTGGCATATTGTATGCATACACTGGCTCCAAGATCGAAACTTGGCTGGGAGTGGACTACTATAAGTCGGAAACTTGGTAAGAATGATGAATCCAACCATTTAAAGGTAAGATTCCTTTGGAATATTCCCCGAAACCTTAAACAAACCCTATTCTGGCATATTGTATGCATACACTGGCTCCGAGATCGAAACCTGGCTGGGAGTGGACTACTATAAGTCAGAAACTTGGTAAGAATGATGAATACATCCATTTATAGGTAAGATTCCTTTGGAATATTCCCCGAAACCTTAAACAAACCCTATTCTAGTATATTGTATGCATACACTGGCTCCGAGATCGAAACCTGGCTGGGAGTGGACTACTATAAGTCAGAAACTTGGTAAGAATGATGAATACATCCATTTATAGGTAAGATTCCTTTGGAATATTCCCCGAAACCTTAAACAAACCCTATTCTAGTATATTGTATGCATACACTTGCTCTGAGATCGAATCCTGGCTGGGAGTCGACTACTATAAGTCGGAAACTTGGTAAGAATGATGAATCCAGCCATTTAAAGGTAAGATTCCTTTGGAATATTCCCCAAACCTTAAACAAACCCTATTCGGCATATTGTATGCATACACTTTGGCTCTTAAATCGAAACCTCATTCGGGAGTGGACTATTATAAGTCGGAAACTTGGTAAGAATGATGAATCCAACCATTTATAGGTAAGATTCCTTTGGAATATTCAAAGAATCCTTAAACAAACCGTATTCGGCATATTGTATGCATACACCGCTCCGAGATCGAAACCTGGCTGGGAATGGACTACTATCAGTCGGAAACTTGGTAAGAATGATGAATCCAACCATTTATAGGTAAGATTCCTTTGGAATATTCCCCAAAACCTTAAACAAACCCTACTCTGGCATATTGTATGCATACACTTGCTATGAGATCGAATCCTGGCTGGGAGTGGACTACTATAAGTCGGAAACTTGGTAAGAATGATTTATCCAACCATTTAAAGGTAAGATTCCTTTGGAATATTCCCCGAAACCTTAAACAAACCCTATTCTAGCATATTGTATGCATACACTTGCTCTGAGATCGAATCCTAGCTGGGAGTGGACTACTATAAGTCGGAAACTTGGTAAGAATGATGAATCCAACCATTTAAAGGTAAGATTCCTTTGGAATATTCCACAAATCCTTAAACAAACCGTATTCTTGCATATTGTATGCATACACTGGCTCCAAGATCGAAACCTGGCTGGGAGTGGACTATTATAAGTCAGAAACTTGGTAAGAATGATGAATCCAACCATTTATAGGTAAGATTCCTTTGGAATATTCCCCGAATCCTTAAACAAACCGTATTCTGGCATATTGTATGCATACATTGGCTCCGAGATCGAAACCTGGATGGGAGTGGACTACTATCAGTCGGAAACTTGGTAAGAATGGTGAATCCAACCATTTATAGGTATGATTCCTTTGGAATATTCCCCAAAACCTTAAACAAACCATATTCTGGCATATTGTATGCATACACTTGCTCTGAGATCGAATCCTGGCTCGGAGTGGACTACTATAAGTCGGAAACTTGGTAAGAATGATGAATCCAACCATTTAAAGGTAAGATTCCTTTGGAATATTCCCGGAAACCTTAAACAAACCCTATTCTAGCATATTGTATGCATACACTGGCTCTGAAATCGAAACCTCGCTGGGAGTGGACTATTATAAGTCGGAAACTTGGTAAGAATGATGAATCCAACCATTTATAGGTAAGATTCCTTTGGAATATTCTCCGAATCCTTAAACAAACCGTATTCTGGCATATTGTATGCATACACTGGTCCGAGATCGAAACCTGGCTGGGAGTGGACTACTATAAGTCGGATACTTGGTAAGAATGATGAATCCAACCATTGAAAGGTAAGATTCATTTGGAATATTCCCCAAAACCTTAAACAAACCCTATTCTGGCATATTGTATGCATACACCGGCTCAAATCGAAACCTCATTACGGGAGTGGACTATTATAAGTCGGAAACTTGGTAAGAATGATGAATCCAACCATTTATAGGTAAGATTCCTTTGGAATATTCCCCGAATCCTTAAACAAACCGTATTCTGGCATATGGTATGCATACACTGGCTCCGAGATCGAAACCTGGCTGGGAGTGGACTACTATCAGTCGGAAACTTGGTAAGAATGATGAATCCAACCATTAATAGGTAAGATTCATTTGGAATATTCCCCGAAACCTTAAACAAACCCTATTCGGCATATTGTATGCATACACCGGCTCAGAGATCGAAACCAGGGATGGGAGTGGACTACTATAAGTCGGAAACTTGGTAAGAATGATGAATCCATCCATTTACTGTAAGATTCCTTTGGAATATTCCCAAAACCTTAAACAAACCATTTAAGGTAAGATTCCATGGAATATTCTCAAAACCTTTAAAACCCCTCTTTTAGATATTTTTACCCAATCTCAAAAGGCCTAAATTTTTAGAATTTAGTGAGGTGTGTTAGAGAAAATAGTTTTTAGCGAAGTGAAAAAAAAAATAGCGAAGTGAGATTTTTTTGCAAAAGTGGATAAAATCTAGCGAAGTGAGAAAAATTTAGCGAAGTGTTTAACCCCTACGACGACTCTTAAAAGGGGTTGTAGAAGGTTTATTTATCGGAAGTGAGAAAAATTTAACAGAACCGGAGATCAAAATAATTTTTAACAGAAGTGAGAAAAATTTAGCAGAAGTGAGAATTTTTTTGCAGAAGTGAATAAAATCTGGCAGAAGTGAGAAAAATTTAGCAGAAGTGTTTATACCTCTACGACGACTCTTAAGGGGGTTGTATAAGGTTTATTTATCTTTTTCTTCTTATCTTTTCAATCTTCCATCATAACCATCCATTTACATCATAACCGTCCATTTATTTTTTGTTCCTTAACATTTTTTTTTCTTATCACTTTTTTTATAAAAGTAGATGTAAAATATAATCAAACATGTAAATGTGGAAGGATGGTTGGAATCTCGGACTTGGAAGGAAGAGGCTCAGGTTCGACTCACCTTAGCCTCATTTTTTTTTTCAAATAAATTTTTTGTTCCTTAACTTTGACAACTATTATTTTGTTCCTTAACTTTGACAACTATTATTTATTTTTTGTTCCTTAACTTGGACGACTATTATTTGGTAAAGGTAGTAAAACATGCCACCTTTCACAACTTTAAAAATATGAGTTGTAAAGTTACAGTTGTTGATAACTATTTTTCCCGTAGTGTCTTATCAACTTTCATCAAGCTCTTGTAGAGCTTGCACAAGTGGCACCCGTAAGATAAAATGTAATTCATTAATATCTGGTAGCCAATGATTATTTCTGAGTTTTCTGAATAAGACTAAGAACCAGGAATCAGAGACAAAAATAGTGTCAACAAACTTGAAAAGTTGCATTCGCAAATCCTTACAAACAGTACTCTGATGAATCTTCTTTCATGAGAAACCTAAACTGTAACTGAATAAGAGTTATCTGATCGAGTTGCACAAAGAGCTACTTCCAAGGAGAAGCACTTCGCATGTTGCTCCATGGGAACTTGCTTGTGGCTTCTTGTTCGCCCCGACTTCCCTGGCCACTTCTATAGTTGGATCGCCTCTCTTTGAAGTTGGGATTGGTGTCTCTAGCATAGCCTTGCTTCCCTGGCCTAATATATCTCTTAGTTCCCTGTCCATCAAGCCAATGTGACTTCACCTCTCCTCCCTACTCTAATCAGGTTTTGCAATCAAAATCCCTCCTCTCTTCTTCTTCTTTCCTTCCATGTTCAAAGTTGGAACTTCTTCAACTTCAAAGCCGTACAGAGACTCAAGAACCCTTCTGATTTCAATCTATTCAGTATAAAAAAGATAAACCCTCAAAATACATAACCTACTCTTATAAGACCGCAATATCAGGGTTTGGAAGATAGGAAAAAGAAGAACAAAAAACCAGTAGTGAGTGCAGTACCTTTGAAGCTGAAGGAACGGTCTTGAGTGCAATCTCTTTGATGAGGAAGGCATAAGAAGCTTAATGGGGAGATTAGTAAAATTAATAACCCTTTTTCCCAACCTGCTCCCCATCTTCTATTTATACGTTTGCTTGCCGGTGCAGTCTCTCTGGAGGAGAAGAATGTTTAGATGAAATTTTTAAGATTAGTGGTTGTATAGGTAGAGAAAAGTTTTCCTAAACATCAAAATTCAACAATCTCTGTGACATCAAACCAGATATAAAACTCTCTGTTATCAGTAGAGCTAGCCATTACATTACCTCCAGTGATTTTAAGATTATGAAAGATACGTGGTATCACATTATTGTCATTTAACCAATCTACAAAGAAATGAAAGGCAGTAATCTCTCTAATTTAGTTTAGTTTACATTACGTCAGGGTCTTCTTTGGTTCTTAAAGTGCGAATGCTAGTAATAAAAAGTGGGTTTCTGATTCTTTGTAAGGAAGAATGAAACTAGTTTTGTAAGCTCAATGTATGTACTAATAATATCTTCAGTTTGAGAAATATCATTGTATTGTAGTGCATGGATGACTTCAGTTAGAAATTCGTCAACACCTAAATCGTACGGAACAATCAAAAATTTAATCTTCAATGTGATTTTTTTTTCTTTTCTTTGTGCAATTGTAACATAAGTGCAATAGAAAGGTACAAACAAGGACAAAGTAACAGAATTATAACAAGGTTTAATCAAAAAAAAAAAAAAAAAAAAACTTTTTACTGATCCAATGAAAGAGCCAAAGCTGAATTATAAGTTACAATAAGCATGGCTTGTATAGCCTTCCATATAAACTTAATATAGAAATCCAAATACTACTAAACCAGCCTATGAGAATGGGTTAGGCTCGTGAAACTAAGTTAAAGTATAGAGGAACTAAATTGTGAAGCAAATTCTAGACCATGACCTTCTTGGAACCAAAGAGTGAACTTCAAAATAAGGGATAAACAGGGTTCATATTAGGATAATATAAACCAAAATTCTGTTCAACTCCAGCAGGCTGCTTCAAATTCTCGTTAAATATCGAAAAAAGAAATGTATCGTAATGGTGATCGGGTCTTCTTGGAGTTCCTCCTTTTGAAGCATGTTTCACAAGGTTTGTATTGTAAACCTTAGCATTATCAACACTTGTATAAGGCTCATTCCCTGCACTTGGCCAACCACTTTCAGATACGGCAATGTTAACATCAGACATACCTATCTTCTCCAGAGCTGCATTGAAACTGTCTACCATGGCATCAAAGAGATTGTAATACTTCAAGTCTCCATCTACCACAACAGGTGTAGTAGAGGTGAATAGTGCATACTCCAGGGAGACATATTCTGGATTTTCAGCATAAGCAAAATACGGGTACACATTGATCATTAACGGTGCACCATAACGTTTTACTAACGCGGAAACTTGAGTCATAACCTCCACAACTTCAGGAGAAAAAGCACCAGCTGAAGGAGGATAAGAGGTGCCAATAACAAAAGCTGGAACCACTGTAGTAACCTTAATTTGATCTAAGCCGATTTTCACCAAAGCATTGTAAAGATTGGTCATGGCTCCAGGAACATATTGAGCCAGCGGTCCAGGGATAACTTCGTTACCAGCAGTGACCCAACCAAACTTAACATCATCTTTGTATGGGACAATATTCGTTGCCACCCATGAATTAGCAGCATCTTGGCTCGACGAAAGAGATGCTAAATCTTCATTGAGAGTACCTAGTGATACTAAAATCCCAGTTCCTCTTAATGCATCTAGTATTTGAGGTGTTGGTGCAAACAATCTTACCATTTGGATTCCATTTATTTTGTAGAGACTTATTACCTCTTGTGGTGATGGTAGATTGTCCGCAACTGTTCCATAGCAAACCCCAATCCGACCAGCAGCACCTGCCATGTAATTGGTTTGAGTTAATTATCACAAAAAACATAATAGAATTTGAAGATCATCAAAGTGGTTGGTATCATGGCATCAAAAAACCAAAAAAAAAAAAAAAAAAAGAAGACAAACGAAATATCCGTTTTAGACCATCATCTATTATCGTTTTAGACCTCGAAATATCCGTTTCTTGAATTCTCAAGAATTGATGAATACCTTTGCTACGTAGAGAGAAAATTTGGGATATCTTACTGGTGAGAGACAACTGGTGAGCAAAAAACAATGCCAGGAACAGTACTGTGATGATCTTTTTCATGTCCATCATCTTTTCTACGCACTACGCGCTTTGTAGAAACGAACTAAAAGAGAACGTAAAGAAGCTGGAAAGTCCAACAATAACTAACCTAGTATTTTACAACTCCAAGAAGATGATAAGCGAATTCGAAAGGTGTTGTAGTATACTGTGGTGCAACCAAGTATATATATACATAAATACTCTTGAAAAAGGAAATACTCTTGGAATTTCCATATTAAAAGGTTTTTTCTTAAAATAAAACACTAAGGTGATCCTTTGGGCCCTTTGTTGTTTGCTCTTACTCTTCACCCCTTGGTTAAAAAAATTGCCGCGCAATGTGAGCTTGAACTACAAGCCTGGTACTTAGATGATGGTACCTTGATTGGAGATACTCTTATGGTTGCAAAGGCTTTGAAGATAATTCAAGAGTTTGGGGTTGAAAAGGGTTTACATCTAAATATATCCAAGACCGAACTGTTTTGGCCCTCTCCAGACCCACGAGCTTTAATTCCAGGCGTTTTTCCTCCCAATATAAGTAGGCCAACTAAGGGTGTGAAGCTTTTGGGGGGGGGCCGGTAAGCCTTGATGCTCAATTCAATAAGGATTTGGTTGTTAGTAAAGTGCGCAAGACTATGGATCTTATTGATGCTGTAGAGAAGTTAGAAGACCCACAAGGTGAATTGCTTTTGTTTGAATTGCACCGGTGTTTCGAGACTTTATTTCGCCTTGAGAACAACGAGACCTGAATTTTTACAAGACGCTCAAGACTTATTTGATGCTCGCCTGTTTCAATTCCTTAGGCACATCATTACTGGAGACGGTCCTGGTTACGGGCTCCTTCAGCAAAGGCTTTCTACTTTGCCTTTCAAACACGGAGGTATGGGTGTGTACACTATGCAGGATACTAAAAATTATTGTTTTCTTGCATCTTGTTTACAGACCCTTGAGTTGCAATCCAAGATTTTGAGAGATACTGGTATCAGTGGTAGTGGTCCCTCTCTCCAACGTGCTTTGGACTCCTTCAATTCGGTATGTGTCGACGTTTCTCCTATCCGCTCTAGTAATTTTGCCACCCATTCCATGAACTCCCTGGCAAATATTTACTTTGATGCAGTTAAGAAAAACATACACGCCACTTATGTTATGACGGAGCGCGACTCTATTTTATGGCATTGCAACCAGTCCAAACATGCATGGGATTTTCTGATGGCGATTCCAATTGTGGGACTTAATCAACATATTGGAGCTAGGCTGATTCGGTGCAATTCTCCCGGTATAGATTAGGGATCCCTCTTTTTGAGGAGGATGGTTCTTGTCCCTTCGCAAGAGAGATATGGATATTTTTGGTGATCATGCCTTACATTGTGCGAATGAGGTTGGGCTTAAATTTAGACATGATTTGGTGCGAGACACTCTTGCAGACATGTGCTACCGTGCAGGCGTACCTGCTAGGAAGGAGGTTGACTTGGGGCTTCTTGCTAATAATGGCACTGCTCTGAGACCGGCTGACTTACTTGTGCATAATTGGGATAATGGGAGGGATGTGTGTTTGGATGTGACTGGTGTTTCGCCTTTTACCGGGGGTGGAGTTCGTACCTTTTCCCCAGGTCTTACCATTAAGAATGCTGTTTCTCGCAAGTATGCTAAATATTTGGAGAAGTGCACGTCTCATGGATTTGGTTTTGAAACTTTGGCCTTCACTACCTTAGGGGAGTTAGGCGGCGGTATCATAGATTTTCTGAAGCGTCTACGCAATTATATGGCTAGCCATGATGCTAATGTTCGGGTTGGAGAGTTTCTTTTTCATAGGTTAGGTGTGGTTATTCAAAAGGGTGTTGGCAGCGGCGAAGGTAGAAACTAGGCTAAGGGGAAGCAAAGTCTTGTTAGGGGGAGCAAAAATGCTAAATTAGGCTTGGAGGAATTTTGGGCTGGGAAATTTAGGCTTGAAAGCCCAATAGTTAGGGGTCGCAAGTGCGTACCCTTGCTTGCAGCTGGATTCGCCACTGGGTGTTGGAGCTCAGCTTGTTGCTAGGCTTCCATCCAATTTCTTACCAGTTGATAGTCTTTCTGATTTGTAATTAATATTATTTTTATGGCTAAACACTAAAAAAAACGAAAAAAAAATACCTAAATCGTACGGATAAGAGGCGAGAAAACAATATCTTTGCACGAGAGAAGAGATAGACACGTTTCGAATGCTTCAATTTGTTTTTTGGGCTACTAGGAATTGGAATTTTTAGGTTTATCAGTTGATGTATTACAACCTTAAAACTGTCTTCAACAATGTTGGTTTTACTTGAGGGTGTTTTGAAATTGGGATAGATGTTGAAAAGACATTGTCAATTGGGTAATTGTACATCGTTGGTGTGAATTGTCCACATGTGACCGGTTTTGTTGATAATGTCTTTTGAAGCTCTAGTACAAAGCTTAAAACTGAGTAAATTGCTCCGAAAATGAGATGTGTGTTTTAGATTCAATAGTTGTTGGGTCTATGGCTAAGACATGGCTGAGTTGTTCATAATGACTTTTGAGCTTTAGTACTTAACTACTAATTGAATTTAAAGATATATATATATGAGAAATTGGTAAGCACGAGTGTGTGTAATTATACACTTTGAGATGGCGTGTTTTGCAGGTGAAACTCCCATAAACTGGGCAGCTATACAAGGGCGCTTGGCTGCTGTGGAATATCTTCTTCAAATGGGTGCCAATCCTGAAATACCAAATGATTTGGATTGTAGTCCTTTGCATCATGCTGCTATGAGAGGTAGGTTGCGGTCCAACTGGAAGCTCTCCAAATGTGTTATTCAGACATTAGCCTAAATGAGGTCCTGATGTTTTTTTTCTTCTGTTGCAGGGCATACAGAAATCATACCCTTGTTACTTTCAAAAGGTATCAATGTGGATGTTACGAATGAACTTGGGTCACCGCTACAATATGCTGCAGCCCATGGCTACCACGATATTGTTAAAGTTCTTCTAGATCATGCATGGTGCCAATGTGAGTAGCATTTACCTCCTCTTTGTTAACAGGCGTGACTTTCTGTTTAGCAAATACTCAACTCATCTCTAAATAGTTACCTAAATTTTATCCTGATTAGATGCGAACTGTTCAATAGCTACATATGGTTATCTGTATTTACGAATTAGATCTATGTTAAGCTAAATCTTGTATACACGATAGGATGTATGTATAATCTCTGCCTGATGTTGCTCTATAAGTATCTGCATTTCAGCAGACTTGTTTAGTGTGATCATAATAGAACTCCTCTCTACATGCATATCTGTTACTTGAAAACGATTATAACATACTTACTTCCACAATTTCTTATTTTTTTCACTAAGCAACTACCTTCTGTTTTATCTTTGCAGCCAAATTCGCTCTTCCATGATGCATTGACTCCACTTCATTCATCTATCCATTCACGATCTTTGCAATGCGTGGTGTCATTACTGAAGGTAACAATATTTTTCTACATTCTTGTTGGTATATTAGGAGACTTTCCATGTTTCTCTTTGTTCCATTTCTTTTGAGAGTGGTTATTGTTTTTTGATCATACATGCATATTAAGGATTATTTGGTGTCTGCTTGTGGTTGTTGGGTGCCTCAATATATCATATTTGGGTTTGTAAATACGCCCTATATAATTTGTTATTATAAATACTTTTTTCTTTTGTGTAGGCAGGTGCTGATCCTAATCTAGGACCAGATGGAAAACCAGAGCATAAAGATGAGGGAATTTAGTAGCTAATGGTTGATCGCCTACCCAACGATCTTCCCAGAACAGCACCGACACCCCATCTCCCACCTTGATAGATAAATTAGACTTGAAAAGTTGAAGATGCTTATAGATGTTTTTCCAAACCCCACAACCATGCGCTTGTTTTGGGGCTTTAGTTTCCCTATCGAAGCCTGTAGATCCATAATTTACTTAAAATAGGTACGATTAAATAAATTATTATACTAGGTACTATTGAGCTTGCTATAAGCCTGTATAAATTATTATACTAGGTACGATTGAGCTTGCTATAAGCTCAATCGTACCTAGTATAATAATTTATTTAAAATAGAATAATTGTACGATGAAGGACGACAACACCTTTAATTAAACATTGTACCAGTTAATCCCGTCAGTATCACCGATACCGATATCGGTACAAAGGGAACCATTCTTGGGAATTCAGAGTATACCTTTACCAAGAGGGACTACCACTCCTACTGGTACTAATAAACGTACTAATTTTCTTCTTTGGAGTAGGTAGAAAATCTCGAATTCGCGACTTACTACTGGTCAATTTTGTCCCGTTCTATCAAACGTGCCCAAGATATACACCACGCCATCAAATGCAAAAGCCATCAGCAAAAATAGCAAAAATAGAATAATTTTGTCCCGTTTTGTTAACTTGTATACCCGTATACATGTTAAGGTTTAATAAAGAATTATTTTATTTGTTTGGAAATTGTGTTTTTTGTCTTATTCTACTAGAAATTGGTTTTTCTTGCACTAAAAACAACAAATTTTGTTCCCAATGCAAAGAATTGTTGTTTTCAATGCAATAAAACAAACAAATCTTGTTTCCAATGCAAGAATTTGTTGTTTTAATGAACCTTAACATGTATACGGGTATACAAGTTAACAAGACCCACTAATTTTCTCTAAGCATAAATTTTATCTCTATTTTTATTCATTACGGAATTTGATTTTTTTTTTTTTTGTTACCCAGCACCATTGTATGCTATACAGAGTGCATTCATTTACCGTGGTACATTTTACGTATCCCTCTGCAGTCTGCCCATGACCTAACCTAAAGTAGAGACGTGTAGACTAGGTCGAGACCCATATGGACTCACACCACTACCCCGAGTCCCAACCGCTTCAATTCACTGTGGCGCGTCTTTCCGTGTTAAAAGTTGAAAAACACTTTATTCTCTCTTTCTTCTCCACATTTCCCCAAAACCAAAACCCTCTTCTGAGTCTTCATCTTCATCTTCTTTCTTCTCTCTCTCACCATGGAGGAGGAGCTTGTTGTATCCGAGGCGTTTGTTGTAGACGAAGGTCCGTACAATCTATTAACCTAGAGTTTTGTTTTCACACTCTTCATTTCCCAATATCTCTTTACTAAATCCGTTTGTTTGTTCTTTGTTTTCGCAGCTAAGAACTTACTTGATGCTGCTCGTGATGGCCAACTTGACCGACTCAAAAGTAAGCATCGATTTCTTTAGGATTATCTGTGATTTTTTGATTTTTTTGATGGTCTTGATTTGCATCAGGATCTGCAGCAACACTAGCTTATGTGCTTGGAGGTGAAACACAAGCACTAGTTCGGAACCTTAAAGATCGAGATGGGAGGAGAGCTGTTCATCAGGCTGCGGCTGGAGGAAGTGTTCAAGTTCTTAAGTACTTGATTGAGGAATTGAAAGTTGAAATTGATGTTAGAGATGAGTCAGGTATGATGATAATTTGGGTTCTTTTCTTTGATTTCATGCTTCTTTGGTGTTCATAGTGCTATTGCTTCTAATTTCCATACTTCAATTTGTTTATTTCTGTGTTGGGGTTCAGGAGAATTGGAAATTGTTGTTTTTGTGTTGGTCATGTTTAGGGGCTTTCTTAATTTTCACATGGGTTAATGGACTTTGTCAGTATCATAGATCCACATGAGCAGGAGATTTCTTAATTATGGCTTCTGAAGCTAAAGTTGATAAGCTGAAAAACTGAATTAACCTGAGTAAATGGCTCCAAACAATGATTTTCAAAGTTCTGTGGACTGTATGTTTTCTTGTTTATAACTGTAACGAAAATGAGATTAGTGTTTTAGATTGAATTGTAGCTCTACAGCTAATACATTGTCGAGTGAATTAGTGTACTTTAACGGTAAAAAAATATGGTGCGAGTATATGGTCACATAATGACTTCTGGAGCTATGCTATTAATTGAAGTTGAAGTTGCTATTCTTAAGAATCGGCCAATGCAAGTCTGTGAAATTATGGTGATGTGTTTCGCAGGTGCACCTCCTCTAACTCACGCAACCATAGAAGGGTGTGTGGCCGCTGTGAAATATCTTCTTGAAATGGGTGCCAATCCTGAACTAATAGATGTTTCACATTCTAATCCGTTGCATCATGCCGCTTTGAGAGGTAGGTTGCTTTTCAGCTGATCCAATAACTTTCCAAGTTTGTTATTCGGACATTTTCGAGTAGCCTAAATAAGGACCTGATGTTTTTTTTCGTGTTGCAGGGCATAAAGATATCGTGCCTTTGTTACTTTCAAAAGGTATCAATGTGGATGTTTCCAATGGTAAGGGCTCACCGCTACAATTTGCTGCCATTGCTGCCAAACATGATACTGTTAAAGTTCTTTTGGATCATGGTGCCAATGTGAGTAGCATTTACCTTCTCTTCATAAATAGGTGTGGCCTTCTGTTTAACAAATACTTAAATGAATCCTCAATGGTAACCTAAATATTATCCTGATTAGACGTGAACTGCTTGATCACGACATCTATTTATTTTTTTAGTTAGAATCAGAACTATTTTAAGCTAAATCCTATATCGTGTATGATAAGCTCTTTTGATATAACTAAAAGCTTTCATTTCCTATCGTTGTTGAGTAGAATCTCTGCCTAATGTTGCATTTTTAAGTTTTTGCCCTTCAGCATACACCTCCACTCTGTGTACATATCTGTCATGTGAAATGATGATAACATAGAATCATTCCTTTTACTTCTACAATGTCTCCTTTTTTTTATTCTCTAATCGCTGAATCTACCTTCTGTTTTATTTTTGCAGCCAAATGTGGTCTTAAATGGTACATTTACTCCACTTTATTCATCTATCCATGCCCGATCTTGGCAATGTGTGGAAGCATTACTGAAGGTAGAAATTTTTTTCCACATTCTTTTTGGACCTATTTAACATTTATAAGACAAGTTTCTGTGATTTAAACAATTGCTTCTCGATTTGAATTTCGGTGTGTGTGAACTTTCTCCTTTTTTATTCAAGCAGGCTAAATTTCTTAATCTTGATTTCAGATATATTTTAGGGAAATGTTTCTTTTGGTTCCATTTCTGTTTAGTGGGTCTTTAGGGAGTGTGTAAAAGTGGTGATGGTGTTTTCATCATATGCATCGTTTTTGGGTTCGTAAATATACCCTATATAAATTATTCTTGTAAATATTTTTCCATCTATATAGGCAGGTGCTGATCCAAATGGTGGACCAGATGGAATAAAGGCTCTGGATCTTGCAGTTGATATGGGGGTAATACAAATCATCAAGCTGCTGGTTGAAGCTGGTGCAGATCCAAATGTTGCAAATATAGTAAGCTAATTGATTTTGGTCTCTGTTATTTTAGTGGACATCATCTGTTGCAACTGACATGAAATCGTACTTAAAAGTTTTTATAATAGTGGTCCTGAATGAGAGTCTATTTTGATTTTATAAAACTCCATGGGCCACATTGAGTCGAATGATCAAAGAGATTGACTTGATTATTTCGTCCTTTCATTAGAATGGCCCAATATTCTTGAGTTTTTTTATTGAGTTTTCTTAATATGTAAAGAAGCGGCACTATGAGATGATTCGTTGGTGTCACCTGTGGTTTTCTGGGTTATGAAAGTTTTTTTTTTTTTTTGTCACAGCGCGGACTAAAGCCAATTGAAGTCGCAGCTGTTAATGATAATCGTCGAGGTGTTGAGATTCTTTTTCCGGTGACTTCTCTTATTCCATCATACGATGACTGGAGTGTTGATGGGATTATGAAGCTTGTAAATTCTAAGAAGTTTGATGAAGAGGTAATTAAAATGTGTATTTTTTTGAGGTTTTAAATATTTATCATAACATTTTGGGACCAAAATGACTTCACTTTCTTTTCACTAGCATGCCATTAACATTCCTATCAGTTAATACTTGTTGGCATTCAGCAGCTTCCAACTTTCATGCAAAAAAGCTCATAAGTTGTAGTTTATAGGAACTTTCTAGTGAATGTATTGTATTAAATCTTCATTATTGACAGATGATTCAAAAAACAAAGGAGAATTTTCTTGAGGCAAAATCAAGGGGATCAAGTGCATTTCAGAGGAAGGAGTATTGGCGGGCAGTATATTGGTACACAGAGGTACCTTTTTTTTCTTGAGCGCTTAAATGGATTTTAGTTTAATTGATAGCTTTTAATGGAAGGTGAAATAGGAGTACATCCTCCGTCTATAATATAGTGATTTTTGAGCATTCATATCATCATATGGGACAGAATTTGGATCATATGGGAATTGCAGAGAATATCTACATTTATGATAGAAATGTACATCTGCCAAATAATGATCTAGGAATGAAACTGGGCACAAGCCTTCATTTTTTCTTTTTTCAGTTAAGTTCCGTATATGCTTATTTCAGAACCTATTAAGTTTCAGAACAGTTGCTTTTCATGTCTCAATTGCACAGTTTTACGCTAGAAAGATAGCTTCTCTGCGCCTTTCAAATCATTGTCACCTAAGCTTAATCTATAAGCAATTTAACTGTACATCTCAGTAGATGTTATAAAATTGTTACTTACTTTAATTCATTTGCAGAGGCACATGCTTCTCCCTTGGTGGAGTTAAAATAGGAACCACTCATATCCACAATTTCCACACTGTCAGTTGGATAATATTCTCAAATGTGGAAATCGATCTTCCAGATTTTTTTGGTTCTTAGTCTATTTCTTCTTGACTTATTTTTCTCTCCCATAGATGGGTTGATAGCTGTAGTTTTTGTTTCAGGCCCTACACATGAAACCTGGTGATGCAGCTGTCCTTTCCAACAGGAGTTTGTGCTATGTGTATACAAACAAAGGAGATCTTGCTTTTGAAGATGCTAATCAGTGCATCTTGAAAAGACCAGACTGGCCTAAGGCGTATTATAGGGCAGGCGTAGCACTCAAACTGATGAATGTACATATTCGTCAGTTTTTTCTTGTCTGTTAATTTTCCTCTCTGCTTTTTATACAAAGAAATCCTTTTTGATAATATTTGTTGCATTTGCCGCAGAGGCTTGACGAGGCAGCAGATGCCTTTTCTAATGGTTTGAAACTGGATCCTGAAAATAGAGAGCTTCAAGATGCATTCAGGTTAGGTACCATTATTTATTACCATTTCATCGGTTTCATTTATTAATTCTTGCATCACTTCTTATCAAGTTTATCATTAGAACCTGAACCTGTTCTTGTTGGAGAGTGAAAATTAGCTGCTGGATGTTGATTAGATGACCAATAACCACCAACACCCGTAGAGTTAAAACTCTGGGTCAATTGTGCTTGGGTTCCTTTTATACTTGGTAGTTACGATGGGTTAGTATGAATCGTCTTACCTGTTTGAAGTTAGAACTTTAATTATTAAATTTTCAAGATTTTTGCTGTGCGTTTAGAATTTAGGCCCTTCCACTTGTTTCTTCCACAAGAAGCATAGACGCACATCTAACTTGGGTCTAGAGTGACTGTGTTGCTTAAATGGAGATAGAGGCGTAAAAGGCTATTGTAGCAATGGCAGTGTCAGGGTTAAGTTCTCTGAATCATTGGTTGAGGTCTTCATGTAGAAAACATAACCATGATAATCAGTTCTTATGATTTCTTTTTCGTATTATTCAACCTTTTCTTATTCGATTTCACTCTTCTTTCTTACAGGAAGGTTTCTTTAAACAGGTAGAAGGCCATCAATGTCCCTCTCTAGATTGAAAAGCTGATAATAGATATATATGCAGATATTGTAATGCCATTATTTTTTGGCAGGGAAGGTTTTAGTCAGCTAATGTAAAAAAGTTAGAAACTTGCTGACAGTCGTCTTTTGAACCTTGTAGTAGTGGCTCTTGAAAGTCCCTTTTGTAAAAATTGTAAGGCTTGACTAGTCTGAAACGTTGGGATAGTCTCCCTACATTTGGCAATGGCCAACTAATCATGTAGTGAGGTTTCTTAGTATCTCTAGTTTTCCATAGTTTTCCATAGTTAAAATAGTGCAGGAATGCTTAATTCTGTGATCTTCTTTAGATAGGTGATACCAATTTGTTTCTTTTTCTCCAGCTTATTAGATTTGGTGTGAAGCATGCCTAGTCTGTTTTAGAGCTTGGTCTGGGCTTTTCTAATGTGAAACAAAATCAATGAGTCGAGTTTGGAATGAAGTGAACAGAACTAGATCTAGTTCCATGGACGGATGCAGAAGGCTAGTGAAATAGCTCTCGCATCAATTCTAATATGTTTGGGGGTGTAACTTCAGCAGTAAGAGGATGTGTACACAAATCTTCCAAGGTTCACATTATCCGGAGATGCTCCGCTACATTCTGATTTTTGCCCTTCTTGGTCCAAAGTTATACATCCCCACTGGACTCTGTATTTGCTTTGCCATGGCCATGGGGCTTTAAATTCCAAAGACATCCCCTAAGAAGAAAAGAAAATCAGAACGCGTTTCATATTCATATTAACGTACGGTTTTACATATCAAAAAGTATAGGTCATTTTCCTGTCTGAAAATTAGTATGTTCCATTGGTAATTTTATTCGAATGTCAGATTGATAGTTATACTTATACCCAACGTAGCCTAGCTCTGCTCTGAGCTTATTTTGTATAAAACAATAGCAATGAAACTTGAGCTTGGGATTGATTATCTTTAGATTTAGTCCATGGATATGCACAAAATGCTTATTTTGTCCATCATTGTTACATGGTTCCTACTTCCTAGTAAATTGGTGAATACATATGACTCACATCTCTAGTTGAAATTATTATTTTCCTTTGAAATGTGCATCTGATCTCACATCACTAACAGCATCTCCAATGCTAGGGGTCAAAGTCTTAAATTGATATGACACATAGGATTTAAGCCCTTTTCAAATCGAAAAATCTAAACATACCGTGAAAAAAAAAACAAGATAAAAACCGTGCTCTCGCATTTCTTTTAATGGTGGGGCCCATAAGTGCCCCACTGCTAATCTCCCCACGGCAGGGCCCAACTGCAATGTGAGAGAGCGGTTTTGCTTCTGTTTATTTGGGCGGTACATTTAGAAGCGCTGTTTTCAAAATTTTCATCTCCAACACTAGGTGGAGGTCATAAAAGAAGATGACATGTCCATGTGGGACCAAGTGGGGGTAAAGGAGAAAGTCTTATTTAGACTTTGTTCATGATCTTGGGTCTTAAGTCCACATCATCTTTTGTCTCTAAATTAAGACAAAAAGTGTTGGATAGGACCTTGGGGATTGGAATCCAAATAGCGGTTAAAATACTATTTTACCCTTTCTACTTCAAAACCTATTAACCCTTAACGTAAGGCCCCAATTCATTTTCACTAAAAAAAAATAATCAGGGAACTCCCCCATCCATCTCCCTCTCTCACTCGAGTCTCTCCATCTCCTCCATTAACAGCACAAAAAAAAAAATCGACGATTCATCGTCGATACGAAAAACTTTAATCGACGATTAAATTCTTCTACAAACATGTCTCGAAAGACGAACCAATGAGTACAAAGGAAAGTTTGCTAACCCTAAAATCGTAGAGAGACCCAAATTGAAGATTAATCTCAAAACCAAGCAGAAATCAAGCCGGGAAGAATTAGAAGAAAAATGGCGCCTATTAGAAACTAAGTGAACTAAAACCCACTTTTGTTTTGATTTTTTCTTGTGTTTTGATTGTGAAATCGAGTTGTGGAACCGAAGTTTTTTGAATGGGTCGTTATAGGGTTTTTCCTAAACCCTAACGATTCTTCACATGTATGTATAAACTATGAAAAATCGTTAGGATGTATGATGTTGAAGATAACGACCCTAATTCTGCTGCAAAAAAAATTTCCCCTAGATTTGAGTCGTTACCTCTGTAATTGAATCAATTGACGACCCTTTTTTTGCTTTGTAACGACCCTTGATGAAATACGAACAACCTCTTTGTCCCATGAATTGGAAGTGTCGTCAATATATCTATTCGAGTCGTCATTGAACTCTCTTGCCCTAGATTAGAGTCGTTACATATAGTAACATTTGGCGACCCTTTTGTGAGCGACCCTTTTTATAAACCGTAATGATTCTAGGTGGACAACAAACATACTCTCTGTCCAAAATATTGATAGGGTCGTCACATATGTCACCAAGATTCGTCATTTTTTTAGCTTACGGTCGTCTCCTTTTTCCTTAGAGTCGTCATATACTCTTTGAGAGTCGTTTAGGTTTTAAAAAATATGGTGACGACCCTTGTTCTGATAGCATGAATTCCTTGACTTATTTGTTCCTTTTTTGTGTATGTACCATTGTAGTCAAAAGAAAGACAAGAAACACATGCCCACTCCTCCTTCCAAACCTCCTCGGCACGACAAATACTTGGCAGCCGGTCAATTTCCGGAAAACGTCCGAGTGAGGTAGCCTTTTTTATCCGTGAACCTAGAAATCAAGGTAATGAGTTGTCGGATTCGTCAGCATCTTCCACCCCTACTGTATCTGCTTCCGGAAGCGATGAAGAAGAAGTTAGGGAACAAGAAGAGATTACTCTAGGAGGTGAATATCATGATGATGATGGTAACGATGGTAATGGTGGTTCTAGTCAAGGTGATGGTGGTGGTAATGGTGGTCCTGGTCGAGGTGATGGTGGTGGTGATGGTGATGATGATGATGATAAGGAGGAGGATGATGAAGGTAATGATGGTAAGGGTGATGGTGGTGGGAAGAGCAGGTGAAACCGTCGAGACGGAAGGATGGAAAGGTAATTGCAGCGAGCGTGAGACACATTCCAGCCCAACATTTGCAGCTGGAACGTCTTCGTGGTGGGAAAGCCATATGAGAACCTAGAGATGGCTGCGAAGTTCTATTTGGATATCCCGAATCGTGGGCTCGTACCATCTACGAAACAATCGAAACAATCTCAACTTTGCTTTTATATTTGATTTGTTGATGTTAACTTTCAGTTTTTTTATATTTAATTGTTTTTCTTTTGTAGAATCATAAAAATGCCGTACGTTTTTTCAGGCGACAATCTTCTTATGTGAAAACGTCCTTGTGATATCTAAAAGATGAATGTGCAAGAGTCAAAGACATTATTGAAAACTTTGGTCTGTGTACTGCCGTTATGAATCCTATGATTTCATATGACAAGGTTGCAGTTTCAAGTTTCTATGAGAGGTTACGGCGAAACCCATACATTCCAATTCCCTTTTAGCGAGATGGCATTGACTCCCGATGATGCAGATCAGATGGAAACCTAATTGTATTGGTTTTATATGCAAATAGATTGCGTGAATATAATTTCCTCGTGACTCAATAATAGTCTGCATCTTTTCACTCTTCTTATTTTAAGTATGACTACGTAAATCTGTCAGGTTGCATGACTTTCTGCTGCTTGCCGTTGAAACATGCACTTTTTTTCTCTGTAAGAGTAGTTACTAGCAGTGTTCATGGTTCATAAAGGTAAGTCCTTTGAACATTACAGTTAGCTGTTCTATACGTATTAATCCCCCGTAAGTAGACTAGCCAATCCTTTTAGGCTAGAGTCTTGTATATAGACAGTAATAAGTCAACTTTCTTTGCTTATTCACATTATTTTTGTGTTTTGGGCTTTGTCAATGCAAATACAAGCTTGCCTGTTAGAGTTCTTTTTTTTTAGCTTCCATGTTTACTATGTGAAATGATGCAGTTGAAAGAGATTGTTGAACGATCATTGCTCGTGGAAAATTTGCAAACTGATTCATGTTCATCTACACAACTGAAATATAGTGTTGACAAGGTATGCAAGCAGATATGTGCAATCAAAATCTATGCTTTTTCTTATGCATAAATGGCTAGTGCAAATTGTTAGATAAAGAAGTACTGTGACTATGGTTAGATGGGATTGCAGTTGGAATTGGTGCCATGTTGGTTGCAGTGAAGTCATAGGAGATTGCAAGGCTGAGATGGTATTTGTTGCAGCTTAGATGGAGTTTGGTGGTGTTGATGTTGGTTCAATAGGTGCATCTATAGAAGACTTAGCCGGACTGGCTGAGAGAGAGAAGTGAACTGCAATGTTCAGGTGTATGCTCAAGCCTTTGAGTGCCTATATATACTGAAGTCCAGGATTCTTAGTTTGTCAAGTTTATGATATCAATCTCTCGTTTTTCGTGTAAGTAACTAAATAATTTGTAGACATCTAGTTTCTCTATGGTTTTCTCTATAGTTAACTGTTTGAATGTTGTAACATTGGTGGTTTACATTTGAATGAATTCTGGTATTTTTAGAATGGTGTGACCAATTTCATTTTTTTTTTTCACAAATGAAAAATAACCACAACTCCTATGAAAAGTTGCCAAAGAAGTGACTTGCAACTCAAACAGAAGTTGTCAAGGAGTTGTCACTGTACCCATAGTTGTCGACGAATGTTCTACGACACAAACAAGTGTGGTGTAGGAGTTATTTTCACAACCGAGGTAAGAGTCGTGTTAGGCACTAAGAGCAAATTTCGAACAACTTTGAAAACTGACAAAAGTATTGTCCAAAACTAAACTACAACTATGTTTACGACTCTATCTAAAGAGTTGTATAGATTTGAGGACTTTCTACAACACCCCTTATGCAACCTATGGAGAAACGTTGTCGTACATGTACGATTTTGGGGTTGTAGAATTACTGTTTTTCCCGTAGTGGACTAATAATCTCAACACGCCCCCTCACGTGTAGCCTCGTTGGGTCTAACACGTGGACACTTAAATCGGGTGACGCAGAGAGTAAAGGCGCGGTCAAAGACTCGTCGCTAATAGCCTGCTCTGATAAAATATTAGAATACGGGCATCCAACTCAAAACCAATTGGCAATGAGTGGAGTGGCCAGTAGGATTATAAACTGCAGGATTTTAGATTTCCCAAACAATGTGGGACTAATAATTTCAACAACCTTCCTTTGAAACCTATTTGTGTAAGGATTTGTTTTCATAAAAAAAAAGGATTTGTTAATTGTGAGAGAAATGCTTAAGAATCACAACGCTAATCTTCACGTAAAGAAAAAAGTCAGTGATAAAGGAGGAACAAAAAACTGAGTATTAAGATTTAGAAAATGGTTTCTTATGATAATGTTGAGGAGGTATTGAGCAAATAGGAAAAAAAACATAATCTGTTGAACTTAGTTGAAGCGCGGCTAGTGACAGTATCATATTTCCAAGGTTTGAAACTGTCGAAAAACAATGAACCAGTCATCTTTCATACTCAGCTTTTACTTGTAGCACAGGTTATCAAGAGTCTAAACTAAGTGTCAAAACATGTAGCTCAGGTTTCTAGTTGTAGATTTACCGTTTTCATGTGATTCCATAGTGAGTAAAGTAGAAATAATCCCTCTGGGCAAAGGAAGAAATATCATCCAAGGTAACTGCATCTATTGCATTCATGAATTCTTCCACAGGTTTCCTGCAAACGAGGATTGCATTTAAGAAATTACTTGTTTCCCCGAATGTAAATCAAGGTTTCGGAAATTCTAGAGAGTTTGTGCATGAAATGTCCTGCAACTGAGAGATTGTTTTAGGGGGAGACCCTAAGCTCACAGAAAATGGTTAGTCCTTTCAGAGAAGAAGAACCTTAGGCATAAAGAAGGAAACATAGGGACAGAACAACAAAGATATGAGTTTAGCTGTAATGCACAAAACCGTCAAGGAAGCAGTTCATAACTCTTCAAGATGCAGCACACTTTTCTTTTGCCTAAGCTATACAGCTTTGTCGATCTGCAATTTGTTGCCTTGCTCGCTTGATCTACATGCAATTAGAGAACGTGATGTCTACTTTAGTAACTTGTTTCGTGTAAGCAATAGATAATTTGATTATTTAGGGATCCAAGTTTGCACCTTCGCGCGTTTTTGTTAAGGTACAATCACTTTCCTACTATAAATTGGATGTCTGAATAGGAAACAACGCTTAAGTCTCTCATCGTTCATCTGTAAATTTATTAAGAACAATAGAGCCAAGTATGCATGCGGGGGTCCTGTGCTATAGCTATCAAGATAAACGTTAATTTGTTGAATACAATCTAGTTAATTCTTTTTTTGTCATTTCTGGCTAGGCACCTGACACACTAGTACCAAGGATGTTGTTGTTGGTAGGTCGGTCAAGGTCTAGATTAGGAAATCTAGTTGGTTAAAGAAACCAAGTACTTGTGTCCTAAGTATAGCAGCTTAAGAGGTTTGTCTCTTAGAGCTAAGTTAGGAAACCCTATACTTGTAGGAAAGTAATCCTTGTTAAGGAATGTGTCCAGTCCTATTGATGTGTATAAATAGCCATAGAGAGAACTAGAGAAAACACACCAGAACTAGTAAGAGTTCTCTTCTTCTTTTGCTTAGGCTTTGTATATTCCAACCTATACGGTGATATATAAAATTGCTTATTCCTTCAGAGGATTCAACCTCGTTAAATACTTGTTCTTCTTGTGTGTGTGATTGTGTTCTTGGTGATATTGAGATACCTCGTAGTAGTGCAAACCTAACGCTTCCGCAAGCTTTGGCGCAACAATTGGTATCGAGCAAGGAGACGGCTCTTGGATCACGAATTTTCAATTCAGATTGAAGTGAAGGTATTTTTTGAAGATTTCTTGAGGTAATTCTCAAAGGTTCTGTTTTTTATCTATATTTGAACAATGGTTGACGGGGACGAAGATCCGAAAAATCCTTTAGGAGAACATTCGGAGCCCACAAGTAAAGATAAAGAAACAAAAGAAGAAATACTGCATTCACATAGATCACAACTCAAGGTAGAAAAGTTTACCCAAGGAACCAATAACTTTGGTTTATGGAGAACGGACGTAATGGATGCTCTTGTTCACCTTGATCTAGAAGAAGCTCTAGAAGGTCAGCCGGTGGAGATATTCGAAAAGCAGTGGAACAAGATGAATAAATTATGTCTTGCTTCGATACGAGGGTGTTTAGCAACCTGCAGATAGAGAGTTAATTATCAGCACGAGACTTCAGCTAAGGATCTCTGGGAAAAGCTAGAGAAGGAATACCTTGTGAAGAACGTAGCAAATAGGATACATCTTAAAAGGAATTTGTATCGCTATAACATGAAGAGAGGTGCAACTCTAACCGAGCACCTAGATTCATATAATAAACTTCTTGCTGAGTTGGTTAACTACGATGAGAAGATCAACGACGAGGAACAAGCTTTGTGCCTGATAAATTCTCTTCTGAAAAGTATGAACCCGTGATTAAAGCATTAATGCACGGCAAGGACAAGATGACATACGCTTGAGAGAGGTCACTACAGCATTGCGTAGTGAGGAGTTCGGAAGATGGATCGTGAAGATCTTGCAAGTGAAGCTAACAATGACTTGCTTCTTGCAAGAGGTCGTTCAATGAGACAGGGAGAAAGAAGAATGGTGGTTATGGTAAAGGTAGAGGACGTTAAGAGTAGGACGCGACTGCAAAAAGATGAGTGTGCTTGGTGCCATGATTTTGGTCATTGGGCTAAAAGATTGTACCAAGCGTAAGGCAAGAAGAAGGAGATAATAGTAATACTGAGGTGAACATTGCTAAAGGTAATGAAGAATCGAGATGATGCTTCGATTTCTCGCTAAGCGGTGACACCATCAGCTTGTGCTATTACGGATGGTACATGGGTATTAGATAATTTGGAGCAACATATCATATATGTCCATATCGTGGACTGGTTCTCAAGTTTTGAAGAGCTTGATGGAGAAGTACGTATGGGAAATAATCATACTGCGGGGTGATTGGGATTGGTAGTGTTCGTATCAAGATGCATGATGGTATGGTTAGAGAGTTTGAAGGAGGTAAGATTTGTACCGCCATAAAGAAGAATCTGATTTCACTCGGAACTTTAGAAGCTAAGGGCTATAAGATAGCTGAAAATGGTGTTCTAAAGGTAATCTGGATCTATGGTAATCATGAAGGGCATACGTCATCATAACTTGTACTACTTGATTGGGAGTACAACAACAGGAGATGTGTCTATTTCAACACATCGAAAGTGCAAGCTACACGAGAAGACAAAGCTATGGCACATGAGACTTGCACATCCGGGTGAGAAGTCGTTGCATAGGTTGATTCAACAAGACTTGTTGAAAGGTGCTATTACCTGCAAGTTAGCATTTTGTGAACATTGTGTTAAGGGCAAGAAAACAATAACAAGCTTTAGCACAACAATTCACAACACTAGTGGAGTTCTTGACTATGTTCACTCAGATGTTTGGGGTCCTTCCAAGAATGCATCATTGGGAGGAAACATTGGTTTGTGTCGTTCATTGATGATTAATCTAGCGCGTATGGGTGTACACCATGAGGCATAAGGATGAAGTCCTAGAAATCTTTGTGAGGTGGAAAAGGCAATTTGAGACTCAAACTGGCAGAAAGATCAAAGTACTACGTTCGGACAATGGTGGAGAGTACAAGAGTGATCCGTTCTTGCAAGTATGTCAGGATGAGGGGATAAAGAGGCACTTCACAATTAAGAAGACACCGCAGTGAGAATGGGGTAGTTGAACGCATGAATCGTACTTTGCTTTGGAGAAGGTACGATGTATGTTATCTAATGCTGGATTAGGTAAAGCGTTTTGGGCTGAGGCAGTTACATATGCGTGCTTCCTCATTAATAGGTTGCCATCAGCTGCATTAGAAGGTAAAACTCCTATGGAGAAATGGTTTGTAAACCAGACTTATGATTATGACTCAATTCATATCTTTGGTTGTCCTGCGTGGTATCATGTTAGTGAAAACAAGCTTGATAGCCGTGCCGTAAAAGGAATCTTTGTGGGTATGAAAAGTGGAGTGAAAGGGTTCAAAATTTGGAATCCAGTAGAAAAGAAGATAGTCATGAGTAGAGATGTCACATTTGATGAGATGTCTATGGTAAAGTCTTGGGGTTCTCGGCAGGTGGAGAATAGAAGCACCAATACTAATGAGCCTTTGCAGCAGGTGGAGATTGATGCAACTCCACCAATTCCAGTTAAGTCTGTATCTGTTCAGAATACTTCTGAAGACATTGGGTCTTCAAGAGAGGTAACTACTGAAGTTCCAAATGATAGTGACACTATTGAGGAAGAGGAACAAGAGTCAGTAGAAGATACAGAAGCTACGGTCATGGAGACCATAGCAACCACTAAACCGAAAAGATCAACCAGGAAGCCTGGTTGGATGAATGATTACATTGCTTATGCATTACAAAGTTGTTGAAGATGGTACTCCTACTTCCTATTTAGGAAGCGATACGCAGTGCGAGTGTAAAGAATGGGAAGCACAATGCGGAGACGAGATGGAGTCTCTTTACAAGAATGGCACATGGATTCTTATGAAACTTCCGAACGGTAAGAAGGCCATAGGGTGCAAGTGGGTATATGCTAAGAAAGAAGGATATTCGGTGAATCAAGTACGCTACAAGGCAAGGTTAGTTGCAAAGGTTATGCCCAAAGAGAAGGGATTGACTACAATGAGGTGTTCTCTCCGGTGGTAAAACACTCATCAATCCGTATTTTTTGTTGGCCTTGGTAGCACAATATGATTTAGACCTAGTTCACTTGATGTTAAGACAAAGCATTCTTACATGGTGATCTAGAAGATGAGATCTATATGACTCAGCCGAGTGGGTTCAAGGTTCCGGAAAAGAAGATTGTGTATGTAAACTAAAGAGATCGTTATATTTTATTTGAAGCAGTCTCAAGACAATGGTACAAGCGATTTAACCAGTTTATGATAGGCCAAACATACACAAGAAGTCACTATGACCATTGTGTATACTTCAAGAAGCTACGTGATGGGTCTTTCATATATTTGCTCTTGTATGTCGATGATATGTTGATTGCATCGAATAACAAGAAAGAGATTGATAACTTGAAGTGCATGTTGTCATCGAGTTTGACATGAAAGATCCGGGAGAGGCTAAGAAGATTCTTGGTATGGAGATTCAACGTGTGAGAGAGAAGGGTAAGGTTTGTTTGTCTCGAAGGCATATTTGAAGAAAGTGTTACGAAGTTTGGTGTCTGAAGGAACTAAATCCGTAAGTACTCCCTTGCTGCTCATTTTAAGTTGAATGCGCGTATGTCTCCCACTACTAAAGAAGAACGAAAGTATATGGCCCAAGTCCCATATCTTTGAGGCTGTTGTAGCTTGATGTATACGATGGTATGTACAAGGCCGGACATTTCACATGCGATTAGTATGGTCACCGTTATATGCATTGTCTGGTAAGGGACATTGGCATCTTTGTGAAATGGATTTTAAGGTATCTTTATGGTACAGTTGATGTTGGCTTAGAGTTTGTGAAGGATAGAAGAAACAATCGGTTATGTGTTGGGTATGTGGATTGACTATCTTTGGTGATTTGGACAAGAGACGTTCAACTACGGGGTATGTATTTACCATAGCGAGGAGCACCGATTAGTTGGAGATCAATATTGCGAGTCCACTGTGGCGCTTTCAACTACGGAGGCGGAGTATATGGCAGTGTCAGAGGCATTTAAGGAGGCTATATGGTTACAAGGTTTGCTAGATGACTTAGGAGTTGTGCAAGATCAACTGCCTGTGCATTGTGATAGTCTAAGTGCAATTTATTTGGCTAAGAATCAAGTGCATCATGCTAGAACCAAACATATAGACGTACGGTTTCACTTTGTGAGAGAAATTCTTGAAGAAGAAGACATTCTACTTGTGAAGATCGATACCAAAGACAATCCGGTGATATGTTGACTAAAGTAGTATATCAGGATCAAGTTTCGATATTGTTCGAAATTGATCCACATCCTTCCGGTTTGGTGAAAGGCCCTTTTGGGGTAGAGGTTCTTAGAAACCTGGTGGAGGTCTTCTAGCAAGACCATTTGAGAGAACTACGGTCGGGTTTGATTCCTATTGAGGATACGTAGGCAGCCAGTGATGGTTCAATCGACGTTGGAAGATGGAGGTGATTTTATCTATTGATCGTCTCATGCATGAATGCATGATCCGAGGTGGAGAATTGTTGGTAGGTCGGTCAAGGTCTAGATACGGGTACGGGTATCTCTCCGGTGGTAAAACACTCATCAATCCGTATTTTGTTGGCCTTGGTAGCACAATATGATTTAGACCTAGTTCAGCTTGATGTTAAGACAGCATTCTTACATGGTGATCTAGAAGAGAGATCTATATGACTCGGTAAGAGTGGGTTCAAGGTTCTTTGGAAAAGAAGATTGTGTATGTAAACTAAAGAGATCGTTATAATGCGGGAAAGAGTCTCCAAGACAATGGTACAAGCGATTTAACCAGTTTATGATATGCCAAACATACACAAGAAGTCACTATGACCATTGTGTATACTTCAAGAAGTCACTTTGGCGCAACAGTTGTAACTGTTGGCAGCAAAGATTTTTCCATCTTCTTATGATTGGTGCCTTTTCTTGTAATTGTAGTTATCCGCATTCTTTATAGTTCCTACCTCCACTCTTGTTTTACACTGACTGAGGTTCAGTTAGATCTTAAATTGCATCATTTTGAACACAAAAGTCGATGGGATGTCACCAATTCAGACAACAATGGCATCAGTATATATGTGTTTATTTATTTTTTATTTTTTTCACCTTAGGAGGCTAGAGTATCAGGAGATCAGTAACTCAGACATAAAAGATTGTTAACTCGGCACCTTGATTTGATCTGCCAAAGATGACTAGCCTGTTATTGACACTAGGTCTGTTTCATTTGTTTCTTTCTTCTTAACATGCTTGCTTAGTACATTTCATCGCATATACCAAGCCAGAATATGATGAGTCTATTAGATATATGTGAGTGTGTCAGATAAGTGTGTGTCAAGTCAATAAGTCAATGATTGACTTGACCTATGCAGATTTAATACAGCTTTAAATACTATGTAATGACAACTCATAAGTCTGTCTGAAAACAATACTTTCTTTAGTAATATCAAGATTATTAGTTTTCTCATGGTATCAGACAGATGATCCTGAGCCAAAACTATAATCCTTCTCAATAATTTTTCACAACAATCTTTTTCAATCAAGCTTTACAAGAATCAAACAATCTTCATATACACCTTTTTCAGATTCAATAGTTATTCTCAACAATTTTTCTGTTCAAATCTCTTGAAATCAGATCTGGTTCGTTAATAATTTTGTCTCAACATCTTTACGGATTCAGTTCATGTCATCTGCAACAATTGTTTATCGAAGAAGGAAAAACATGGGTTCAAATTCTAATTCCGCTGCTCAAATGGGTAATACATCTGACTTTAATTTTCCATTCACAAACATCTCAAACTTTGTTTCTACAAAATTAGGTTCGAATAATTTTTTGTTGTGGCAAGATCAGATGGAAACTATCTTGATTTCCACTGATTTATATGGTTATGTGAATGGAGAAATTCAAGAACCCAAGTAAACAAAGTTGAAATTGATGGAGTTTTAAAGATAAATCCATAATGGATCTCATGGAGAAAAATTGATTGTTTTGTTATTAGTTGTATGAAAGCAACTTTTACAGATTCTATCTCTGGTGATGTTTTAGGATTGTCTACTGCTAGGGAAATTTGGGAATTTCTTGAAATTAGCTTTAGAAGTCAATTCATGGCAAGAAAGAATATGCTTAGAAATCAGCTTCATAATGTCAAGAAAGGCAATTTGACTATTTTGGTATACTTACACAATGTTAAAAATATTGTCAACTCTCTAGCAACTATTGGAGAAAAAGTAAGTGATACAGATTTGGTGATGTATGTGTTGAATGGCCTAGGAAGAGAGTTTGATACTTTTGTTATAGCTGCTCGAGAATAGAGAGACTCCTTTCAATTTTTAACTTAAACCAAGACTCTTGAATCATGAACAATGGCTCATTGAGCAACAACATAATTCTAGTGTTACTTATGATTCTCAATAGTACTCATCGCATTCTATAGTAGAAATGGGTCTTATAATGGTAATGGGAGAGGTAAATCCAAGAATACTAATCGGTAATGGATCTCATAATAATTTCGGTGGAAATGGAAGAGGTAATCCAAGAAGTTATGGAACCGGTTCTTCTAAGGAAATGGTTTTATCAAGGAAGTAGTTCATCTCAAGGTAATAGTTCATCTCAAGGTAACTTTTTATCAAGGCAGTAGCTCTGGACAAGGAATGGAGGTAGAAGGGATTTTCTATGGTTGATTGTCAAATTTGTCGTAAAAAGGGACACTATGCTAGCAGATGTTATTTTAGATATCATCCTCCAACTTTTGTTAATTCTACAAATGAAGCACAACATGGTTCTTCTCAACAAGCTTTCACTACTTTAAATGAGGAGAGTTCTTATTCTGATCCTTCTACATCCACTGCTTCTCATTGGATATCTGATTCCGGAGCGACTGCGCATATGACCGGAGATGAGACTCTAGTACAACATACTTCAAACTATAAAGGAAAGGATCATGTTCAAGTTGGAAATGGTAAGTCACTTACTATTACTTCAGTAGGTACTTCAAATATTGTTACGTCTGCAAATAGTTTTAAATTGAATAAAGTTTTAGTAGTGCGGCTATGAAGCATAATTTACTGTCAGTAGAAGATTTACTAGAGACAATGCTTGTTATTTCAAGTTTTTACCCATATGGCTATGAAATTCGAGACTGCGTCATCGATGCTTTGCTTGCTCATGGAAAAGTAGTCAATAATTTGTATCCTATTCTTAACATGCCTTATTCTCATTGTTCTTTCTCTACAACTTTGTCTGCATCTTCAAATACTTGGCATGATAGGTTAGGTCACCCATCTACTCTGATTTTACAAACTTCATTCTCGATAATAAAATTGTTTTAAACAAAGTGTTATTCTTTGACTTTGTGTCAACCTTGTCGGCTTGCCAAAAGCAAAAAGCTACCTTTTACTTGTCTTCTTCACATGAACAAAAACCTTTAGCCTTAATACATTGTGATGTTTGGGGACCTACCATTTCTTCTCTTCATGGTTATAAATACTATATTCTTTTTGTTGATGATTTTAGTAGGTTTCATTGGATTTATCCAATGGAACTAAAATCCGATCGACATAATGTTTTCAACATTTCAAAACTCATACAAAATTTATTTTCCACTAAAATTCTATCTTTTCAAGTTGATGGTGCATTTAACTTGTTAAAGGTTCTTTTTCTCTGCTTTGTTACAATCTAGTGGCATTAATGTCGGGATTTCTTGTCTAAAAAACACCTGAGCAAAATGGACTTGCTGAACGAAAACATAGGCATATCATAGAAATGGGAAATACCTTGTTGTTTAATTCTTCTTGTCCCAAAGAATTTTGGTATGATGCTTTCTTAACTGCCACTTATCTTATAAACAGAACTCCAACTAAAATTTTAAATTTTAAATCTCCTTTTGAGGTTCTTTTTGGTCATTCTCCAGATTATTCTTTTTTAAAAGTGTTTGGAACTGTTTGTTATCCTCATCTTGCTCACTCAAGGCGTATAAGCTTTCTCCAAAATCAGTTAAATGTGTTTTCATTGGTTATAGTACTCTTCACAAAGGATACAAATGTTATAATCCTGTTCTTAAAAAGCTTTATATTTCAAGACATGTTGTCTTTTTTGAATCTGAATTTTATTATGCTTCTAATAATACTTCTTCTCCTCCATCCTCATCTTTAGTAAATGATTTAAGTTCTTCTGTTTCTCATGAAGTTCTTCCTTCTACCACAATGGTCACTAGATCTCAAAAGGTATTTCTAAACCTAAAGTTTTCCATGATCATGTTTCACATCTTTCAGTCAAACATCCTATATCTTCTAAATATACAACATTGTTGACTACTTTAACTGAGCCTAAGTCATTTAAGACAGCAGTACAAAATCCTAAGTGGCAGGGTTCAATGAAGGAAGAGTATACAGCTTTAATGGATAATGATACCTGGGAGTATGTTGCTCCTGAGCCACATATGAATATCTTAGGATCAAAATGGGTGTATAGGATCAAACAAAAATCTGATGGTTCTATTGATAGATTGAAATCTAGGCTGGTTGCTAAGGGTTATGCACAACAAGATGGAATTGATTTCAATGAGACATTTAGTCCAGTTGTCAAATCTCCAACTGTTAGAGTGGTTCTATGTTTAGCAATTACATATAACTGGCCAGTGAAACAATTAGATGTAAGCAATGCTTTTTTGCATGGCTACTTGGATGAGGATGTTTATATGACACAGCCTCAAGGTTTTCTTAATCCAGATTATCCTTCACATTATGTATGTCATCTTAAAAAGAGCTTGTATGGGTTGAAACAGGCTCCTAGAGCATGGTTTCATAGGTTTAGCTCATTTCTTATTACTTTTGGGTTCAAGAAGTCTATCTCAGATAATTCTATGTTTGTGTATTCTTCTTCAGCTGGTATTCTCATTTTACTTCTCTATGTTGATGATATCCTATTAACTGGTAGTTCTTCTAAGTTGATTGCTGATCTTATTACTTCTTTGAAGAATGAATTTGCTATGAAGGAGTTAGGAGATTTGGACTTTTTCCTTGGTATTGAAGCTATTAGAAGTAGTGATTCTATTGTCTTAACTCAAAAGAAATATACTTTGGAGTTGTTAGCTAAGGCAAATTTATTGAGTCCAAGCCATGTGACACACCAGTAGTTAAATCTAGCAGACTGTCTATTCATGATGGAGTAAAGTTGACTGATCCAACTATATATAGAACTCTTGTAGGAGGCTTACAGTATCTTACAATTACAAGACCAGACATATGTTTTGCAGTGAATTATGTTTCTCAATTTATGCATTCTCCTTCTGATTTGCATTTACAATTGGTTAAGAGAATTTTGAGATATTTAAAGGGCACAGTTGATAAGGGGCTTACATTAAGAAAGGGTGATGTTTCTAGTTTAAAAGCTTATACTGATTCTGATTGGGCTGGATGCCCTGATACAAGAAGATCAACCTCTGGTTATGCAGTGTTTCTGGGTTCAAATTTGGTGTCCTGGTCTTCTAAAAAGCAACCCACAGTGTCTAAGTCTTCTTCGAAGGCTGAGTACAAATGTCTTTCTGTTGCAGCTGCTGAGTTACAATGGTTTACATATTTATTAGCAGATTTAAAGATTATCATTCAATCAGTCTTGTTGTTGTGTGATAATACTAGTGCAATTTCTTTGGCAACTAATCCTGTTTTTCATGCCAGGACAAAGCACATAGAGATTCATTATCACACAGTTAGAGAACTTGTTGAAGAAGGATTTTTAAAGCTACAACATATTTCTTCAGAAGATCAGCTGGCTGACATATTCACAAAAGGATTATGCTTTCCTACATTTTCCAGGCTTTTACACAAACTTTTGGATTCTTCTGCAGACAAGGATTCTTCTACTCAGACTGCTTTCTTCTGCTACCATATCAGAAATTAACTCTTGAGTTTGTTTGTTTTTTTCTTCCCTGTTTTTTCTTTTGTAATCTTCTCAATTTGATTCTGTTTTCACAGTATCATATTGAAGGGGGAGTATTAGATATATGTGAGTGTGTCAGATAAGTGTGTGTCAAGTCAATAAGTCAATGATTGACTTGACCTATGCAGATTTAATACAGCTTTAAATACTATGTAATGACAACTCATAAGTCTGTCTGAAAACAATACTTTCTTTAGTAATATCAAGATTATTAGTTTTCTCAGAGTCATCATATGTACTGTACATGTGTTCTTCCCTGTGTCCATTGTATGACACGGATCAACTCCATTCAGAACAAATACAGGCTCATGCCAGTATAAATCCAAATCCTATTCTTGGGAGAATTGATGGAGCTTGAAGAAACGAAGACTGAAAATGTACACAAAAAAGAAGAGCAACCAGCAGCAACTGATCCTATTCTTGGGAACGATCAAATCAGTATGGAGAACAACAAGAGCAGCAACAAAGCTGTGGACACAAATGAGATGGGTAGTCACAAAGGAAATAGCCAAGAAGATTACAAGCAAGATGTTCATTGTCATCCAATGTAATTTATTCCCTGCAGGAAATTTGTAGGTTCCATGTTTTCGTAGGTCAAATTGAGTCATGTTTTCGTAACTTGCGTGTAATCATAAAGCCCAGAGTTTCTCTAATGCTCAGGTGCTAATAGCGCATTTCGGATGCACATTAGACTTCTCATGTTGCTTCCTCCGATTTAACAATGGAGGAACAATTGCCTAATCCAAAGAACAACCATCTTTCGACATCTATTAGGGGTACCAATTTGATTCGACAAAACATCCCAAGCATTGAATTTTAGAACCCCCAAGAAATTAGGTACCCTATCGGCGGTGTTGTTTAGACTTGGGAAGAGGTTTTCCCATTTAGAGCCTAATTGCGAATCCGAAACCCTTTTGGAGCCGAATTGCGAATCCGAGAGGACGATGAAAGGGTTCCAAATAATAGTCTATGAACATCTTATAAATACACAAAGGATTAACCACAGAGAGTATTAAGTTTATCAGTTCCTGACAAACTTACACACACGAACAGGTCATTGAATATCAGTTTAGTTTACCTATTCTTATGTTGTAACATATGTTAGTCCTCCTATTATTTAGTTCTGAAGGTTAGGTCTTTCTATTCTCACGGCTTATCTATTCTTCTGCTATTCTTTTGCTTTTCTGGTACCATACCAATACCGTGTAAACTCTGTAATCTATAAATACCTTAATGCAAATCATCTCTACACAGTTGTGAGAGAATCATAAATCCATATTATTTTATGGTATACTAGAGCTAGGTTAGATTTTTTTTTCTAAACCTTCATATCCATGACAATCGAAGGAGATCAAACAAACCCTTCCATGTCTCACACTATCTCTGATAAGGATACTGGTTTATCACCTACCAGTCCCTATTATGTACATCCAGCAGATAATCCCACCTCTGTGATTTTTACTCCCCTCTTGACAAGTGAAAACTATTGCACTTGGGGCAGAGGGATGACAAAAGCTTTGAGCGCTAAAGGCAAGACAGGCTATATAGATGGAACAATCAAGAAACCAACAGATCCTACTGATCTTCAGCATTGGACTCGATGTGACGATTTGGTAGGGAGTTGGATCTCAAACTCGCCTCGATCCAGAATTCGGTCAACAACAATGAACTTTCCATCTGCTCGTGAACAATGGCTGGAGATTAAATCCCGATTTTCCCATCATAATGCATCTAAGCTTTATGCGATCAAGCAATCCATTGCAACTTTAAAGCAAGAGAACCTGAATGTTGCGATGTATTATACGCATCTGAAATCTCTTTGGGATCAACTGGATACTTTCAGGCCAATTGAACCCTGTATTTGCGGAGCAGGTAAAAATTTTGTGGATCATCATAACCAGGATAGAGCAATGGAGTTTTTGCAGGGCTTGCATGAACGATTCTCTTCCCTGCGAAGTCAGATTCTCCTAATGGATCCTATACCCTCAACCGCCAAAATCTACAATCATGTAAGGCAGGAGGAGGAACAACAAGGTATAAACTCTTCTTTTGTGCCTTCTATTGAGTCTGCCACTTTGAATGTAAAATAATATGGATTTATGATTCTCTCACAACGGTGTAGAGATGATTTGCATTAAGGTATTTATAGATTACAGAGTTTACACGGTATTGGTATGGTACCAGAAAAGCAAAAGAATAGCAGAAGAATAGATAAGCCGTGAGAATAGAAAGACCTAACCTTCAGAACTAAATAATAGGAGGACTAACATATGTTACAACATAAGAATAGGTAAACTAAACTGATATTCAATGACCTGTTCGTGTGTGTAAGTTTGTCAGGAACTGATAAACTTAATACCCCCCCTCAAGTTGGAGCGGTAGAGCCAGAACGAACGCCCAACTTGCTAACCAGACGGCCAAACTGTGGAGCTCCCAATGGCTTAGTAAAAATATCCGCAAGTTGATCACTAGACTGAAGGTGCTTTGGCAGGATCAACCCATTGAGTAACTTTTCACGAACAAAATAACAATCTATCTCAATATGTTTAGTACGTTCATGAAAAACTGGATTCTGAGCAATGTGAATTGCAGCTTGACTATCACAAGAAACGGTGATAGGGAGAGAACATGGAATGTGCATGTCATTGAAAAGATAACATAACCATTGCAATTGGTTGTTAGATTTGCCGTAGCACGATATTACGTCGGCGGAAGAACGAGCCACGGTTATTTCTTGGATTTCCGTGAAATAGGACTATCACCTATTTTGACTAAATAACCGGTAGGGAACGACGAGTAAGTGGACAACCCGCCTTGTCGGAATCGGTGTATCCATGCAAACGAGGAACTAGTGGAAGATAAGAAGATTCCATGACCTATAGTACCCTTGAGATAACGCAGGATATGATGAGCGGCATCAAGATGAGATGTGCGAGGCCTTCGCATAAAGCCGCTCAAATAATTTACCGAGTAAGTTATGTCCGGGCGAGTGATCATGTGAGATACAATAAGCGACCAATAAGTCGTCGAAAACAACTTGGGTCGGAGTAACTCCTTACCGTCGAGGGAGTAACTTAATATGAGTGTCCATTGGAAAGGAAGACACACGAGGCCTCGTGAGGCGTAATCCTTAAGGGATATCAAGAACATACTTTCGTTGACAAAGGAAAATACCTTTAGAAGAACGAGAAACTTCGATGCCCAAAAATATTGAAGCGGCCAAGATCCTTTATGGAAAATGAGATGCAAGACGTAGTTGAGAGAGAATTGATGAAACTATCGTCGTGCGATTCTATAATAATGTCATCGACATATACGAGAACAAATATCGAAGTTGTACCTCGGATGATATGTGAAAAGAGAGTTATCACAAAGGGATTTAAAACCTTCAAGAAGTAAAACTGGAACAAAGTTTAGCAAACCATTGTTTATGTTTGTTTAAGGCCATATAGAGATTTCTAAGTTTAAAAACTTGAGACTCACCTTTGCGTGCCAATCGGAGGTATCTTCATGTAGATTTCTTCATCAAGGTCTCCTTGAAGAAATGCATTATTGACATCCAATTGGTGCAAAGACCAGCCTTTGATGGCAGCAACAGATAACAACACACGGACAGTGACGAGCTTAGCTACTGGTGCAAAGGTGTCATAATAATCTATGCCTTCCTGTTGTGTATAACCCTTGGCAACGAGTCGAGCTTTGTAGCTCGAGAGAACCATCGTGAGTTGAACTTGATTTGAAACCCATTTGCGCCAATTTATTGTCTTTCCCCAGGTAAATTCACCATGATCCGGTGTCGTTTGCTTGTAAAGCTAATATCTCCTTTGCCATAGCAGTTCGCCATTTGGGCATTTCATGGCCCGAGAGAAAGTCTTAGGTTCTTCAAGTAAAACACGGAAAGAAAAGCCTTATGAGAAAGGTTGAAATTTATCAAAAGAAAGATAATCAGTCAGGATACTATGTTCGCAGCCTCAGCCTGAACAATGAAAGTCTTTCAAATATGCAGTGGGTTGCCAGAGACATGAGTTCCTGGCCCGATTCTGATAGTGGATAGTAATCAGCGATGAGGAATGGTTACTGACGAGGGAACCATAGATGTGGATGTTGAATGGTTACGCAGGATGGAACCATGCTGATTCAGGAGCTAAATTAATGGTGAAGTCTGAGATATTGACTCGGGTTGCGTTGTAATCATAGATTGAGTTTATGACAGGGACTCGGGACAGTGTGATATAGGCAATGAACTGGAGTGAAAGTCGAGTCGAAATCGCATTAGATATCGCAGGCGAAGGGATTTAAAGCATCGGCAATGTTGATGGATTAGCCTGCTGAAGAAAGTGGATAAAAATACGATCATATGAAGCTAAACCGTATTAAGGAGGTCAGGCAGTGTATCAAGAGACCGAGAGCAGACGGGCAGATCATGAAAAGGAAACGTATTTTCATGAAAGACTACATCACGAGAGGTGATGGATTTGGATTGAATGTCATAAATCATATACCCTTTTGACCATGAGGGTAGCCAACAAAGACGCCCGGCTTGGCTCTTTGATCAATTTGTGTAGGATTTTGTGTTTCTCGCCAAAACAAAGACATCCAAATACCCTAAGAGAGGAATAACTGAGGTTTATTTAACAAAACTCATGAGGAGATTCTGAGCCAAAACTGGAGTTGGAGTTTGGTTTACAGGTAAGAGCAAGAATACATTCACCCCAAAAACGGGATAAAGTACTCGATTGAAACCGTAATGATCTCGCCACGAGTAGGTGTCGATGTTTTTTCAACAACACCGCTTTGTTGTCATACAGAGCAATAAACTGGTCTGGATGAAGGATACCATGTTGATTAAACCACTGGAGTTCATCGACTTAAATTCAGACCATTATCAACGGAAAGTCTGGGACTGAGAAAGAATAGCCGAGAAACCCGATGAGATGATGACAGCTTATGACCAAACCGATTGAGAATAAAGTGAAAAATATTTAAGAAACTTGAGAGTTTCGATTTTACTTTCATTAAGAAAACCCAAGTACATCTAGAGTAATCATCCACGATACTGAGAAAATACTGGGCACCCGCATGCATGGAGTCAAAAAGGACCAAATATGTACTAGTTGAAAAGCATGAGTAGAAAAGATGTACTTTATTATATTTCAAACGAGATTGTTTTGCCTTGGGCATACATCACATAAGAGTGAAGAAGTAGAACGAATATAAGAAAATTTGCTAGACAAAACTTAAAACAATCCAAATTTGATGGCTCTAGGCGTAATGCCATGTATCCAATGTGCTTATTTGCATTGAAAGATAAAACAAGTGGTTGAAAACGAAAATGATAGAGACCGCAAACACGCTCACCCATCCAATCTCCTTGTGCTGCTATGGTCCCTGAATATACAAGACTCTTGAGAATGAGACACAACATTTGTCAGAAGTCAACGATCGATCGAGATCAAGTTAAACTTGAAATGGGAATATGAAAACATTATGAAGTGTTATAGAAGATGATAACACAACCTGTCCAATACGTGTCACATATGTATTAGATCCATCCTGGGAAGTTGGATCGAAATTGGCTTGTAGACCAATGAATAAGGAGAAAACAGAGAAAGTGAGGAACAAATGTGTGCGAAAGACCACCATCAACAATCCATATAATATTTGAACATGACAAAATCTTTACCGCAGTTAGCATATGGGGCTACGCCATGGCCTCCATTGGTTGGTTCAAGCGTGTGGACAATAGATGAGCATATTGTAAATTTTAAATGGAAGAAGAGGTGTAAGAACAAAGTAACATGTGCAAGAAGAAAAAAGCTAACATGGGTAGCAAGAGCCTAGGGAGAATTCATGTCATGGAACCGGTGGTGCATCCTTGGGGTAGCCATTGAGTTTCCAAAGATGTTGATTTGGTATGACCATGCTTATCAGAAACAGTTGTTCACAAATGGTTCTAGACGTTGTTTCCCGTATTTGCACCATTGGCACCAGCAGGAGTAAACGGCCTTGGAGGTCTATGAGAAACATTCAAAGTGGCAGACTCAATAGAAGGCACAAAAGAAGAGTTTATACCTTGTTGTTCCTCCTCCTGCCTTACATGATTGTAGATTTTGGCTGCTGAGGGTATAGATCCATTAGAGAATTGACTTCGCAGGAAGAGAATCGTTCATGCAAGCCCCTAAAAACCCATTGCTCTATCCTGGTTATGATGATCCACAAAATTTTACCTGCCTCCGCAACACAGTGGTTCATTGGCATTCGAAAGCATCCGCTGATCCCAAAGAGATTTCGATGCGTATAATACACGAACATTCGTGTTCTCTTGCTTTAAAGTTGCAATGGATTGCTTGACGCATAAAAGCTTAGATGCATTATGATGGGAAAATCTGGATTTAATCTCCAAATGGCCATTGTTCACGAAAGTAGATGGAAAGTTCATTTGTTGTCGACCCACCTGATCGACCGAGTTTGAGATCCAACTCCCTACCAAATCGTCACATCGAGTCCAATGTCAAGATCGCAGGATCTCGTTGGTTTTTGATTGTTCCATCTATATAGCCTCGTTTGCCTTTAGCGCTCAAAGCTTTTGTCATCCTCTCCCGCCCAAGTGCAATAGTTTTCACTTGTCGAGGAGTAAAAATCACGAGGTGGGATTATCTCATCGGATGCATAATAGGGACCGGTAGGGTGATAAAACCAGATCCTTATCGAGATAGTGTGAGACATGGAAGGGTTTGTTTGATCTCCTTCGATTGTCATGGGATATGAAGGTTTAGAAAAAAAAATCTAACCTAGCTCTAGTATACCATAAAATAATATGATTTATGATTTCACAACCGTGTAGAGATGATTTGGCATTAAGGTATTTATAGATTACGTAGGTTTACACAGACAGATTGGTATAAAACCGTAAAAGCAAAAGAATAGGTAAGAATAGATAAGTGAGAATGTAGTGACCTAACCTTTAACTAAATAATAGGAGGACTAACATATGTTACAACATAAGAATAGGTAAACTAAATCGATATTCAATGACCTGTTGGGTGTGTGTAAGTTTGTCGTGAACCGATAAACTTAATAGAAATGTTTCATGCAGACTTCCAAGGCCGTTTACTGGGCCGGTGCCAACGGGTAAACACGGAAACAAACGCCCTGTGACCATTTTGTGAACACCGCAATAAGCATGGTCATACCAAATCAACATGCTGGAAACTCAATGGCTACCCCAAGGATGCACCACTTGCCCATGACATGAATTCTCCTCGCTGCCGCTACCCATGTTGCGCCTACGCCGCACATGTTGCGCCATGCTACACCTCGCCGCACCTTCCATTTCCGCCGCACAATATGCTCATCTATTGTCCCTCGCTGAACCAGCCAATGGAGGCCATGACGTAGCCCCATATGCTAACTTTGTAAGATTTTGTCATGTTCAAATATTATATGGATTGTTGATAGTGGTGCTACGCACCACATTTGTTCCTCACTTTCTCTATTTTCTTCCTATTCATTGGTCTCTAAAACTAATTTTCAAATTCAACTTCCAGATGGATCTAATACATCTCAGGACACATAATATATCAAAAGTTGTGTTATCATCTTCTATAACACTTTCATAATGTTTTTCATATTCCGCTTCAAGTTTAACTTGATCTCGCCGCCAATCGACTTCCACAAAGAAATTGTTGTGTCTCATTCTCACGAGAGTCTTGTATATTCCGAGACCACGCACGCACAAGGAGATTGGATGGAGGACTGTGTTGCCTGGCCTCTATCATTTTCGTTTTCAACCACTGTTTTATCTTTCAATGCAAATAAGCCCCGTGGATACATGGCATTGTCGCCTAGGCCATCCAAATTTGATTGTTTTAAGTTTTGTCTAGCAAATTTGCTTATATTCGTTCTACTTCTTCACTTATGTGATGTATGCCCAAGGGCAAACAATCTCGTTTGAAATATAATAAAAGTACATCTTTTTCACTCATGCTTTTCAACTAGTACATGTCGATATTTGGGGTCCTTTTTTCGACTCCATCGCATAACGGTGCTAAGTATTTTCTCACTATCGTGGATGATTACTCTAGATGTACTGGGTTTTCTTAATGAAAGTAAAATCGAAACTCTCAAGTTTCTAAATATTTTTTTCACTTTATTCTCAATCGCCTTGGTCATAAACCTGTCATCAATCTCATCTCGGGTTTCTCAACCTATTCTTTCTCAATTGCTGGCACTCTTCCATCTCGATAATGGGTCCTAACTTAAGTCCAATGAACTCCAAAGGGGTTTCATCAACAACATGGTATCCTTCATCGTATCAGCTTGTGCTTTATACACCTAACAAAACTGTTGTTGAAAGAAAACATTTGTTAATTCTGCCCAATGTAGCGAGATCACACGGCTTCAACTGGGTCTCCATCCGTTTTTGGGGTGAATGTATTTTGTCGCTACTTACCTCATAAACAAACTCCCGACTCCAGCTTTGGCTCCTGGAATCTCCTCATGAGGTTTTGTTAAATAAACTCCAGACTATTCCTCTCTTAGGGTATTTGGATGTCTTTGTTTTGGTAGAACACCAAAATCCTACATAACCGATCAAAGAGCCAAGCCAAAGTGCCTTTGTTGGCTACCCTCATGGTCAAAAAGGGTATATGATTTATGACATTCAATCCAAATCCATCTACACCTCTCGTGATGTAGTCTTTCATGAAAATATCGTCTTTTCATGATCTCGCCGTCTACCAGTCTCTTCAGCCACCAAGTATACCCCTCAAAGAATCTCGAGCTCGCTTCATATGATCGTATTTTTATCCACTTTCTCTTGGCTGTGCTAATCCATCAACATTGCCCGATACTTTAAATCCTTCGCTCATGATATCTAACACCTTACTCGCTCAGCTTTCACCTGCCTCCCGTGCCTATATCACACCAATTCGAGTCCCACGCAAACTCAATCTATGATTCGCCGCGCAACTCCGGATGCCAATATCTCGTACTCACCAAACTAATTTAGCTCCCGAATCTATGGTTCCATCCTCTCGTAAATCCATTCAACATCCACTACATCTATGGTTCCTCCATCTAGAATTATCTTCATACGCATCATTCTCCCTATCCTGAACTGTGCCAGCTCAAAGCGTGCGCAACCCACCTCGCATATTTGAAAGACTCTTTCATTGTTCAAATTACAGGAATGCACGAACACTTCACGATCCCCCGACATTATCTTTCTTTGATAAATTTCAACCTTCTCATAAGGCTTTTCTTTCACTGCTTTACTTCTGTAAGAACCTAAGACTTTCTTCTCGTGCCATGAAATGCCCAAATGGCGAAAATGCTATGGCAAAGGAGATATTAGCTTTACAAGCAAACGACACCTGGATCATGGTGAACCATTCTCCGGAAAGACAAGAATTGGCCGCAAAATGGGTTTTCAAAATCAAGTTCAACTCCATGGTTCTATCGAACGCTACAAAGCCCGACTCGCTGCTGGCGGTTATACACAACAAAGAAGGCATAGATTATTATGACACCTTTGCACAAGAGCTGCTTCGTCACTGTCCGTGTGTTGTTATCTCTCTGTCGCTATCAGCGGCTGGTCTTTTGCACCAATTGATGTCAATAATGCATTTCTTCAAGGAGACTTGATGAAGAAATCTACATGAAGATACCTCCAGATTGGCACGCAAAGGTGAGTCTCAAGTTTTAAACTTAAGAAATTCTATATGGCCTTAAACAAGCTTCTCGACAATGGTTTGCTAAACTTTTTGTTGGCTTTTACTTGTCAAGGTTTTCGTAAACCTTTGTGATAACTCTCTTTCACATATCATCGAGGTACAACTTCGATATTTGTTTTCGTATATGTCGATGACATTATTATAACCGCACGCACGATATTCATCAATTTCTCAAACTACGCCTGCATCTCATTTTCCATAAAGGATCTTTGGTCGCTTATAATATTTTTGGGCATCAAGTTTCTCGTTCTTCTAAAGGTATTTTCCTTGTCAACGAAAGTATGTTCTTGATATCCTTAAGGATTCTGGGTTCACAGGCTCGTGTGTCTTCCTTTCCAATGGACACTCATATTAAGTTACTCCCTACCGATGGTAAGGAGTTACTCCACCCAAGTTGTTTTCGACGATTTATTGGTCGCTTATTGTATCTCACAGCCATCAGCTTCAGACATAACTTACTCAAGAATTATTTGAGTCGCTTGCAAGAGGCCTCGCACATCTCATCTTGATGTCAGATCTCAAGGGTACTATAGGTCATGGAATCTTTCTTCTTTCCACTAGTTCCCGTTTGCATGGATACACCGATTCCGATTGGGAAGGTTGTCCACTTACTCGCTGCTCCACTATGTCGGGTTATTTAGTCAAATAGGTGATAGTCCTATTTCCTCGGAAACCAAGAAATAGCCTAATCTGGTGGGTTCGTTTCTTCCGCCGGGCTGCATTATCGGCTCGGGCAATCTAACAAACCAATTGCAATGTGTTATGTTATTATTTTTCAATGACATGCACATTCCATGTTCTCTCCCTATCACCGCTTTCGATAGTCAAGTCATAATTCACATTGCTTAATCCAGCTTTTCATGAACGACTAAACATATTGAGATAGATTGTTATTTTGTTCGTGAAAAGTTACTCAATGGGTTGATCCCCGCCAAAGCACCTTCACTGCCTAGTGATCAACTTGGGGATATTTTTACTAAGCCATTGGGAGCTCCATGCTTGGGCTGGGTTAGCAAGTTGCTTGCTCTTTCCGGCTTCCTACCGCTCCAACTGAGGGGGTATTAAGTTTACTGCCCCACAAACTTACACACACCTAACGTGTCATTGAATATCAGTTTAGTTTACCTATTTATGTTGTAACATATGTTAGTCCTCCTATTATTTAGTTCAAGGTTAGGTCTTTCTATTCTCATCATTTATCATTCTTCGCTATTCTTTTCGTACCATACCAATACCGTAAACTCTGTAATCTATAAATACCTTAATGCAAATCATCTCTACACAGTTGTGAGAGAATCATAAACCATATTATTTTAGAGAGTATTATTTTCTT